>BSBK01000774.1:1062500-1377500 GCA_027943335.1 Chamaecyparis obtusa | reverse complement strand
ATCCACCTTGAAAGAAGAATGATTGAATCTTGAAGATGCACAAATGATCTTGAAGGAAGATCACACCACCATGATGGATAGATCTAGGGCTTGAATGATGAATCTTGAATGCTTGAACCAAATCCCTTCAAAGGCTTGAATGCTTGAATCCTTGATCTTCAATGGAGAAATTGAATGCTTGAATGCTTGAATATAGATTATTGATTGAATTCTTTCTTTCTCCATCTTATTGTTCTTATTTTTCTTGCTTCTTTGATGATTCTTGCTTGGATTGAAATGAGAGGAGAAGGCTTCCTTATATAATAGTCTAGGGCACAAAATTCTAGAGAGGCTGACATATGAGAAATAAATTCCCATTAGGCCTATACCCCTAGGAGTAGACCTAAATTAAATATCTTTTAAGAGTCACCTCTTTGAAACCTGAAACAGATGACCCGGAAGCACAAAAATCAACTTTTGAGTTTCCCCCCACATCCAGCACACTTTTTGATGGAAAAAAGGGGGACCAAGGTCAAGGTCAAGGTTGACCTAGACCTAGGTCAAGGTTGAGGTCAACGCTAACCTAGGTCAAGGTTGAGGTTGACCTTGACCTAGGGGGTTAAAACCCTTGGAAAATATGCCAGGTGGGGAAAATAGTGCCCGGACAAGCCCAATCAGAGTCCTAAATAGGCACAAAAGATGGAAAAGGGGCAGAAAATAGAGGACAACATGATAATGGACAAAAACACCCCATAAGGAGGGCTAAAAAGTCTTAACATGGAAGTGCTTCCATTTTAAGATGATACATTAAGCCCCCACTTTAGCGGGAGTATGAAAATTGAACATACTCACGGTAAAGTTAGGAGAAAGACTCCAGTGGATCACAACAAGATAGAACATCACTTAGTTGAGGACATGAACCCCCAAGCCAAGGATTCTAACTTGACACACACGCACGAGGGTGCTAAAACAAAGAGAAAATAAAGACAAAGCTAAAAGACACAAAAGAGGGGTTAGTACAAAAACAAACCCAAATCAACTAGCAAAGGAAACCTTGCTAAGAAATGCTTCCTATACTAATATCATATTTGGAAAGCTATCATAAAAGCATAAATGATTATGTAAGAAAGACAAGAGAAATACTATAAATAACATAGCTTCATGATCTAATCCTACTAGCATGAATGTGAAAAGAGAGAGAAGAGAGAATGATTACCTCACCCCATAAGATGCCCACCTTACCATGAATCACCAAGGAGGGAGATCCCGACAGGTAGCCAAACCTGATAGTTTACCCATAAACTGTGCCTTGTAGTTGTAATGCATCTTTTGATAGATTTTATAATACCCATAGATCAACATTCTTGTATCACTATGGAATATAAAATGTGTGTCTCTTCAGGATTTAGCAACTTATGTGCGTTACCTTCTGAGGATTTAGCATATTTGAAATTGAACATGTCTCTTCAAGATTTAGCAACTTATGTGCATTTCCTTATGAGGATTTAGCATATTTGAAATTGAAAATGTGTGTCTCTTCAAGATTTAGCAACTTATGTGCATTTCCTTATGAGGATTTAGCATATTTGAAATTGAAAATGTGTGTCTCTTCAAGATTTAGCAACTTATGTGCATTACCTTCCAAGGATCTAGCATATTTGAGATTGAAAATGCATGTCTCTTTAGGATTTAGCAACTTATGTGCATTACCTTCTAAGGATTTAGCATATTTGAAATTGAAAATGCGTGTCTCTTCAGGATTTAGAAACTTATGTGTGTTACCTTATGAGGATTTAGCATATTGAAAAACTATAGCATAAGCAAGACCCTATATATGCCCCCCTCCTTGTTGTGGCTACCTCATAGACATGATAAGGAAGAGAAAGGAGGATACCTACTTCACAAAGTAAGGAGATATCTTGTTAACAACAATGTACACTATATTCTTAGCGAAGGGTATTGACCCTTACATCAAAGAGCATAGATAATCATGAAAAAGGATATGTCACTTATGGAAAAGGGATCCTCATAGAGAAAGAGATCTTATCAAAAAAATCTCCATTGTAGAGGAGTTCTTTGGATAAAATATCATATTTCAAAGAAAAGAAAAGAGGGGTCAAAGATTCAATCATCAAGCCCCCTGCGATCAAGAGGAAGAAGAATCTTGGAACGAAGGAATCAAACTCTAACCCCACAACAAGGTAAATAATTTATAAAGAAAATAATTTACAAAATAAAGAAGAGGTGATGACCTAGGAAAATATCCTCTCACATAAAAGGATATCCATAGCCAACACATTAGTCAGTATAAATAATGTTGCAGAATAAACAAATGACACTAAGCTAAGGAAAGCAGATCCCTAGATAGAGAGAAAGAAGGAAAAACCTTTCCCCCCAAGGATGAAATAAAGGGATACCTTTGCAAAATAAATGTCTTTAGAAAAGATATCATGAATACTAGAAGAGAGCTATGGATGATTATGAGCAAAGGAAAGATATCATAATGCAAAACCATAGGGAAAGAATATAGAAATAATAACCAATTAAGCTCAAAAAAAATACACGCCAAGAGCATAATGGATCCTAGACAAATGGAAGAAATACCTCTTGCCCCCCAATCAAGAGACAAGAGGGGAAAATATCTACATTATAGAATAATGAGGGGTATTCTCCGTATATAAATTATGAAGAAATTGTAAAACCGCACGAGTGAGATATAATTCCTAAATCATCTCGTTCTCTAACATACATCTTGAAATGCACACAATCAGCAAGTAAATGTGTATTATTATAGTGAAAAGGATATTTGTACTTGGAGAGAGCATCTTTTGGCATAGGTTTAAATATTTCTTTCTTAGAATTCATTAACTGAACATACACCTTCTTAGTTACATCTTGAGTATCAGGGTAATCTAAGGAATGTGTTGGAAGAAGAACATGAAGAGGAGGGTGACGATCAGAATCAACCTCCTTAAATTGAGATAGCGGAAAGCCAAGACCACACATATCTTATTTAGGGGATAGATGAACCGGATATTTAATACCTTGTTCATTTACACCAATCCCTAAACCCTTACAACCTTGTTGAGCCATCATATGGGTTCACCAAAATGTAATATATATATATATATATATATATATATATATATATATATATATATATATATATATATATATATATATATATATATATATATATATATATATATATATATGGATGTATATATATATATATATCTATGATGTGCATGTGTTGAAAATGTTGTGGACATATATTACCTCCTAATCCAAGACAAGGAGATTCCAATTGATTAACTAAAAGAAGATGATCAACACAAAAAGGAATCAACTAGTTATAGATAAAGAGGGAAAGGGGACCTAATTTCTTAATTATATAGTGAAACAATAGATCAAAAAGATTAGGATAAAATGAAACATATATCTTGAAATGTAGCAGATATGGAAATGCCTATTCTTTGGTGTTTGTACTAAGTTTCTAGAAATTCTGCAAATGGATCTGGGATGGAAACACAGAGACAGAGAAAACCCATAAATCTTTTTCTTTTTTGAACTAGGTCGACCTTGACCCAAATGCAAGTCAACCTTGACCCCTTTATGTTGACCTTGACCTGCACTGCTTCGATGAAAATTCTATTCGCGTATCTTGAAAGTTTTTCGAAAAGGGTATTCAAATTTGCTTTGTAATTTGTTGTTCCACACCTATTCCTACAAGAAAAAATGGTTTTATTATTTGGATGAGGGGTTTTCCTTGGTCAAACCCTGGGTTTGGAATTAACCTTGAAATATAATTAAAATGGAGAATGCTAGCAAGTAGTAGAAGAAGATCTAACAATGAAGCTATGATATTCAATAGATATACAATTGTATTAGAAATGTAAATAAGTATGTTAACATGAAAGCTTGGACTAGACCATAAATGTAAATCAAAACCTCCATTATTGTATGCTTGGAATCCACCTCAAAGGAAGAATGAATGAATCTTGAAGATACACAAAGGATCTTGAAGGAAGATCACACCACCATGATGGATAGATTGAGGGCTTGAATGATGAATCTTGAATGCTTGAACCAAATCCCTTCAAATGCTTGAATGTTTGAATCCTTGATCTTCAATGGAGAACTTGAATGCTTGAATATAGATGATTTCTTGAATGCTTTCTTTCTCCACCTTCTTGTTCTTATTTTTCTTGCTTCTTTGATGATTCTTGCTTGGATTGAAATGAGAGGAGAAGGCTTCCTTATATACTAGTCTAGGGTACAAAATTCTAGAGAGGCTAACATATGAGAAATAAATTCCCATTAGGCCTATACCCCTAGGAGTGAACCTAAATTAAATATCTTTTAAGATTCACCACTTCGAAACTCGAAAAAGCTAACTTAGAAGTGAAAAAATAAACTTTTGAGTTTCCCCTACATCCATCACACTTTTTGATGAAAAAAAGGGGGACCAAGGTCAAGGTCAAGGTCAAGCCTGACCTAGGTCAAGGTCAACATCAACCTTGACCCAAGGGGTTAAAACCCCTGGAAAATATGCCAAGTGGGGGAAACAGTGCTCGAAGAGGCCCAATTAGAGTCCTAAATAGGCACATAAGATGGAAATGGGGTAGAAAATAGAGGACAACATGATAGTGGCCCAAAACGCCCCCTAAGGAGGGCTAAATAGTCTTAACATGGAAGTGCTTCCATTTTAAGATGATACACTAGAATGTCAAAATGCCTCTACCTCCAATGCCCAATTAAAATTTTATTCTAAGCCTTTTTCGAAGCACAATCAAAAGGATGCCTCATCATCAAAAGGATTTTCATATGATTACACTACAAATAATATCTCAAGAGATGAATGCACTTGCAATAGCCTAGAAGAAAATGATGTATGTTGTTTTGACTCACTATGTGGCCACATCAAATAAACTAAATCTGATGTAAACACACTAACCCTAAAGAGTGCTGATTGAAATGTCACCACCCACCATCCTCAGATCACTGTACAAGCCGCTACAAATCCACCTGTTGCACCATCCACATTGACATGACCTACATCACATTATGACCTTATTTCTTAGTTAAAGAATACTCCTATGCAAATATCCATCCTACAGCTTCTACATACATTCCCTATACTTAAAGAGGTTCTTGGAAATGCCTTGACAGAGTCTGGTGTTCACAAAAATATCAATGCATCCCAATTTCAAGAAATGATAAAAAAATTAGCTGCCCAACAACACATGGTGTTTACTGAAAATGATTTACAAGGTCCCAATCCTCACCATAATAAACCCCTCCATTTCCAAGTGACCATCCACTTATACCCCAATAAAAAGAGTCCTCATACAAAATGGATCTAGTATGAATTTGTGTACTTTAAGTATGATCTATAACATAGGTCTTTCTAAAGACCTTATTGATATAAATAAAAGAATCATAATAAAAGAATATGATGACAGAGAAAGGGTGAGTAAATGTCTCATTGCACTCCCCTTACAAGTGGGCCAAACCCTTATTGAAATAGTTTGTCAGGTGCTTGATCTAAATCTACCCTATAACATTCTCTTGGGTAGACCATGGATACACACTATCTCAAGTGTCCCATCCACATTTTATCATTGTTTAAAATTCTCACACCATGGAGCCAAAATAACAATCCCTGGAGACCATGGACCCTTATAGTATTTCAAAAGGTTGGAAGGTAAGAAATCAAATTACTACCCATTGAACAAGTATGTCCATCCTATCACATAAGAAACTCCTATCGAATCCACTTCTTGTGAAGATAAAGAAATTACATCTAACTAGTCTAAAGGAAAGGAAAAGGTTATTGATTCTAAAAATAAGGTTAGATTCATAGGTCAAGATATGGGGGAGTATAATTTCACAAATTCCATGTGTATTGGTCAGCTCTCTCTCTCCTCCAAATCATATGGTAAAACTTCACAAAGATTACCTAAAGGAGATAAGGAAACAATAAAATGCAATCATACTACATTTGAACATTGGGGATCTCTTTTAGATGAACACATGGAGCATAATGTCCTATCCTGGATATTTGATGATGAGGAAGATAAACCTATGGATATCCCTAAGGGGAAATATGTTAAGGCCACTCCAACTATTGAAAGCATTAGATATCATGGTACTGGCCTTGGGGAAAAATAACTTAGAAGTAAAAGTCTCATAAAAGCAACTGGATATCCTCACAAAAAAGGATTGGGTTCCATAGAGACAAAAATTTTGTTTTCCAAGAACTACTGAGCGATTGAATCCAATTAAAAAATAAAGGAAGAATTATTTGAAGTCCCTTTCTATTAAATTGAAGACTATATTGACACTCGTATCCTCCATATCACCCAAGCAGACCTTTCCTCATCTGAACTTCCCCTTACCAACCCTAAACTAATCAATTGGCACCAACAAGATTCACCACCTACCTTAGACATATGCAATTTGGATGAGGTAGTTCTAGCACTTTTCAAACTAAGAAAACTCCAAGAAAATAAGCATTAGATCCATTACAATGAGAAAACCTACTTCAGTAGCCAAGTCAACTCCCTTAGGCACAAAAGTGAAGAAGAAGACAATCCATAAAAATGATAAAACATCCTTGGGTGAAAATGTTTTTGAGGCACCTTTGGATGAAGAAAAAGATAGTCCTCTAGTGAAAACCTTTCTGAGGTAGTAGAGGAGGGGGAAGTTTTCTTTCCTTTCATGTCATTATTGCCATAGAAATATTCTATCCTCATAGAAGATACAGTCATAGTTAATATTGGTACTAAAGAAGATCCAAATATCATGTACATTGCAGCATCCCTTAATGAAAAATAAAAAGAAGCCATGACTATATTTTTGAAGAAAAAACACATTACATTTGCATGGACTTACATGGATATTCCTGGGATCGATACTAATCTAGTTGTAAACCATCTTGTTGTAGATCCAAAAATTAAACTTGGGAAACAAAAATTATGCAAGATGCATCCACAAGTGGTACTTGTTAGCATGTGCAAAAAAAATTCATGGCTATAGCATTTTCCCCCTGGTCTCTGCAATGTTTTTCATGCCTTTGGAATAAGCCCTAGTTTGAATATTCAAAAATCTAGCCGTTATGTTCAAAAAACCCTTTGTTATGCCCTGGCCTTGTTCTAATTTGATGTTACTTTATTAAGGCCACTTAAAAGTCCTTTAACTCATGTGTTAAAATTAGTGACCTCTTTGTTGCATGATCGCGTGAACCTTTTTCATGTCTTGCAATCATGCGACTAAAGTTTTATGTTGCCCCCCCTTGATTAATTTTCCTAAGTCTCTAACCCTTAGCAGCCTTTAATATTTTCCTGGGCCCAGTCTTTTGACAACATCTCAATCTGATGGTTGGCGTAAGTTCTCATTGACTTTGTTAGAGGCTTGAGATCTTACACCAGTCATTGATTCTCCTTTATGAAAAAACTTCTCAAACAGGTGGATCTGTTGACACATATGCACAAATGGTGACATCTTGTTGGTCCATGTTTTAACACGTTGGCAGTTGTTAGTGGGTCCTGGGTTGCCAGCTTGTTAGAGGGTCCTGACACTTGCAGTGAATCAACGGCGGGCATAAATTCTTATGAGATGTGTCAGACATATGAGATTTTGAGACAATCATTGATTCTTTTGTATGACGTAACCTTTTCTTTTGGTGGCTCCATCTGCTAGATATGCTGATTTGTTGTACTGTGATTGGTCCATGTTGTGTGATCTGGACGTGTTGTCAGGTGGGCCTGGTATCTCAATTAGGAGATTCAAGATCAATGGTTGGCGTGTAAGTGCATAGAATCTTTTGAGCCTTTTAGATCTTGCGCCAACCGTCTGATCTTCTAGGTGGGTGTTGGTCCATTTTCCTATCAATGCAAAATCTTTTGAAAATGGCCCATTTCCTTGCAAGTTTTCTTGAAATGTCCTACCCTATGTGCTTCATGTTGTCACCTTGCTCTAGTTCAGATTGCATCTCCTGAATCACAAAACCTAGGGAGTTATTAAAGTTTTAAGGTCTGCAGGAAACAGTTTCAGAATATGCATAAGTGTCGAAAACCCACAATGTTTTTGAAAATCCATGATGTTTTTGGTCTGTGTGAAAACCTTGTGTGTTTTCGACCTCATAGTTTCCTATTTGCTGGCGTTCCCTAATTGCGCAAGTGTGATAGATGGTGGGCCTAGGTCTTCAAGGGCTTTAAAGGGTTTGGTTGTCGCATGATCGCATGTCAAAGTTTTTTGACATGCGACCATGTGACCAGTTACCTTTTTTGTGCTGGGGCCCGTTGATGGAACTACTGTGGTCTTGGAGGTGGCTATGTGGTGGCCTTTGGTTGATTGTCGCATGATTGCATAGCCTAGTTTTTGGCTATGAGATCATGTGACTAGTTGACACGTGTCTATGGTGGTGAGGAGGTAGTTTGTCGGTGGGATGATGTTCGCATGGTAAAGATGCACGATGTTTAACCTTTACACTTTTGTGATAGGCCATTGGATTTTCTTGTATGGGTATGTCATGGGTCTAGTTGGGTCCATGTTAGATTGGTGCTAATGTATCAGTCTGCTATTGGTTGATATGTGATGAGTTGGGATGTGACATGGGCCCATTTGTGGGGTTTGAGCAATTTGGTGGTCCCATTAATGGTGATGTGGTAGCCTGAGGTTGGCCGTCGCATGATCACATGTTAGAGTTTTTTGACATGTGATCATGCGACCGGTTGACATGTGTCCCTGGGGCCTGGTGGCAGGTGGTGAAGTGGCATCTTCTTGATGCTGGGGTGGCAAGGTTCTATTGGATGCAGGGTAGAGATGTGGGCCTGATTGTCAGATCCCTTTCAATCCTATGGTTGCCGCATGACCGCAAGGAATATTCTTTCCCCTTGCAATCATGCGACAACAATCTAATCTTGTAGCATTTAAAAGGGTTGACAGGCGGTGGGTCCACTTGCCAAGAGATGCTAATGTGCATGATTTTCATTGGCCGGCAAGTGCTGAGGTGGATACACATGGTGGGTCCGATACTTAAGGGCAAGTAATGGTTGCAGTGTTGGCAGGTTGTCGCATGATCACATAGCCTATCTCTTGGCTATGAGATCATGTGATGACTACTATGATATGTCATTATTGTGGAGTTGTGAAGGTAGTGTGGCCGAGGACCTTTCAAGGGGGTTCATGATTGACTATTGACCGCGGTCAAGAGATTGCGGTCGCATGATCGCAAGGGTTAGTAAGGTGCCTTGCGATCATGCAACAATGTCAACCAGGATTCCTCTAAGGACTACCGATGTGCCGCTGGTGCCATAAAGTGACCATTTAATTTCAATTTCAAATTCTGTAGAGGGTTTGCAATGACAGAGGTACCAAAAATTCAATTTTTGAGTGGCCAGAGTGGGTAGAATGGATTGTCAAATGCTGCGGAGTGGTCCAGGCTGCCATGATAGTTGCAGAGGAGTGTCTTGCCATAGGGGAGTAAATGAAATAGTACCTTGAAGTGTGTTGTAGAGGTCAAATGTGGCTGGATTTCTTAGAGTTTGATGATAATTTGGTACTTGGACCAGTACAGGGCTAGTCGGCTATTGAATTAGACTGTTTGAGCTTGCATGCTGTGGCTTGATCCCTGTCTTGTTTGTGTTAACTCCTCGGTGGGGTTAGGTGGATTTGAATTTTGAGTTGGAAATGATCATTGTGCTTGCATTGTAACCTTGGTATAAAGGGATTTTTATGATCATTCGAGGTCATTGGGAGAGAGGTTTTCAAACTTTTCTGGTTGTGAGTCTTCTACCCAGTCTGAATTGTAATGACCTGTTCTGGTATATTTTGACAATAGAAAGAAAATTGTAGGTCTAAGCTATAGTTTGCAAGCATGGTTCCTTTGGATTGATTGTATACACTTGAGGATTCTTCATACTTAATACAGGCACATGATTCTTATCTCTCCTTTGTGTCAACATAGATAAATTTTGAACTTTCTAGTTCATTGCATAACCATTTTATGTATATGCCTTCATTCTTGAGTTCTAATCCAGGATTAGATGAAATGATGCTCTAGATGGGACATAGATTTATCTTTTGTCTATGTCAGGATACTCTGTAAGTAGTAAAGGAGATTGTAAATGTGTTTATGGCTTTGAATCTCAGATATATTCTAGTGTGTGTGTGTAGTCTGTCTAAGAAACCTTGCCCAATGGATGAGGCACTAGCCTAGATAAGTATTTCCTTGTTGACATATCCTGATCGAGGTTGTTATGATTAAAACACATGAAATTAAGAACCATCCTTAAGTTTTCAGTATTTGGTTGTGTAAGGTTCCACCCCATAGTAATGGAGAGTCAATGAATGTGTGGTTATCATTTAGTACTTTCTTGCTATCCTTTTATCTATTATTCAAACCTAGTCTTTGGTGTGTGAAGTATAATGTATACTGGATTAGGTGCACCCACCTTGGTTTTGCAGAGCCAGAAGTAGAAGAGGGTAGTCTTGTCCCTATAGTTAGTCCAGTTACCCTAAGACCTCATAACATTTTGGAGTTAACAATTCCTAAAATCCATCTGAGGGTATATTGGTAGCCTAAAGAGCATAAGCATCATTTTGAACACCAACAAGATGATGACTTTGTTGGGGATGAAATAAGTTTACCATTAAGAGTATCCCAGAGTCTTGCTATTTTCATTTTGGGGAAGAGTCTCATAAGTTTTCTAATCTAAAAATTGTCTTTTAGATTTACAAGTGTGCTACCTGGATTTGCTAATTGGGTTATATGTGACTTTGCTATGGAAGAGCCCAGAGTCTATTGGTGTTTCAAGGTGGATCAATGAACATTTGTGTCCTTTGAAGAGAGGTGGTGACTCTATGCTAGAAATAACCTAAGTTGTGAAGTTTTTTTGGGATTTCATTTAACTGAGAAGAAGGTAGGAGCATTTAGCAGGGTGATCCAGGTATTCTCCATCAAATTTTTATGTATAAGCATGGTCCTAATCAAATGATTATGTCATTAAAGGGATAGGACAAGTGTGAAGTATCTTAGAATAGCTAAGTGAGAGGTGGGAGTCATTTACAAGTGTTTTGATTCCTTGTTTTTGATTTACAAAGAATCAAGTGTAAAGGCACAAGGTTGTATATCAGTGATGGATGTGCTTAGGGGTCCTATTGGTAGGGGTTATGCACCATTTTGTTATGGTGGCATACTTGGTTTCCCCAAAAAAGTCCTTGATGAAATTAGAGAATATATACCAAAGTTCAATAGGAATCAGTGTCCATCAGCAAGAAAACATGTGATGGATTTTTCTGATTTAATGTGCGATTTTGATGTCTGCCATGAGGATTTGTGGATGAGGTTGTTTGTGCAGACTCTTGAGGGAGATGAAAGGGAGTGGTTTTCATTTTTGCCTGCAGCCTCTATTTTTTCATGGGATGAGTTGAGTTCTTGCTTCATTGATTATTTTGATAGCTGGGTAGATGCAAAATCAATGTTGGACAATTTGATGGGAATTCAAATTGAGGAAGGTGAGTTGATTCAAAGATTTAATAGCAGATTCACTAGGACATTATTGGATATCCCAAAAAACTGTAGACCACATGATCAGATTTGTTTAGTTATATACTTGAGTGCATTTAACCAAAAATGGGTTTCTTGCTGAGGGATAAACAACTACAAAGTCTACATCAAGCTTTTGAGGTTGCATTGGATATTGAGTGCAATCTGAAGTATGGAGTTATAAGAAGACATGCCTCTGCTAGTTTTCATATTCAAAGTAGGGTGAATGATCAGGAGGAGGTTGAGAAACATCAGTGCTCTCATCCCTCTAATTGTTGTATCAATCATAGTGTTGTATATGAAGGTGAAATGAGTTCTACTGCCAAAGATGCTGAGAAAAGTTTTGACTGTGGGTGCATGGATGAGGTTGGGAATGAATTACTTTATGATGATATGCCACAGGGTTTCTCTCATATTGGGGAGGATTTTTCTTCACAGTATTGTATGCTAGTGGGTGGTAATGATGCTGATTGTAAAGTCTTGGAGATTGAAGATTTGTGGGGAAATCCATTGAGTGGTACTTCTGATGATGATGAGATTGATTACAACACTGATTATTCATATGTTGACAGCAATGATGGTGAGTCATGCTCTAGCTTTGACTCTAAATTTTCTTCTTCTTTTAAAGATGTGTATGATGATGGAAATAAAGACATATATAGTGTGGTTTCCAATGAGTTATTTGATGAGGACACTAGTGAGAACCAGTTGGCACTTTGTCCAAATTATTATGAGAAACAATTCCATGTTGTTTCTAACCCACTATTTGAGGAGTGTGCTCAGAGGATGGAATCTTTTGAGGATTACTCACCTTATGTACTTAAAGTTTCACATATGGTTGATCTGGAGTCTCCCTCACAAATGAGGCCAGTTGAAAGAAAGGTAATGCAGGATGAATGCTGCTCTGTTGATAAAGATGCATTACATTGTGACAATGTTTTTCTTCTGCCACCTAGCAGTGAAAATAATGGTGATAATTTAATTCATGATGTTGATCATGTGAATCATCCTTATGAGGATAAAGGTGCAATTTATCAAGAGAAATCAGACTTGATGAACCCGAGTAACTTGATATATGAGCATGTTTCAGTTGCCTTGGCTGAGGTAAGTGAAAGTGAGTATAGTTGCTTTTCTTTTGATATGCAAGAGTGCATTGGAGATGAGCTAGATGCTTGCAGCCAGGAAGAAAAAGTATTAGTTTCTTGTCCCCTTTCATGTGTTTCAATGCATGATGATTTTGATGATGTTTGTTTTCCAAATAGTGAGTTTGTGGGGGGACATGTGAAGGAGGGCATTGGTGATGATAAACCCAGGGTTGTTTTGTAGTTGGTACCTAACAGTGTTTTCTATCATTATGCATGTGGAAAAGGTTTCAGACCTTTGTTTGATTTTGTGAGCAGAAACTGGGTTTTTGATAGAGGAAAGGGTTGGTTTTCTTCTGGCATACTGATGTTACTTATGTATTTTCTGTATATTTTGTACAAATGGTGCCAGGTTTTTGTGAGGAGCCAGTCTATGATTTCTTGGATAAAGAGTAGGGAGAGGGCCTATTTTGTTTTCTCCAGTGGGTGGTCTGCTTCTTCCTAGAGATCTGAGGTCCTCATTGTATCTACAAGAGATACATGTCCCCAGAAAGAGCCACTGTTGGTCCATTTTCCTGTCAATGCAAAATCTTTTGAAAATGGCCCATTTCCTTGCAAGTTTTCTTGAAGTGTCCTACCCTATGTGCTTCATGTTGTCACCTTGCTCCAGTTCAGATCGCATCTCCTGAATCACAAAACACAGGGAGTTATTAAAGTTTTAAGGTCTGCAGGAAACAGTTTTAGAATATGCATAAGTGTCGAAAACCCACAATGTTTTTGAAAATCCATGATGTTTTCAGTCTGTGTGAAAACCCTCATTGTTTTCAACCTTGTGCCTTTCAAATTTTGTGCACTTATCTTTTGGTGTTAGAAACCTTGTGTGTTTTTGATCTTTTCCATCGAAAACCTTGTGTGTTTTCGACCTCACAGTTTCCTGTTTGCTGGCATTCCCTAACTATGCAGGTGCGATGGATGGTGGGTCTGGGTCTTCAAGGGCTTTAAAGTGATTGGTTGTCACATGATTGCATGTCAGAGTTTTCTAACATGTGACCATGTGATCGGTTACCTTTTTTGTGCTGGGGCCCGTTGATGGAAGTACTATGGTCCTGGAGGCGGCTATGTGGTGGCCTTTGGTTGGCTATCGCATGATTGCATAGCCCAGTCTTTGGCTATGCGATCATGTGACTAGTTGACACATTTATGTGATGGTGAGGTGGTAGTTCATTAGTGGGACCTGATTCTTCATGATTCCAGCATGGTTAAAGCTCAGACAAGATCGATGGTTATCGTATGTTCGCATGGTAAAGATGCACGATGTTTAACCTTTACGCTTTTGCGACAGGCCGTTGGATTTTCCTGTATGGGTATGTCGTGGGTCCAATTGGGTCCATGTCAGATTGGTGCTGATGTGTCATTCTACTATTGGTTGATATGTGATGAGTTGGGATGTGACGTGGGCCCATTTGTGGGGTTTGAGTAGTTTGGTGGTCCCATTGACGGTGATGTGGCAACCTGGGGTTGGCCGTCGCATGATCGCATGTCAGAGTTTTCTGACATGCTATCATGCGACTGGTTGACATGTGTCCCTGGGGCCCGGTGGTAGGTGGTGAAGTCACATCTTCCAAATGCTGGGGTGGCAAGGTTCTATTGGATGCAGGGTAGAGATGTGGGCCCGATTGTCAGATCCCTTTCAATCCTACGATTGCCGCATGATCGCAAGGAATATTCTTTCCCCTTGCGATCATGCGACAACTGTCCAATCTTGTAACATTTAAAAGGGTTGATAGGCGGTGGGTCCATTTGCCAGGAGATGCTAATGTGCGTGATTTTCATTGGCCGGCAAGTGCTGAGGTGGATACACATGGTGGGTCTGATACTTAAGGGCAGGTAATGGTTATAGTGTTGGCGGGTTGTCACATGATCACATAGCCTGTCTCTTGGCTATGAGATCATGCGATGACTGCTATGGTATGTCGTCATTGTGAAGTTGCGGAGTTGTGAAGGTAGTGTGGCCGAGGACCTTTCAAGGGGGTTCATGATCGACTGCTGACCGCGGTCAAGAGATTGCGGTCGCATGATCGCAAGGGTTAGTAAGGTGCCTTGCGATCATGTGGCAATTTGAACCAGGATTCCTCTAAGTATCACTGATGTGCCGCTGGCACCATAAAGTGAATGTTTAATTTCAATTTCAAATTCTACAGAGGGTTTGCAACAACAAAGGTACCAAAAATTCAATTTTGAGCAGCCAGAGTGGGTAGAATGGATTGTCAAACGTTGCGAAGTGGTCCAGGCTACCACGATAGTTGCAGAGGAGTGTCTTGCCATAGGGGATTAAATGAAATAGTACCCTGAAGTGTGTTGTAGAGGTCAAATGTGGCTGGATTTCTTAGGGTTTGATGATAATTTGGTACTTGGACCAGTACAGGGTTAGTTGGCTGTTGAATTAGACTATTTGAGCTTGCATGCTGTGGCTTGATCCCTGTCTTGTTTGTGTTAACTCCTCGGTGGGGTTAGGTGGATTTGAATTTTGAGTTTTTAGTATTTGGTTGTGTAAGGTTCCACCCCATAGTAATGGAGAGTCAATGAATGTGTGGTTATCATTTAGTACTTTCTTACTATCCTTTTATCTGTTATTCAAACCCAGTCTTTGGTGTGTGAAGTATAATTTATACTAGGTTAGGTGCACCCGCCTTGGTTTTGCAGAGCCAGAAGTAGAAGAGGGCAGTCTTGTCCCTATAGTTGGTGCAGTTACCCTAAGACCTCGTAACATTTTGGAGTTAACCATTCCTAAAATCCATCTGAGGGTATATTGGCAGCCTAAAGAGCATAAGCATCATTTTGAACACCAACAGTGGCTTAATGTTCTTAGTGGGGCCATTTGCTACGTGGTGCAGGATTGTTCAAATTTTATTGGTCGACGTGGATGATGTAGCAAGGTGGGGTCATTAACAGAGAGATTAGTGACGAGGACATGATCTACGGTCAGCATAAGTTCTCATTTGTTTTGTTAGAGCTATGAGATGTTACACCTACCATCTAAGTATAAGGATTATAGAATGTGGGTCTTGTGTTAGTGTGACCGAGCATGAGCCATGAATGAGGTAACAACATGTGGCATAAAGCGGGCCTAGGTGGGTGTCTAAGGTCTTGGAGTCCGGATAAATATATTTAGCTACCTAAAAAATTTCAATGGGTTTCACTCGTTCGTGAAGAAAAGTGGCGGTGCTCCAAGTTGACTGGCGATTTAGCGAACAAGCATTCTCATAACTACTAAACTAAATGGTGGAGAGATAAAGTTTTCTGCGAACTGGAAAAGGTCTTCGGTTGCCAGTTCGCTAAATGTGACTGGGGTCTTTTAAAAGGTAAATCATAAAGCCCATGAAATAAAAGGATCAGATGGTCAGGACTTAAAGTTGACCTAATTTCAAAAGTTGACCGCCAATTTGCTACTGGCGCCATGAAGTGATCGTTGTAATTCAAATTTGAATTTTGTGAGGGTCTCTAGCGATAGAAAGGACTGGTTTTTATGGTTTCTTTGGCTGGATTTGATTTGGTTGGTGGTGCCAATGGTTGCAATGTGATCCAGGGTGCCATGATTGATTATTGGGGTTTTTGTTGTACCATGAAGTGTGGTTTTGTGCTCGAAAAGTGTTTGCAGGTGGCTGATTTGATTGGTTTTCATGGTGATTCCTTGGTTTACTGTGTTGATCTCACAGATTTTCATAATTACAATTCTGTTTGAGATCTATTTTCTCTGAGTTGCCTATGTTTCTTCCCCTGCAATAAATTTTGATGTAGTTTTTGGTTGGTTGAGTTGTTGAAGCCCTAACCCTAGTAACCTGAAGCTTGATGCATGCTTTTTGAGGATTCTGAGGCGACTAGGTGTATAAGAAGAAAAGTGTTTTATTTTGAAAGGGTTTTGATCTTGATTAGTTCTAGGGAGTTGTAGCAGGCGGTATCATATTGTATTAGATTGAATAAAATTTCCTTGTAGTCTTTTGTAGGTTATTGAAGTGGTTTTCTCTCTTCTCTGCTTTGAACATGTACATGATTCATTATACTTAATACAATTATTTCAAGTTTTCAAGTCTCTCCTTGGTGTCAATCTTGTGAATTCTAGATTTTCTGATCTATTGCATAGGATTACCTTTGTATATGTTCTAGTCTTCAGTTCTTGATCTAGGATCAAGTGAAATATACTTTGGATAGGACATAGATTCACTTTGATTTGTCTGCAGAAGGATGTTATAAGTAGTGGATGGGCTGGAATGTTTGTATTTATGGCTATGAGTCTTAGACAGTAGTTGGTTCATGTTCAATGTCTGTATTTGAGATTTGCCCAATGGATAATGGCACTAATCAGGGATTAGTATATTCAGTTGAGTTCAATGCTTGATTGGCTCTTGTTTACTTCTTTCCATCTTCATATATCAACACCTTTTCAAGTTTTAATTGTATTTGGTTGATAGTAGTAACACCCTATAGTAATGGAGAGTCAATGAATGTGAGGTTAGCATTTAGCACTTTCTTACTATCCAATCTATTGTTTGGACCCAGTCTTTGGTGTGTGAAGTATAGTTTTCACTGGGTTAGGTGCACCCGCCTTGGTTTTGTAGAGCCAGAAGTGAAGAGGGCAGTCTTGTCCCTATAGTTGGTCCAGTTACCCTAAGATCCTTATACATTTTGGAACTAACCAATCCTAAAATCAACCTGAGGGTATATTGGTAGCCTGAGAGCATAAGCATCCATTTTGAACACCAACAGTACTCTTGGTCAAAGATAAACTACAAAAGATTCTCAAAGAAGAATTCATTAGAACCATAGATTATCCTGAGTGGCTCTCCAAAATTGTACCAGTAGGTAAATCCTCTAGGGGCATCTGAATCTATACTAATTTTAGATAACGTAATCTCACCTATCCTAAGGATGATTTTCCACTTCCCAACATTGACATCATCATGGATTTGACTGTTGGGCATGATATTATATCCCTCATGGATGAATTTTCTAGATATAATCAGATTCATATAGCAACAAAGGACCATCACAAAATTGTATTCACCACACCTTGGGGTACATTTTGTTACCAGGTCATGCCCTTTGGTCTCAAGAATGTAGGAGCCACTTATTAGAGAGCCATGACCACTATCTTCCATGAACTACTTCATTTGATTATGAAAGAATATGTGGATGATATCTTAGAAAAATCTAAGACACAAAAATTACACATTGCTATTCTTACCACAATATTTAACAGATTGGAGAAGTACAAGGTTTGGCTAAATCCCAAGAAATGTGTGTTTGGTGTGAAATAAGGAAAGTTGTTAGGCTACATTGTCTCTTGGAAAGAAATAGAAGTGGATCCTAAGAAGGTGAAAGCTATTTTAGAGATTCCATCCCCTAAGACCTAAAAACTAAAGATCTTACAAGGGAGACTTCAGTCTATCCAAAGTTTTGTGTCACAATTGGTAGACAAAGTACATCCTTTCTACCACCTGCTAAGAAAATATATCAAATTCTTTTGGGATTTCTTATGTCAAAAGGCCTTTGGAAAACTCAAATTATATCTAGCTAATCCATCAGTGTTGGTCCCACCTATTCTAGGCCAGCCTTTGATACTCTACATTTCAATAACTACAGTAGCATTGGGTGCTCTCCTAGCATAGCTAGATAAAAAATAAAAAGAGTGTTCCATATACTATCTTAGCATAACTTTGGTAGGTTATGAGCTCAAATATACAACCATTGAGAGAGCTTGTCTAGATGTAGTCTTTTGCACATAGAAGATATGTCATTACATGCTTAATCATAAAGTACTATTGATAGCAAAGATTGACACACTTAAGTATTTGTTATCTAAAGCCACTTTGATAGAACACACAACAAAATGGGTCATGATACTTAGTGAGTTTGATATTGTGTACAACAAATGCAAGGAAATCAAAGGACAAGAAATTGTGGATCAACTTGAAGAAGCTCCAATTCCAAGAGATCATCCCATTATCACAATTTTTCCCTATGAAACCATCATGACCATCACCCCTAACATTTATTGGAAGTTCTCATTTGATGTATCCTTGACTCAGAAAGGATCAAGGGTAGGTATTTTGTTTGTTACACCACAAGGAGATTTTAAAATTAAAAATTAAAAATTAAAAATTAAATAAAAATTATACAAATTAAAATTTTTCATACAAATTAAAATTTTTCATGTACCAATTAAAAATCATACAAATTAAAAATTTTCATGTACCAATAACATAGCAGAATATAAGGCCTTGTTCATGGGGCTTCACCAAGCTGTCAGATGGAAGATCACAAGTTTTCTTATTTTTGGTGACTCCCAATTGGTTATCAAGAAAGTAAATGATGAATTTCACACAAAGGATGATAAGTTGCTCCCTTACTGATGCATGGTCAAAGATCTGAAGCAACATTTTAAAAGCATCATTTTCTAGTAGATACCTAGAGAAAATAGTAAAGAAGTCGATGCTATGGCTACCATTGCTTGCTTGATATCTATGCTAGAGACAAATACACGATGAAAATTTCTTGTCAAGAATATTATGGTCCCTACCTATGACCAGTCAGATTATGAGATGGTGTACAAAATTATTGGTCCCAAATCACCTTGGTATCAAGAAATCCTTTGCTATCATCATGATAAGATCATTCCCATCACTCTTACACCTAACCAATAGAAAACCTTCATCCATCGCACATCCTATTACACAATTCTCAGAGATACCCTATTTTTAAAAATGTTGATGCAACTCTTCTTTGATGTCTAAATTCAGAGGAGGCATGCACAACCTTGGAAGAGGGACATCAAGGAATATGTGGAGCCCATTTTAGTGGCCTTACCTTAGCAAAGAAGTTGTTGTGCACTGGATAGTACTAGCTGAAAATGGAGCAGGATGCTTATCACTTTATAAAGAAATTTGTTCTATATTGACAACATGGTGATTTGATACATTCTCCCACTCAATCCCTCCAAACCACCATCACACCTTGGCCTTTCTCCCACTAGGGCTTTGACCTTATGGGCCATATATTCCCTAACTCTTCCAGTGGACACAAGTATATCCTAGCTACCACCAACTACTTTACCAAATGGGTTGAAGAAATTACCCTCACCTACACTACTAGTAAGAAAGTTTCCAAGTTCATCCTGAACTATATCATTTGTCATTATGACATCCTAAAAGGTCTCCATACTAATAATGGAACGCCCTTCAAGAATAAGAATTTCTTTGACCTTTGTAATAAATTTGGCATTACCTAGCATTTCTCAAGCTGAGACTATGAATAAAACCATATTAAAAATCCTCAAGAAGACTGTTGATAACGCTAGCCATGATTGACACCTGCAACTTAATCCTACCCTTTGGGCCTACCAAAACTCCATCCTTACTCCCACTGGTGCTACTCTATTCACCCTTATCTATGGTTCTAAGGTTATCCTTCCCATTGAAGTTGAGCTCCCTTCCCTCAGGATTTCTCTCAAGAACCTGATGTCTGAAGAAGAATATAGAGTTGCCCACTTGCAAGAGCTAAAAATCCTCGATGAGAGATGCATCAATTCCCTCAACCACCTTCATGTGTATCAAAATTTCTTGCACTTACAGTTCAACAAGAAGATGAAACCTCACAAGTTTAACATTGGTGATTTGGTCCTACACGATAACATGAAGAACCTCCAGAGCCAAGAAAAGAAAGGAAAGTTTGAACCCAATTGGTTGGGTCCATTCATTATCACTGTCATGTTTTGTTCTAGGGCATATCATATTGCAACACCTAAGGGAGATCCACTCCCTAATCCTATAAGTATGTTGCGTCTGAAGTGCTTATATGCATAGTCAACATTCATTTCCTATATAGTGTTTATTCAATAGAAAATTGAAAAAAATTAGAAAAAGTCAAGAAAAAATCCTAAAAAATGTCGGAGAAAATTCCCAAAACACTATATATGATCCTGAAAAAAACCTAAAAATTAGAAGAGAAAAAAATCCTAAATAGTATAAAAGTTCCTGAAAATATCATTGTCTTGGTGAAAACTTGGTAAATAGGTACCCTACAAAAAATAAAATAAAAAAATTGTCTAGTAGTGAAACTTTGGCAAACAAGCACTTTGGGAAAGTATCATGGTGAAAACCTATTTCAGGCACCATGGTAGTAGATTTGGTTCTATTATCTTCTCCCACTCACTGTACATATCCATTTGCATCCTAGTCCTAGTCCAATTTCTGGTCCTTGTTCCCCTCATCACAATAAAAGTCCAAGAAAAATCTCCAGCAAGATGAGCTTAACCCCATCACATTGAGCTTTTCCAGACACAGTGACTGTAAAATTTCTTATCAAAATCAACATCAAAATTGAATCTGTAAGTTATTCTTCCTTTCACATCTATTTCCAACACATTTCCATCTCAGTCAATCAATCAATCTTTTCCCTACAGGATGCGTCATTTCTTAGTTGGCTCAAATCAAACTCATCAATCCTATCTCATTCATGGAAAGAACTATAGAAAAAATAACTACTTGGTCAGTAGGCCTTCTTTGTGTATTTTATCTTTTTGTGTCAGTGGATCCTACTCATGATTTCCTCGATCTTTCATATCTTGGTATATTGTGAATGGTTAAATTTGATGCATGTGTCATTTATGGTATGATCTATTTGTTGATACATTAGGAGAATTATCATTGGTTTCTAAGTTATCATTATGCATATCTTACTAGGGGAAACACATTATCATAATTACATCCCTTAAAAGACACAGGTGTGCCCAAACCTCTCCAATGAGCATGTGATAGGTTTCATCATAATTAGAAAATCTACATCTATGTTCCTAAATCTATCTAGTTCGTCTAAGAGTCTAGTCCATGAAATTGAACAATGCCATTTGTGCTTTTATAATACATGATGTACACCTCCTATTGCAACATCAAATTAGGGTGTTTACTTTGACATAAACACAAGTGATCCCACTAAATCATGTAGCCAGATTGCATTATAGCTCAATTGTATATTAGTTAGTTTCTTTTCTTCATTTTTGTTTTAGGCAAGGGTCTTATTTATTCACCTTCCCCTCCCCCTTCATTAATGGTTAAGTTGATCCTATTGGTTATATTGGATACAAAAAAATAATAAAATAAAACTAGTTCATACCATTGCACTCTACCTCATATAGCTAAGTTCATTTTAGTTCAATTATACCATTCATTTTCTAGTTACTATTACATCACCATCATTAATCATTAAATATAAATTTCATGTCAAACATATCTCATTAAATATTCCATGCATGTCAAATATATCCAATACCTATTGCATGTCAAATATATCTAATTAACCATTAATCATTAACTATACATTACATCATTAATAGGTATTGATAATTAATTATGTATTAATCACCATCACTCATTACATATCCATAAACATCACATATGCATAATCAATCATCAATCCATTACATATAAAAATTACATACTCCACATAGGACCTGCATCGTAAACCAATTAGCACATAATGTAGTATATCTTTCACATAATCACACACATGCATCATGCATGCTAGTAATAAAATCTAGAACTATGCATAATAAAGTCTCATAATCCATCAGATAAACTCATAAAATGTCTCCACCAATATATATATATATATATATATATAGACATCATAGTACATCAATAAAAGGATACATTGGGAACCTTATTGCTACTATACACATGCATTTCATCCAAAAAATATGTATCCTATATAATCAACTAGATCAAATGGCCCCTGGGAAGATACCCATGTTGTCCTAACCTCCCCCTATGAACCTCATGCAGTCGGTCTCCCTGATCCTCTATCACTATCACCTTCTATATCCCTGTCCCTTGGTGGTCTAGCTACTAACCTTGATGACATAGCCTAGGTCCTCTTTATATCCCTCACTCTAAATAAAGTGCCTATCTCTTCTTTGGAGGTACTTCCTATGTGTGTGAAAATTGTACCTGATCTGTAGACACAACACTTCAGTAAAACATTAGAGGTTAGTGATAATCAAAATCATGCAAAATTGAAAACTATCTAACCAAGTGATTTACTGCCTTCTAATAGGTGCAAGATTGATGTTTTTAGATTGTAATCGAGATCAGTGACCTAGATGACACCTAAATGAAGGATTTGAATGGAAAAGATGGATATGAGATTGAATGCAATTAAGCTATATTTTTGATATTTTTCTATGCAATAATAATGAAAAACTTGATATGAATCTATGCTAGATGAAATTGATATGCTATGAATTGATCTATCTAACAATGATATGCAAAGCTATGAAATTATATGCTATGATATGAAAAATATGCAATTGAAATTGATCTCACAAAGCTTTGAATTCGCAAGTTGATTCTTTCAAGCTCCAATTGTGCAAATTCTCCAAATCTGATATGCTATGATTCCTATAGAGTAAGTTTGCAATTTGCGAGATGATTGAGAGATGAATTATGAAGAGATGAGCCTTGTTTTTATAGAAATCCAAGGCTTTGGAGGTGCATGAAAAAAAGCCATAAATCACTCAAATAACTCAGGTTGATTTTTGAGTTATTTTTAAATAAAGGATAATTAACTCACAAAAACATGCAAAAGCTAAGTTTTAACTCAAAATAGAGTTTAGCTTTAATTGATAATTGATAGTTGTTTGCTTTTATGATTGTGCATGTTTTATTTATGAATTAATTTAATAATAAAGTGATTTATTTCCAACTTAACTGCTTTTAAAAATAAAACAATTGATTTATGGGTTAATCAATTATTTAATCAAATTTTTATTAAAAACTATATTTTTAAATAATGACAACTTGCTTTGATTAATTAAATAAGAATTTAATCAATTATTCATAAGATTTTGGATTTATTGTCAAAATTTAAATAATATAATTAATAATAGATAAAATTAAATTTAATTAAATAATTAAGTGGCAAGATATTAAATCCAATTAATTAAATATGCAAAATATTCAATTAATCAAGCTATAGGATAAATGTGATTTATTGCCAAATAATTATAAAATTAAAGATAATTAAGATAATTAGGAATATTACTAAGAATATTCCCCGATGCAGAATTTAAGATAATCAATTATGATTTGATGATGTTCAGATGTGCCTTAGATTAGGACTTTGATGTCGATTTCGTTCGAATTGAAGATGTAGGAGATTAATGAACTTATAGCCCATTTTTGGGGTATTACATTTTTCCCCTCTTTGAATTACTGTGTGAAGCGCAGTGGTTCAAAGAAAGTCTGTGTTTGATAGAGATATGAAATTGATTCGAAAGATAAACTGATCTCAAGATAGAAACCGATTGAGAGATATTGTGATAGGAGGTCCTAAATGACCAGAGATAATGTTCACTGTAGCAGTGATGAACCTATGATTGTGAAAAAGTGTCAAAATGCCTGATTCTAAACCTTAGGATTGATAAGAAGTGAGTGACCTGTTCTAGACTTGATTGTCTTAGCAGAACTAGCACGTATCACATCCGAACCCTTCAGTTGCCGAAGAACCAAGGAAAGAACACTATGATCCGATGGTTACAAAAACTGATACAGTTTACAAGATTAGGATAATACCAGATTGATATGGATCTTGATGAATCTAATATGCCCCAAGTGATGATAGATTTGCCTCGAGAGATGAGGACTTTTGATGAATCAGTAACTAGACGTGATTGTTTGTCTTGATCACTGATGAAAGATATTGATAGACTTGATCGATAGAATTTTGATTTACAGACTTTGAATGATGTGCAATACCATGCCCCCTTTGGGATTAAAATTGAAATCTGACAAGAAAAGTCAACGTTAATAGTTTAGAAGCATGTTAATTGATTTGAGAAGTGGTTAAAACACATTCGGGAACGCATTCTGCATCATTTGGAGGTCCAAAAAGACCAAGTTTGACTAGGTTTGACCATGAGTTGACCATGGTTGACCAAGTTGAAATTTTGATAGTTTGATGTTAGATAATCAATTAAGTTGAATACTAGATTTCTGTGATGATTGAAGGTTGAATAGGCAAGTAGTTAATAACATGAATGATCTCAGATTTGAATTTTGATCCCGAAAAAGGATTCTACTTGCTATTTCGTTGGAGGAACCTTTGTGTGAGATTTAGCTCTTGTTAGACTTGAAGATGCGATTTGAAGAATCATTTAAGCTTTGAAGTTTATTTAGCCATTGTGAGATCATGCAAAGATGCAAAATGCAAGGAGACATGCAACCTAAGACCTAGGACCTAGTCACTGATCATATGTCGATTTGTTATCATCATTGAACTTTTAGGTAACTGGATAAATCAATACAATGCCCACTAGCCATGAAACCATAGACATATGAATATCGATTTGTATGTGCAAGAATCAATACAACACCCACTGGTTATACAACCATGGACATATGAATATTGATTTGTTTTCGGAATGTTAGATCAGATATAAGCACCAAGGCACAAACACCAGGATGACCTAAATATCATGTCCATTTTGATATAGCAATTTGTACAAGCATCAAAACATAAATGTCGTGATGACCTAAGTATGCCTTGCATTGCAAACACATCAAACAGTCAAGAGATCATTCTAAATCCAATGTGAATTACCCGTAGTGACCCTTTATCATTCACATCCTTAGGCAAGATCGTGTTTCATAGTAGGAGAAAGAATTCACTTCAAAAAGATAATAGTTAGATCAAACATCCTTGAATTTGCTGGGTATCAATGGTCGAGGTACGCATGGCCATCCAATTCAAGATAGAGGCTCTTACAGTCGGACACCATTTCAATCCAGAATTTTCAAAGTTGTTAGATTTTCACATACAAGTAGAAGAAAAAGAAAAGATTATGCCCCCAGTCATCACTCTCTAAATCCTATAAAGGACATCATCGAAGAGCTCGAAGGGACACAATATGCAAAAATCTCAATGCGAATCAATAAGCATACAAGGAGATAAAAGCATGTAAAAAGCATAGATTGTTTTCAGTTGAGTTTGATGTTTGATTGCGTTGTTATAGATGCAAAATCCTTTCTGGAGATGAGACAGACAGACAGACTCAACTTGAAGCTTCAAAGGACTCTGACTGGATATGACATGTCTAAGATACATTAGAGACTATAAGATATGACATTGATTGCCCCCAAGTTTGAACATTGATAGGATACAGATGCGCAAGCTGATTGGTGTACAGACCGACTTATTGAAACCAAGATATGCAGAAACAAACCGGGAGATATGTACAAACTAAAGCAAGACTGAAAGCTGGGAAAGACCAAGATTGTGCTGATAGATGGAGCATTTGGAACAAGTGGCACCCATTTGCCAGGTTTTCACCATCTTGGTAGAGATTCTATTTTTGCTACCAAGGCGCTTGTTTCTAGGTTTTCACCAAGGCACTTTTTCTTTTTTTTCATTTTTTGTATTTTTCATTTTTTCAATTTTTTTATACTATTGATATTTTCTAATTTTTTTTGTGAATCATCAAG
This sequence comes from Chamaecyparis obtusa, assembly GCA_027943335.1. Classification (NCBI taxonomy): domain Eukaryota; kingdom Viridiplantae; phylum Streptophyta; class Pinopsida; order Cupressales; family Cupressaceae; genus Chamaecyparis; species Chamaecyparis obtusa. Next base: position 1,351,353 of record BSBK01000774.1, on the reverse strand, counting down.
GCGCCTATTGCTAGGTTTTCACCAAGATGTTCATTTTTTCAGGACTTTTTCCGATTTTTAAGATTTTTTCAGGACATTTACCATAGACTGAATGCCTTGGGCATAGAATTTCTTCAGATGGAGAACGTTGATTGGTTCTTAGAGCTGTTCTCCTTCAATTGTTGAGAGTTGATAGGCACCAGAGCCAAAAGTAGCAGTGATAACAAAGGGACCCAGCCAATTGGGTTCGAACTTCCCCTTGCGTTCTCGATGTGATTGATTTTTAGGATTTTCTCTCAAGACTAGATCACCAACCTAAAATTCTCTGTGTCAGACTTTCTTGTTGTAGCCTCTAGACATTCTTTTCTGATACACTCTGAGATGATCATACGCTGCTTGCCTGTGCTCATCTAGTAATTCCAGTTCTTGTAACCTAGACATTCTGTAGTCTTCATCAGTGACAAGTCCATGCATTCTGATTCTGAGTGATGGAATTTCAACCTCAATAGGCAGTACCGCTTCAGACCCATAAACTAAAGAAAAAGGTGTAGCCCCTGTAGGTGTTCTGATACTAGTTCTGTATGCCCAGAGAGCTGGATTGATCATGAGATGCCAGTCTCTTCCTGTTTTATTAACTGTTCTGTGCAAGATCTTCAGGAGATTTTTGTTTGAAGCCTTAGCTTGTCCATTCCCTTGAGGATAGTAAATAGAAGACCAATGTTGTGTAATCTTGAATTTAGCACATAAGTCATCTAGATCCTTGTTTTTGAATTGTCCCCCGTTATCTGTGATTATAGAGTGAGGGATCCCATATCTGCAAATGATGTAGTTCAGGATTAACATAGAGATCTATTTTCCCATTGCTTGTGTTAGAGGAACTGCTTCTACCCATTTTGTAAAATAATCTGTGGCTGTGATTATATGGGTATGTCCATTAGAAGAGTGCAGATGGATAGCACCTATGAGATCAAATGCCCATTGTTGAAAAGGCCATTGTGTAGTAAAGGGAATCAGGTCTCTCCCTGGAGCATGAATCAAGTTGCCATGTACTTGACACTGTTGACAGTTTTTAGCAAATTTAATAGCCTCTTTCTCCATTTCAGGCCAATAGTACCCAGCCCTAATAAGTTTTCGAGCTAACATTAAACCATTTGAGTGCGACCCACATATACCCTCGTGGACTTCCTCTAATGCATGTTGAGACTCTTCTTGTTCTAAACATCTAAGTAGTGTGCCATCTAGACCTCATTTGTACAGATCATTACCAATGATAACATATCGAGATGTGGATTGGATAAGGTTTCATTTCTCAAAATGGTTAAAGGACTCAGGGATGATTTGGTCATGGAGATAGGAGAATAGATTTTTGTAGCAGGATGAATCATAACCTACAACGGTGCAGATCATGTGGGTTTTAGGGGAGTCATATGCAGGATAGGATAGGGCTTCCACCAATAACTCATAGCGTAGCTCATGTTCGGGCTGCTGTAAGAGAGTAGATAGTGTCACCATTGCATCGACAGCCTTATTCTCCATTCTGGGTATTTGCTCAAATGTGATAGAGATGAAGTATTTCTTTAAATCATCTACCATTCTCTTGTAAGGAATGAGCTTTTCATCTTTGGTTTGGTACACATCATTGACTTGATGGATAACCAATTGTGAGTCTCCATGGATGTGCATCTCTGTAACTCTCCACTGTATTGCCATTTTCATACCATTGAGAAGTGCCTCATATTCAACAATATTGTTTGTGCAAGGAAACTTTAGTCTAAATGCTTTGGGTATCGAGTATCCTTGAGGAGTGATGAACAATATGCCTGCTCTAGATCCATTCTGTGTGTAGGAGCCATCAAAGAATAACTGCCATTCTCTAGAAGAGAGGTGCATGATAGAGGAATTGGGAAATTCCATTTGCATGGGTGTATCATCAAACATGGGTGCATCTGCTAGTTGATCAGCAATAACTTGACCTTTTATAGCTTTTCTTTCAACATATTCAATGTCAAATTCACTCAAGAGCATGACCCATTTAGCTAGTCTACCTGTGAGGGTAGCTTTGCTTAGTAGGTTCTTCAGTGGATCAATCTTAGCTACCAAATGAGTGGTATGAGCTAACATGTAATGTCTCAATTTTTGTGATGCAAAGATCACAACGAGACAAGCTTTCTCAATCATAGAATAGTTCTTTTCATACGCCACCAATGTTCTGCTTATATAGTAGATGGCTCTTTCCTTTTTGTTCTCATCATGCTATGCTAGCAATGCCCCCAGTGATGTATCTGTTGCGGAGACATATAATATTAATGGCTTCCCATGAATAGGAGGCATTAAGATAGGAGGATTTGAGAGATAATTCTTGATATGATCAAAATTCTTTGCACAGTCTTCATTCCATGCAAAGGTCACACCTTTATGTAATGTCTTTGTGAAAGGTTGTGATATGTCAGCTAACTATGATATGAATCTTCTGATGGACTGTACTCTCCCTTGCAAAGTTTGCATTTGACTGATATTCTTGGGAGGTTGCATCTCTATGATAGCTTTCACCTTAGCTGGATCAACCTCAATGCCTTTCTTTGAAACTATGTATCCTAAGAGCTTTCCAGAAGTGACACCAAAAGCACACTTCTTAGGATTTAGTCAGAGACTAAACTGTTCCATTCTGTCTAGGATCATGCTCAAGTCTATTAGATGTTCAGTTCTAATCATGGATTTTGCCAAGGTATCATCCATGTAATCCTCCATTGTTTTATGCATCATATCATGAAAAATAGATGTCATTGCTCTTTGATATGTAGCTCCAGCATTTTTGAGTCCGAATGGCATAACATTCCAACAGAAGGTTCCCCACGCATATGTGAAAGCTATTTTCTCTTGATCTTCTGGAGCAATTTTGTTTTGGTTGTACCCAGAAAAGCCATCCATTAAGGAATACATTTCATAGCCCGCAGTCATGTCCACTATCATATCAATGTTAGGCAGCGGAAAATCATCCTTAGGGCATGCTCTGTTCACATCTCTAAAGTCTGTGCACACTCTGATTGAACCATCTGGTTTTGAAATAGGTACAATGTTAGAGATCCACTTAGCATAGTCTATGACATGGATGAATCCAGCTTTTAGGAATTTTTCTAGTTCTGCTTTGACTAAGAGTGCAACATGAGGATGCATCTTTCTCAGTTTTTGTTTGATTGGTTTTACTCTAGGAGCAATGGATAGATGGTGCATAATGAGATTGGGATCTAATCCTGGCATATCTGAATATTTCCATGCAAAATTGATCTTTTTTTCTGATAAGAATGTAGTGAATTTTTGTTTCTCTTCTTCTGATAGAGATTGTGCTACATGTACCAATTGTGGTTCCTCTGTTGTACCCAAATTGATGGATTGAGTTGGGTCAATTAGAACTAGAGATCTATCCTGTAAATGACTCGGAAGGACATCAAATATCTCATCCTTAGGTGCCTCAGAGAGGTTTTCACCTTCAGATACGTCTTTTCTTTTTACTTTTGTAGGTTCTGAGACTGCCACAAAGTGGTTTTCACCCTCAGAACTCTTTTTCTTTTTCTTTTTATTTTTTTGACTAAGATATTTGATGTCTGACTTGGTCATGCTGACACTCAGTTCACTGATGGAAGTCCTCATAGGCTCAACTGCATTGAGGTAACAAGCAAGGGCATAGTCATTGGAAAAGGTGTAAACACCATGGCTTGGGTTTGTGGAAGTTTGGTCGATAAGCTCAGGGCGTTGGATAGTTAAAGCGGGAAAGGCTTGGGATATGGTGTTCATTGATGGGGATATGTCATCATTGGTCCTAACCTGACGCTCAAGTTCAAAGGTGATATTACAGCTCAAAATGTTCAATTCATGAATAGGCTCAACATCATCATGGGAGTCCTCTTTAGCCATAGGTGGATCCGACATGTTAAGTTCATTGTTTCGCTCTAGACCTACATTGGGTTGAGATACATATTGGTGAATAACATCAATATATTTCTCTGTTATAAGCTCATCTTCTTCTAGAATGGCACCCCATTCATAGTCATTTGACTCAGCTTCTGATTCAGGATCTCTAGGAAATCTTAGAAAATGTGTGAAATCAGGATGAATACCCCAAGAAGGATTACCCTAAGTTTCTGACTTGAATTCATATTCATGGGAATCAGTGTCAGAATAACTACCCCCTTCTTCTTGATCAGTTTGATCACCTTTGAGATTGGCTGGTTCTTGTGGTGCAACCATCTCTTGCGCTACAGTAGGTTCTTATGTTTCTACTACATTAATTCTTTTGATAGGATCATCTATATCATCAAGAAGATCTTTGATCTCTTTAGGCAATTTTTCATAAGGGATAAGCTCAGAGCTATCTGAATCATCATCAGAGGGTTCTGTTTCTTCTTTCTTAAGAAGGGGTTCTCCTGGTGCAATTTGTTCTATGACATGAGAACAACCACCTTTGAGATGATAGGGTTTCTTCTTAAACCCTAAGCCACCAGTATCTTTGTTGGCTCTACCAATATGTGAAATGGGTGTCACAAGACCCTTTCCTCTGATTCCTAGAGGTCCTTGACCGGAATATCCCATCTTGGCTATCAAGTTGTTTCCTGGACCATATGAATTAGAAGGGATTGTAGGTGCTATAGATTCACTAGGTTGAACAATTTTAGATTCAGAATCCTCTTTATATAGCCATGCCAGCACAGCTTCATCCTCTTCAAATTCTTGTTTGGATACTTGCTCCGCCACAAAATTTCTTTTGTATGCTTCCATAGGTTCCTTAGGTTCTGATTTAGACTGCTTCAAGGATTGTCCATATGACTTAGGTGAGATTGGGAGAGATGTCAGAGACAAGACTGGCTCTATAGTGTATTCTCCCATCCCATTTTCTTTGATATTGATCTCTTTAGCAATGTCATCCATCTTAGATGTGGAAGCCACATTTTGTTGCTTGATGGAAGATTCTCTATTATTGGGAACAAGCTTATCGGCACTTTCCTTCAATGTATTTCAAGTTGTACTTAGATCTACTGGGATAGTAACCTCCACTCCTTCATAGGGAAATTTCAAGCATTGATGGTACGTAGAAGGAATAGCTTGCATTTCATGTATCCAGGGTCTCCCTAGAAGGATATTGTAAGCCAATGGTAGATCAAGCACTTGACATGTGGTATCTTTGATGACCGGACCCACTCGGATAGGTAAGACAATGGTGCCTTTAGAAGCTCTTTCTTGTTCATCATAGGCTTTTATGGTGATCTTCTTTCAAGGATCAATAGCCATCTCTGAGAATCCCAACTGTGTGATTAAGTTGTAAGAACAAATGTTGAGGCCTGCACCCCCATCTATCAACACACGTTTGACTCGACGGTTCTGGATCAAGACTTTTATGTGCAAGGGCTGATTATGTGGGTGACTTAGGGATTTGTCATCTTCCTCTGAAAAGGAGATATATTGTGGAGACGTTAGATGACCAACCATAGTCTGGAACCTATCTAGATCTAGATCATCAGGAACATTAGAGCCGAGCAAAGCTTTGTCTAGGATATCTCTGTGAGTTGGAGATATTTGAAGTAACTCAAACATAGAGATTTTGGCATTGGTATGCTGGAGTTGTTGGACAATGCTGTAAGATGTAGGTCTTGTATCCTTTGGATTGGAAGATTTCGAGGCAACCTTCTGTTTAGAAGCAGATGTGAGATTGAAAGGTGTCTTAGGGACATTAGATGAACTTGGTGTTTGTCCTTTCAGATGAGCCTGAGCTTGTGATCTGGTAACCGCATTAGCTGAAGAATGATTTCTGTCTCTTCGTACAATCATGATGACATTGTAGCTCTCAGAGAGATATGGTTCAACCATATTGATGACAACATTGTTTCTAGGGTAGGCATAGTTGACTTTTGCCCCCATGTTAGGCTGAGAAGTGAAAACTCCCTTGCCATGTTGTGGAAATGGTTCTGTAAATGCTGTGTGATCATTATTGCTTGTAGGATTATCGATCGTGATGTCCCCTTGATCTATCAAGTCTTGAATGGTATGATTCAAGTGGAAGCATCCATTAGTTCTGTGGCCTTTAGTCCAATGGAAAGCACAATATTCATTATCTTTCCACCAATATGGTTTTGGATCTGGATCAGGGTTTCGGATTGGTGGTAAAGAGATCATGTTATCAGCTATTAGGGTTCTCAGGGTACATTCCAAAGATTCTCCCAGGGGAGTAAACTTTCATTTATTATCCCATCATTTGAATGGCTTCTTTGGAGATGGTTCAGCAGATTTTTGCTCTGAAGCTTCAATGGCTTTGGTGGCAAGGGTGAGATTGTAGGCTGGTGCCTTTGATGGGGTGCAGATAATGTCAACAACACCATCAGAGATGATACCTTTGTTTCTATTCCAGCTCTTGTTTTTATCTTTTGAGCTAAATCCAAATTCAGACATGTCCTTTTGAAGTGTGATTTCTCCTTTCTTGACAAGTACTTTCTCAATCTTGATTGCATTATCCACCATTTTATCAAAAGATACATGATCTTGCATTTGTAATGGATAATTGAGCTCTGGAACAAGGTTATTGATAAAGATTTTAAGTTTCTCCATTTCAGGAATTCGTCTAGCATATAGAGAGAACTTCTTTCTCTACCTCTTGAGGAAAGTTAGGAATGATTCCCCTGGATATTGCTTGAGGTTACAGATATCGATCATGGTGACTGGATGTTGAATATTGTAGGAATATTGTTGATAAAACAATTTAATCAATTCCTCAAAAGTTTTGATCGTAGAAGGTAATCTTGAAAACCACTGAATGGATGCTCCTCCCAAGGATCTAGGAAAAAGATGGATTAGATAAGTCGGTTCATGCATGAATTCCATGGATTGTGTATAGAACTCTCTGACATGATCTTGAGGATCAGAGTGTCCATCATATTTGTCATACTTTGGTATCTCCACTCTTTTTGGGAATGGTGGCATATACAAGTTTTTGTCGAATGGGAAAGGACATAGGGCCTCCATGGAGAACTCCTTGGGTTCCTTCTCCTTCTTAAGATTGTTAAATTCAACTTGTATAGCATGCATCTGTTTTGTCATAGCTGTGAGTGGATTTTCTTACTCATGTGTGATTATATCATCAACGTTAAAGTTGGGAGGAAGCTTAGCCCCTTCCTGGGCTAATTGTAAAAAGTATGCCTCTCTATCCACTTTCAAGAAATGCCTCATCATTCTCTGGAATTCATCGTCATTCTGACATCGATGGATTTCAGAGGGGGTAGGTTCTTGGTCGGAATTATGTTGAGAATGGTGTCCTTGGGACCCTCCTCCTAGAGAACCATGGTTTGTCTCTGCTTGAGACATGATGGGAGTTTTTGGGCTCCCTGGAATAGATTGAGGAGGAGTTTGCTGATTACCTCTGTGAGTTGATAAAGGAGGTATGTAACCAATTTTCAATCGAAAGTTACCGAGACCGTCATCTTCGTAGATACTTGACTTGATGAGTTGTTCAAGAGTTGGACCTGGGGTATTGGTCAAAAGTAAGTTCTAAGATGTTTCTTCTGATTTCTTGTGTGAAGAAGCTCTGGTCTCCACCATTAACTTTGAATGAAATAGAAGAAAAGGATGAAGACAACTGAAGAACAATTTGATTCAAGAAAATCGGATGACGCAACCTTGTCAAGATTATGATAGTTTTGAAGATTTGATGAGATGTGGGTGAAGGAAACTGTGCCCTGGATGTATGGGATAGATCACCCAAAAGATAGCGGACACGAGCTCTCAACACTTAGTCTATTTTTGAAGATTGATTGAAGATTGATAGTTATGACAAGGTTTTGACATGAGATAAAAAGGACTCAAATTGATCAAACAAAAGACTAGATCGGATTCAAAAGATCAAACTCAAAAAATGGTAGAATGCTCAATAGCTACTGCTCTGTTCCTGACACAATGATATTTTTGACAGATTCTGGAACTAGGCTGGAAACATTGGATATCTTGCAATTTGACAATTTCTGACAACTCTCTCAAATTTTTCCAAATGACACTCTACAGACTCATACGACACTGGGTAGTCTATGAAACGATAGTTGCTAAACTTGTACAACAGTTGGGTAGCAATGAAATGATAGTTGTTAAACTCATATGACAGTTGGGTAGCAATGAAACGACAGTTGTAAATATCATACGACAGTTGCTAACAGGATTTTGACTTCCTTGGATTTTGCTGGCATGAAAACTCATACGACACTGGGTTCTCAATCATATGACAGATGGGCAATACTGAAATGACATTTGACAAAAAGTCATATGACTTTTGACTTCCTGAAATGACTTTTGACTCCAGAAAGAATTTTACGTCAATTTTTGCAAAATTTAAGGTTTTCAGTTCTGGATTGTTTGCAAATTGTACTGTCCAGATTTTGAAGGTTATACCAGATTTGATCATTTTTAATAGCCAAGTAGATAAACAAACACGCAGAACAGCAAGCAAGTGATTCCAAGCACATCTGAAAACAATGAACAAGGGCAAAAGCAACATTGCGCATGAACAATCAAGTGACCAAATTGTGCTAATCCCTGAGAGTACTAATTGTGTATGTTCTAAAAAGTTTTGCAATAACACACATATACCCTATAAAATGAAAATTTGGCGTCTCTAGGGTTTTAGTAATGGTTTGACTCTGTAACTTTTATGATTCAAAGGGGTGAACTCCAATCCCGGCGCACCAGGGTTTTGACACAGTCTGAGAACTTAATCTTCAAGAGCTGGTAGGGAGATCTGACAACCCAACAATGAACCATACCCGTGGAGATTTCTTCCACAAGGACATTTATATAGCGGCTGTCACTACCATGGCGAAAATGGCTATTACCGCTTGAGGTTCCATCAACGCAGTTTGCCCTGTGAAGGGATTGTCCACTACAGTTAACCCTCTCTAAAGGTGACTCACAGATTTATACCACAAGGGGACTTGGCTCCAGATTCAAGGTTTTGACACCTCTTCAGTTTTAACCCAAACAAAGCAAGCAGATTAATCCGACACGCTAAGATAAAGTTTTGTTCCACCAAGGTCTGTGATATCAACTCCATGTGATCTATCAACCTCTCCAGGGAGAGAATGTATCAATCAATAAGAGAAGACACACTAACCAATTTTGATTCACCAAAGCTCGTGATATTAACCCCACGTGATCTATCAACCTCTCCGGAGAGAGAATGTGTCGATCAATAAGAGAAGACTCACTAACCAAGTTGAATGTGAAACACACTAAGTATCCTCCCTACCTACAAGGATTCCATCATCAAGAAAGGATTTCTCTAGGAATCCAATCTCTCAAGAATCACGAATAGTGTTCATAGGGCCTAATTACTATGTGAGCACAGATGTATGTTCCGAAAGCAAATCTACCAAAAGCATCCAAAAAGTAGAAAGAGGAATACTTAACGCTTAAAGAAAATATGAGATGAGTCCACAAGGTGGAACACTTAACACCTCACACAAGCTGAAAATGAGTCCACAACTTAGAAAACAAGTGAGTTCCTAAAAGCACAAAAGGGTTGCCAAGTGGAACACTTAACACTTCTGTCCTGTTGACCCCTCCCCTTTATGGCGTTGAGATTGCAACCACGGGGCAGAAATGAGGGGCCGGTGGATTAGCGAGTTCAATAACCCAAGATAGCAATCAAGATCAATCACAAGTATTCTAAGACTACTTAATGAATCCTTAAGGGATCACAACCTAGTATCCAATTATGCAAGTGTGTAGAAATAGATCAAAAGCATGAAAAGATGCACACAAGCTTGACACATAAGAGATTTATTTTAAGTCCCAAATAGAAATGTTATTAGATGAAGGAGAATACCTAGGATCCTTGCAATGCGCTTAGTAGATTTTACCTGATTTTTAGCAATTTTTGTTGAGCTTTTCCATGCAAGCAAGTGACGATCTCTCCAACAAGCAAACAAGCAAACAAGATATGCAAGGTATATTCAACTTATGAAAACCCTAGGGTTAGATCTAAAAATAAATTATTAGGAGAAATAATAACCATAAATTAATCCAAATGACAACTCATATCATGCATTGAATCATATGAAAAATAAGTGCATACCCATCACAAAATTTTAATTTTTTTGCACTGCATTTGACCTAGTCAACAAGATCTAATTTTTATGATATGATTTTGGCCATAAAAATAGAAATTCAGAATAGAGACCCCTGCTAAAAAATAGAGAGCTTTCCAAAAATGCAAAAATTTTAGAAAAATCTCTTCATTTGTGCCCTAGAGACCCGTTTTATCAAAACAGACCAGTTTTTGCAAATTGACTATTTGAGCTATTAAATTGCATCCAAATTTAAAACAAAAATTATAGAACCCATATATAATTTTAAGAGCTTTCCGAAAATGTAAAACTTTGCAAAAAATATTCTGATTTGCACCGAAAATTAATTTTTTATGAAAACTAGAAAAACAATTATTAAAAATTCAAAATATTTTAGAAAATTTTGAATTTTTTATCGAAGCTTCCCTGATATGTCATAAATCTGCAAAAAAAATTTCAGACCAAAAATCCAAGCCGTTTGGGAGATAAAATTAAATCTTTGAAACTTTGGGGTTTTAGCTCCCCCAAAAAAATCAAAACCAGCATGCAAAGGTGGGTTGCCCCACGGTGGGTGCCAGAAATGTGTGTGTGAAAATTGTACCTGATCTTTAGAGACAACACTTTAGTAAAACATTAGAGGTTAGTGATAATCAAAATCGTGCAAAATTGAAAACTATCTAACCAAGCGATTTACTGCCTTCTAATAGGTGCGAGATTGATGTTCTTAGATTGTAATCGAGATCAGTGACCTAGACGACACCTAAATGAAGGATTTGAATGCAAAAGATGGATATGAGATTGAATGCAATTAAGCTATATTTTTGATATTTTTCTATGCAATAATAATGAAAAACTTGATATGAATCTATGCTAGATGAAATTGATATGCTATGAATTGATCTATCTAACAATGATATGCAAAGCTATGAAATTCTATGCTATGATAGGAAAAATATGCAATTGAAATTGATCTCACAAAGCTTTGAATTCGCAAGTTGATTCTTTCAAGCTCCAATTGTGCAAATTCTCCAAATTTGATATGCTATGATTCCTGTAGAGTAAGTTTGCAATTTGCGAGATGATTGAGAGATGAATTATGAAGAGATGAGCCTTATTTTTATAGAAATCCAAAGCTTTGGAGGTGCATGAAAAAAAGCCATAAATCACTCAAATAACTCAGGTTGATTTTTGAGTTATTTTTAAATAAAGGATAATTAACTCACAAAAACATGCAAAAGCTAAGTTTTAACTCAAAATAGAGTTTAGCTTTAATTGATAATTGATAGTTTTTTGATTTTATGATTGTGCATGTTTTATTTATGAATTAATTTAATAATAAAGTGATTTATTTCCAACTTAACTGCTTTTAAAAATAAAACAATTGATTTATGGGTTAATCAATTATTTAATCAAATTTTTATTAAAAACTATATTTTTAAATAATGACAACTTGCTTTAATTAATTAAATAAGAATTTAATCAATTATTCATAAGATTTTGGATTTATTGTCAAAATTTAAATAATATAATTAATAATAGATAAAATTAAATTTAATTAAATAATTAAGTGGCAAGATATTAAATCTAATTAATTAAATATGCAAAATATTCAATTAATCAAGCTATAGGATAAATGTGATTTATTGCCAAATAATTATAAAATTAAAGATAATTAAGATAATTAGGAATATTGCTAAGAATATTCCCCGATGCAGAATTTAAGATAATCAATTATGATTTGATGATGTTCAGATGTGCCTTAGATTAGGACTTTGATGTCGATTTCGTTCGAATTGAAGATGTAAGAGATTAATGAACTTATAGCCCATTTTTGGGGTATTACACTTCCTGATGATAGAGGGCCATATAATAGGTCACCTCTCTCCCTACCCTCGCTATAGCTCACTGTGCATCCAACATGACTGTCAACAACTATCCTGAACTTTGCATAGTCATTGCATGTATTGCTACCTTTCTCTCCCCTCGGTATGTCTTTGCCCATCTCCACCATGTATCCCTTTCCTCTATTAGCCATTGGGTGATAAGGTATATCTATCTCTGCATCTCCTCTATCTTTCCTGATAATTAGGCTACCTCCCTTGATATCTGCTCTATACCTATGCCAACCTCTATCATGGTAATCTCTCCTATACCCACTCAACCTTGTAGTATGGATATCTCTCATCGCATACTCTCTGACTGATCCTCAAACCCCCCCCTCTCTCTCTCTCTTTTCTGCTTTGGCTACCTCAACCCTATCTTCTTTGTTACTCTTTTCCACCCTAGCTGTCTCAACCCTTTCCACTAATTCCTCATCCCTATTTTCTCTATCCCTCTCTACTACCACCAATGCCTCTAGTCATGTCAGCTTCACCTATAGAATGACTACCTACTCTTGATCCCCCAGACTCCTCTCTCCTCCTAGTCCTCCTAGACTCATATCCTGATCCTCTAGTAGTGGTCCATGGTCCACCTCCTCTCTATCCCTCTAAACTACTCTCAGGGAATGCGAAAGCCCCCCTTCAGCTGGTCTCTGTACTATCCCTCTCCTCCGCTCTATAGCATACCTTTTTTCCCCCCACATGACTCCTCACACTACTAGTATTATCTCCTCCTCATCTCCCTCATCTACCTCATCCTCATCCTCTGACTCTTTCTACTCTCCAACCTCTCTAACCTCTCCTACCCTTGGCTCTATCAGCCTCGCTAGCCTACGCCTATCCCACCAAGCTTCATATTCAATTGTCACTCATACATCTACCACCTATCTCTATGCTACTATCTATGGTATCAAATGCATGCCTCTTCAACTTCTCCAAGAATTCTAGAGATCTACTCCAATGCCCCATACTAACCCAATCTCCTTGGAGATGATTGGATGTAGATAGCTGTTTGGAACTATATCCTGCCTTAGACCAAATTGTCTGCACACTCGTGATGACATATACATGTCTATCTAAAACATCATCCTCCTAATCAACCAACAATCTGTTTGCACATATCTTAGGTACTCTTCTTCTATAGCACCATCCTCTCTCTTTTCCTTCTCATCCCAGTATCCCTGCACCTCAAAACCTCTGTATGAAATCCACTCGAACCATAGAATGTCATCCAATATCCTCTACTAGGTCTCTATTGCTCTCACATGTCCATATGACAATGGTGGCCTATAAAGACACACAAATGGCTCATATTTGGATCACCACCCCTCCCCTCATAATGAATGTACCACTACAATGTGATACCACATCAAGAAGCAACAATGCCACCCCTAGTCTCATCGTCCACTAGGTACAGTATGCGCATATATGCAGATCATAGTATAACTTCACCAAGATTGTATACCCCAAAAAATGCTCCATCCCCTCCCCCTCTTCTAGCATTTGGCTCAACACTCTCTCTTATCCAATCAAAAACCCATGCCCTAAATGGTTGGGTATCAACCTCCCTCCTACCAATCTAGCTAAAAATAAAGCTATCTAGGGCAATCCTATCTCTATCCCCCTCACCATGACATCCTTTTGTGATCAATTGAAAATTGGTCTACCCATCGTCTAAAGCTCTCCTCCAAAAACTACTTCATGCTCTCTAACTAATACTCAGGCATCTCTCCCCTAATCGGTACTCACAAAATCCTCCACACGTCTAGGAGTGTCATAGTCACCTCCTTTGTCAGAAAGTGGAAACTTAATGTGTCTAAGTGCCACCTCTTGATCAATTATGTCATGAGCACATTATGTGCTCTCAAGTGCAGCCAATCATGGACATTTTGTAATCCGCATAAGGTCACTTGTCCCCATTCCACATTTGTCATCTCTTCTTGTAATGCCATCATGTTCAACCATCGCTCCTTCGAGTGAATCCAATAGTTTGGCTCCTGCATCTAGTCACCTGACACACTTCCTATTAGTCCTAGTACTTACCAAAAAAACCTTGTCCCCACACTTCCCCCTAGAAAAATGGAAAAAACCATGTCCCCGCACTTCTATGTAGACAAATGTCAAAAACCCTATCCCTGTGCTTCCCCAATAGAAAAATTGAAAAATCACCTGTCCTCGCAATTTCCCCTGTCACCATCCTACCCCGTCCCACCTTCGGCTGGGTTGGGAAATTTCCTCTTGGTTTCCCCACCCTATGAAGTGGAGCCACCTATCTAAGGACAAATAGCCCAGCTCATCATTTGGCAACATATAGGTTGGCCCTACCCTACCCATTGGTGGGTGGATTTGCCTGTCTCTTGATGGGCAGCTTAGCACTATGCCTGGGTAGGCAAGTTGATGCCCCACCTATGAGCATGCAGCTCTATGTCACCCAAGGGTGGCTGGAGTCACCTATTCACTGACAGGGGGCTCGACACCACTGGTGGATCCACCATATGGCAGGTAGAGTTGTTCGTCCCTTAACAAATGACTCTGTCCCATCTGTCACTAGGAGGATCCACCTATAGGTGGCTCCGCTCCATCTATTGGTGGGTGCCTACCGACATCTCCACCCTCCCTTTCCTCCTATATCTATTTCCCACCCATATGCACAAAATTCCATAAAAATCTAAAAAATAATTTTATTAATGCAACAATTATAAACCACAAAGCTAGGTTTTGTGCACTCACCGAATCTCCCTTATCCACTGTCCATTGATAGACTCATACCCTCTCACCCAAATATAGTCTATCTCATCACTCTTCCATCTTCTTCTCCTCTCCTCTCCTCTTTTATCCTCCCTTGGGGTAAAAATGAATCATTTCCCCCCCTTTTTCCCTTTTATAAGGGGCCCTTTTTTTACTTTTTCAAAAAGAGTTCTTTTTTGCCCTTTCTTTTTCCCCCGTTTTTCACATAAGTCATGCAAAGTCTTTTCCCCTCATATTTTTGCAAAAATTGGCCAAATTGTTATTTTGGCCTATTTTTCAAGGGGGCACATCCTCCTACTCACTTTTCCTTTGTGTACCTTTTAGGTCTCATTTTTCCTCTAGGGCATCTATATTTTCTTTTCTTTGATGTGATGCCATTTTTGACACTGCATCAAAGAGGGGCAAAATCTAGACACCTAAATCTATCCACTTAACATTAATTAAATTAAATTTAATTAATGACCCTAAAATAGCATTATGGTTAATTTTAAATTAATTATATTTGTTAAATTCATCTATTTATTTAATTAAATAGATTCACTAATTATAGTATTTAAATTAAATTTAAATACTACCCATCCTAATGTAATAAATTTAATTTATTACATGTTTCTCCATATTCCCCTTTTAATTTTTTTAAAAAATTATTTATTCCTCCACATGCTTTATTTCTACTATACCTATGATTTAATTTAATTTAATCCTAGACCTAACCTAGATGCTATCCTATACACATCACTTTTTATCTAATAGGTCTACTTACTAATTAACTAAGGTTAATTAGGCTAATTTTTGGATTCCTACACCCATTAGTCCTAATTATTTTCTCACACATGTGTGAGCAAATTTCTAAAAATTGTCTTTTCAAAAATTGCTAAAAATTTCTTAAACAAGGCTTCTTACAATTTTTGATGACACTTCTTACACTTACCCAAAGTATTAAAATGAACTTGTTCTTACACATCTCTTATACACACTTACATATTTGTATTTGGAGTACACATTGACCCTTCATATATATCCCAAGTTGCTCACACATGTGTGAGCAAGTCTTGGACTTTGCATGGCTTATGTGTCTCCTTGGTGGCACCTATGTGGATTCCACATAGATACCACCTCACCCCAACCCTCCAAAATCTTATAAATAGGATCCTTGCCTCAAGAAAATCATCCATCATTTGCATGTAGAATTATAATGCTACTTTATGCTTAGAATTGCTTTTTTGCAATTAGAGTTTTTACTAACCATTTGGTAGTTGTTAAATTTTTATTGTAGATTTAGAACTTAGTATCATTCTATGCTTTAGCTTCATTTCTATTTGTTAGTTTCATTTCATTTAGCTTGAGGATATATTTCATACCTCCTCCTTGAGCCTCTTTGGCTTCTTGTATTGAGTACTTGAGGATTTCTTCCATAGCTCCTCCTTGAGTAGTTCAATCCATACTTGTGTTGGGAGAGCACACCCACAACCTCTCTAAGAGATTAAATCAAGAAAGTCTTGGGTGCACTTTCTTTATGCTCATCTAAGGTTATGTGGAGAATAGTCTAGGAATGATTTTAACCATGATTTTCTTGTTATTTTAAGATCTTTTATATGCACATGTATAACTAACATTTGAGTGTTTATACTTGCTCCACACAGGTCATTTTTCCACACACTCACACACACATATATTCATACACATAGAAACCACACACATGATGTATGAGATGGTAAGAAAGCTAAAGGAGAATATTGCCCAATTTATGACACACATTGGAATATGAAGAAACCTCAAAGAAAATATAATTAGCACAACCAAAGAATAAGGGTGATAATGCAAGACCTATTTTTCTAGGGTTTCTATTCCTTTATTGCTATGATTTGGAAATGAAGTGCTACTAATAGATCTAAACTAATAAAAGAAAGTGGTGTATAAGGAAAAAGGGGAATAACAAATGCACCTAGAAATAAGATGGAGAAAATGTACTTTAAATCTGAATTTCTCAGTTGTTATAGTTTTAGAATGAGACGTTCTTGTAGATCTTCCACACAAAGACATGTAGCTTTCTACCCCTAAAATTTCACCACAAACAGGGAGGGACAAGTCAATTTTTGACTTGTTCCTAGGGATAGGTTTATTTTCAACCCATTCCTATGGTTTTATGCTCAATTTTTCATAGTGGCTCTGTATCAATCTCATAAAGGTTTTCCTGAACTAATAGTTCAATTTGGGATTTCTGCACCTACAAACTTGAGATTTTTTTGTGTGTGTGGCTATAAAGGGTTTTTCCTTGGTCAACCCCATATTTTTTTGATTCCCACCTCCACTAATAGCCAATATGACAAATATAATGTGTAGTTCTTGTGAATCTAGAGTATGTCTAAATTTCTATGAGCTAATATGCATAAAGGGATACCTAGATCTACCCTAAGTGTGATAGAGTAAAGCCTAATATGAAAATGCAATCAATATGTGATTTAATGCATGTCCATAAGCATAGATCTAAAATGGAAATATGTAAATATGAAAACCAAATGTACAGATCTGAGAATAATAAGAAATCATACCCAACCCATAAAGGATGATTACATGTTAATCATCAATCAATGATCTAGTTATCATCGTGATCAATTCATGTATCCATAATGTTGAAAGATGTCTTGAATGCTTGGATGCTTGAGAAAAAATGTAGATGCTTGATAGAATTTTTTGTATCCTTAAATAGAAAATCTTCACTTCATGAGATATCTTCAAATTGGGGCTTCAACATTGCAATTTGTTTCATCATGCTAAAATGAAGTGCGAGGGTTTCTTTTATACTAAAATCAGGAGATAGAATTGAGTAGACTAACCATAGATCTAGATTTCCCGTAAAAACCTTGAGACGAGACCCTACCCCAAATTTGGGCTGAAAACATTAGGGACACATTGCCAATGGTGATATTTCCCACCCTAAATAGGCCAAAATTTGGTCTTGGGGTCTCAGGCAGTTAGTAAATGCAAGATTTGGACATATAGCTCATTACGATATCATGACAATATTTTAGGCCATTAAAGGTCAAATAGGGCCCAAAAGATGAAATAAATTATGTGATTAGAAGTAAAATAGAGGAGGGAACTTGGAAATAAGTTCCTACCTTAATTTTGAACAAATTTTTGAGAGATTACATGACCCATATTTAAATTAGGTATGCATTAAGTGCATTTATGAAGTTTTAATATGCAATCTATAATGAAAAACACTAAGGTAGGTGGTGAACATTCATGAAATTGTAGGTCACTTAGGTGATTGCAATTTACTATGATAAATTTTTCTTTACTTTAGTGGTATATGAAACTACGTGCATATGCAAGCTAAAGTACAAGAAATTAGTAAATGAAAAGGATACATCAAAGCCTCTAGTGCACAATTCCTAAAAAAGAATGTTAGGAAGCACAACCTAGAAAACTAAGTGTTAGTAAAAAACCATAAATAACCAAGGGATTACTAGGGAAATGATGAAACTCACAGATAGCTATATGCCCCCTATTTTAGTTTTCTATCAGGAAGGTGAAAGAGGGAATCATGTATACGACAACAAATTGTGAATGTATATTATTGACAAATTATTATCAAAATTATTCAATATTAACTCAAAATGTTTCAAAAGGCACTTGGATATCTAGGAAACTAATTCATGATTACAATGTAATAAACAGTGTGGAAATTGGATCTTTCTAGCTCAAGTTATGATCGATTAAGTGGATATATGTATTAAATGACCTAAATAATTAATTAAAAGATAAGTTAAAAAGTAAAAAGTAACCTAAAAGTGGATTTAAATAGGATTGTTACCTTTTGAAGAGATCATTCTTATTGTTACCTTAGAAGGAAGAAAATTCCAAGGATGAAGGATCTAAAGCCAATGAGAATTGAGGTTTGAAGATGCATCATAGAGCATGGGATGCCCCTTGATGAGATAAGCCTTGAAACACGTGTTTGACTCTCTTTCCTAGTATTTTGAATTTTTGTAGTAGACATAGTATGCATTGTATGTCTATCATGTCATTTTAAATCTTCTGAGACACCAAATCCCAAAAATTTGACTTGTAGATAGAAAAATCAACATGTACCCACAAAGCTGACCTATCCTAGAAAAGTCAACCTATACTTGAAAGTTGACCTATCCCTAGAAAGTCGATGTGTACCTAGAGTCCAAATTTTTTAATTTTTTGATTCAATTTGATTGTCCTATATTTTTTGTGTTCTAATATTTCATCATTGATTTATGATCTTAGGATCCTCCCATCATGCAAGAGCATGTAGGTGCACAAAGTTTATTTCATACCTAAGAGGATAGTTTGGAAAGCTGAGCTATGATGATCTAGCCTTATTGAGAGATGTTGGGCTCTACTTGGACTATCATTTACCATGCATGAAATACCTTCATTCCATTATCATGTTTCTTATGGAGATATGGGATGATGATACCTTGAAATTCTATCTACTTACCAAAGAGATCACCACTATACTAGATCATGTGTATCACATCATGTGATTACCTATCTGGGGAGGGACAATCAGGTGTTTTGAGTCATGATCTGATGCAAATATTGTGAGAGATTAGTTGTATTTTTTGGGTCATGCTCATGCTAATGACCATATTAATCATATATCTTTAGATGCACTCTTATATGATGTAGAGGATATTCCCATGGTTCAAAAAGAGATGATTGGTACCATTGCGGTGATAGTGAGTCCTGATTATAGAGGGACTACCTTTATGGAACCTTTAGCACATACAATTATGAGTATGGAGGATCATCGTACTATCTTTTCCTAAGGGAGGAGTATGCTTTCCCACTTATACTATGATTTGGGCAATTTTGTCCATTATCAATAGAGGATCCCTACTACTTGTACTTTGATTTAGGTATGGATGTTTGATAATATTTCTTGCACATGGCCTATTGGATTATTAATTGAGACACATGGTAAAGACCCATGGGCATTTTCTTATCCATTAAGAAACATATGGTAGTATGGAGATATATTATATTAGAGATTCATATAGAAACCCTGCTAGTAGATTCTAATATGGACATCTATGAGCCATCAATTGAGATGCATGCAAAGAGATGGGTTGTTGGAGGGGAGAAACAATTGGATTATGGTTCCTTTCTATTTTAACAAGGTGAGGAGGTAGTTCAACTTCCCACATGGTTTTCCTCAAGTAGTGCCTATTTATTCACATTAGCAAAACTTTATTTAGAGGCTTAGGGCCCAACTGAGACCTATACCTGATGATATAAAGGATATAGATTCATCGATAGAGAATGGGAAAGATACGTATGTATCACATACTATAGCTAATGTAGGTGTGCTGAGAGAGTATCTCAAGTACACTAGATTTCATGGAGTGATACTTATCTTTTCAATGGACTACCCCATAGAAGACCCGAGGCCATGTTCTAGGAAAGGGATAGTGACAGCCAAAGATGAGGATGAGAAACCTAGATCCATGGAAGATAAGGAACTAGTTGAGGATGAGGAAATAGAGGATATTGATACTACTCATCTGAGGATACAGCTGCATAGAGCCTCATTAGATAGACCACACCTAAGGAAGGTCACCATCTAAGAATTTGGAGAGAGAAGTCATTCCAAGCCCTTAGTAGTATCTCGGGGTAAAGTCCCATAGGTTATAGCTATTGAAAATCCTGAGTATGAGAAAGGGGATCCATGTATGAAAGATTTTAAATTTTTTAAATTATATTTAGATGAAATATTTGTGTGATGTGACATATTATTGATAGGATTTTGAAATATTATAGTTGACACTAGAGGATTGCAAAATTTTGTGAGTCAGGTTGTTAGAGATTTGGCCCTAGTAGCACAAATCTAATATGGATAACATGGAGACCTTGGGTGTCATAAGGATATATTTGACCCTATTCACATAGAGATATAGGTAGGGAGAGAGGAGCGAGAGATACTCCAATGCATAGTGGAGTGAATGGAGTGAGAGCCAATAAGCACTTGGTGTTAGCTATAAGAGCTACAAGGTATCATTCAAGGCTATTAGATGTAGAGTGCATCCAAGAGTTAGAAACGTTCCATGGAATCCCATAAACCATATACTCCATGACCATCATCTCTTGTTGTAGGCTAGAGGGATTAGGAAGCCACCACACTATGGATGAGAATTGATTTGTAATACTTTGATATTTGTATTTCAGGTTATAGGGCACATTTTGAACAATGCCCACTATTTGGTGAAATTTTCGTATATGGTACTTTATATATGTGAATTTATGATGCTTATATGTTGGGTGTATATTTTTGTTTTTAATTTCATTATGATTTATTTTTATATCAATGTGATAAAGATAAAAAATGATATACATGTAATTTAATCAAGAGCTAGTCTTAATTAAATGCACCTATTTTAATGTGATGTGTTTATGTAGTCTAGCTAAAATATTAAATAAAAAATAATCTATCCAAACATAAAATATAGAAGAGCTAAAAAGTGTGTAGGTATCTTAGTAATATCCTAACAAAAAATATCAAAGTATTACAAATTAATCCAACACAAAATAGATTCTTTTTTTTTTTTCCAAGAATGAAGTAATACAGGAAAATAGAAAAGATTATGCTTTGACTATCAACACATATTCTCTATTGTAAAGATAAAAATACACATGTAATTTATAGGAATGACATGAATAGGGGAAGAGAGAGAAAGGAAGGGAAAGAGGACAATAGTTTGGCATAGTACTAATGTAGATGCGTAGCATTTATGGGGTCTTTGAGGGGTATACCATCCATATTGGCTATCTTATAAACACCAAAACCATATATTTATATTATGATAAAGGGACCAAGCCAATTAGTAATGAGTTTTCCTCTTTCTTTAGGTAGGGCATTAATGTTACATTTATTCTCATAAATAACCAAATCTCCAACCAAGCAAGATTGCTCAAACACTTTGTTGTTATATTGCTTCTTTAAGGATTTATGACATGCTTGAATGTGTTCAAGGGCATTAATTTGTTGTTCATCCAATATTTCATGTTTTTGAAGGCATTTTTCTCTATAAGTGTCATTATCAATAATTCCATTAAGATAAATCCTAAGTGAAGGTATTTTCAAATCCAAAGGGATGATCATGTCTACACCATAAACATAGTTATAAGGAGTTGTTCTTGTAGCAGTGTGAATAGTTGTCCTTTATTCCCATAAGGCATAGGTTAATTGAGTATTCCAATCCTTGGTGTGTTTATTAATAGTATTTTGAATAATTTTCTCAATTATCTTATTAGAAGCCTCATCTTGACCATTAGATTGAGGATAATAAGCAATAGATAAATGTTGTTTGATACGTTACTTATCCAAAAGTTTTTGTTACTTCCTTATTTTTGAAAGGAGTACCATTAATAGATACTATCGTGGAAGGAATATTGAATCAACAAATGATATTACCTAAGAGGAAATTACAAATTATATCATTTTTAGTAGAATGAAGAAGAACAAATTCTACCCACTTAGTAAAGTAATCCATAGTGGTCATGATGTAGGTATGTCCTTGAGAAGAAGGGGGTGATATTTTTCCAATGAGATCTAAGACCCACAGGTCCAAACTCCATGAAGATACCTGAGAGTGGACTTCATGCATAGGAGTATGGATCAAATTCTTATGACGTTGACATTAAGGAAATCTTTTGATGAAAAAATAATAATAGTACTCCATAGGTTTCCAATAATATCCCACACAAAGGAGCTTGTTAACTAAGACTTTGTAGCAAAATTCTGACCAAAAGATCCTAAGTGATCCTCTTGAAGAGAAATGGGAACCTCAGTTTCATTAAGACATCATAGGAGGAGACCATTGTAAGAGCCTCTATAAATAACATTGGAAAGAATAATGTATCTTGTAGAAAGTTTGTGAATTCAATCTCTAGTGTTTCTCATAGTTGATTCAGGAAAAGTGCCATCTTGAAAATAAAGAAATATATGTGAATACATCTAAATTAAGAATAAAGAAACAAGTTTCATCCCTACAACTTTTGGATATAGTACGAATCACAATTGTTTCTTCACTAGAACTTTCAGATATAGTAGGACTCAAAAGATTGTGTATATTGAACTGATAACTATCAGTATTGTTATCTAAATAGATAAGAGAAGCCACACTTTCCATAGCATATACATGTCTATTATCCTTGCAAGGTAAAGAGGAAATAAAATAGAAAGAGAATTTATTGATTAAGGTTAAAGAAAGATCATGATATTGAGACAAATTAGAATATTTATCTTGATAACTTTCATGAATTTGTTTAATTATCAATTGTGAATCTTTAAACATATGTATATTTTTTACTTTAAGGGATAAAGCCACGTTTAATCAAGAGATAATGGATTCATACTCCACAATGTTGTTAGTATAAGAAAAATTTAGGTGATATGACAAAGGTATCAGTTTATTTGAAGGTGATACAAAGATAACACTAGAACTTAGCCAGATCGACATCTAGATCCATCAAAGTATAATTCCCATTTATCATCTAGATCAATAGGAAAGAAAAATTCATCAATGAAATTTATGGAATCAAAAGTAACATTTGGTGAAAGAGCTTTAGCTAGATGATCCATCAAAGCTTTCCCTTTGATTGCCTTTTGGGAGACAAATTTTAAATCACATTCACTTAGCATCACAACCCATTTGGCCAAGTGTCCTGAAAGATCTATTTTGAGAAAAGATGTTTTAAAGGATAAAATTTTATAATGACATTGATTTCAAGGTTAAGAAGATAATGTTTGAGTTTTTGGGTATAAAAAAATAGAGCAGGACATTACTTTTATATCGAAGTGTATCAGGTTTTGAAGTCTAAAAAAGTATGACTAATGTGATACATCAATTGTTCTTTTCCATTTTGATAATGTTGAGATAGGAAAATTGCTAGAGTATTCAAAGAAGTGTAATTGTATAAGAAGGCTTTGTTAGGTTGAGAGGGTTGTAAAATGGAATGATTAGCAATATATTGTTTGAATTTATCAAATGCTTTGTGACGGTAATCATTCCATGAGAAAGTGTTATCTTTCTTTATCAAGGAAGTGAGGGGAGTTGTGTGATCTACCAAATACAAACCTTTGAATAGCTTGTATTTTTCCTTGTAAACTATGAAGTTGTGATATGTTTTACGGTGGTGGCATATTGACAATGGCATCAATTTTTTTAGTATCCACTTCAATACCCATGTTTGAGATTATGAAACCAAGAAGTTTTCCACTATTTACACCAAAAGCACATTTTTGAGGATTCAAATACATGTTATACATACACATTCACTCAAATATATTTCTAAGAAGAGGAACATGATCATTATGAGAAATGGACTTGGCTAGGATATCATCAACATAATCTTCAAGAATCTTATGGATATAATCATGAAAGATAAGTGTCATTGCACATTGATGAGTAGCGCATGAATTTTTTAATCTAAATAGCATGACAACCCAAAAAAGGTTCCCCAGGGAGTGATAAACTTGATTTTTTATTGATCTTGAGGAGGAATAAATATTTTATTATAGCCAGAGAAACCATCAATAAAGGATAATAAAGCATGTCCAAATATGGAATCTACAATCATGTTGATATTTGGAAGAGGGAAATCATCTTTTAAAGAATATTTTTTTAAATCTAAAAAGTATGTACACATTAAGATTTATTCTCACCCTTGGATATGGATACAATATTTGAGATCCAAGTGTTGGAAACTGCAATTGAAACAATTGTTGTATTGTCATTGATGTCAAACCTTAATTGGTAAGATTGTTGCTACTTAGGAAAGTACTATATCTTTTTGAGTGTTGCTAAGGGGCTAAGCAAGGTTGGTAACAATAGTACCTAGGGAAAGGTTGAGTTATCTTGATACTACAAATTGTACTTGACTATGTTGCACAATGATGAGATAATGTATTGTTTATCTTAGTAAGACCAAAGACTAAACTGGTAGGCTTAACTGAGAAAAGAATGGAAAAATCATGTTTAAGCCGAGTGATGTTAGTGTCGACTGAGTTAGTATATGCCAAGAAAAATTATAGTGTCGACCGAGCATTAGTAAATTGCCAAGGAAGATAGTGCAAGCTGAGGAAATGGTTTTAGTATTGACCAAGCATTCTACATGAAGACCGAGTGAACAATCACAGTGTTGACCGAGCATCAGCAATTTTATATTTGAAGAAAATTTAATTTTGGAGCCAACATTGTTGAATTCTTGGATTATGTAAAATGTGTTGACTTTATTTATTGATTGTTTGGAAGCATTAAATGCATTGTAAAAAAATTTATTGTAAATCTTTAAGAGATTTGAGATGATTCTAGAAAAGGAGCCGAAGAACATAAAGTAGGTAGATTTAATGAATCTGACCTAACCCTAAGATCTATGATTGAGATTGAGTGGCAAAAGATGAGTTAACATAATTGAGGAAAATATAAGGGAACTTGAACATTGTGATATGTATGCACATGGTGAATAGAGAATGCTGGAAGAGAAAAGTTTTATTGACTGAATAAGTAGAAAAGGCTGAAGGAGAATGGTGGTGACTACTTGAAGAAAAGTTCCGAGTAGATTAGAGACAGAAATGGCAAAGTTTCATAGTCTATAAACTAGCATTAGTGTATAGAATCAGATCTGATATTTGCAAAGTGAGTTGTATATTTTTCAAATAATATTGCTGCTACTTTCTAACCATTGTAATAGTCAAAATCCTTTTAACAGAGGTTGACCTAACAATCATATGTTAAATCCTTTGAACAAGGTTGCATTCTAATGGAGTGTATGTAAGTCCTATGACTAGGCTCACTTTTAACAGGGTGATTGAAATCCTTTAATCGGGTCACATTTGATAGTGTGTATTGTAACCTTTGATAGGGTTGGCTTTTTATTGAGCTCAGTTTAGAAGAGTGAAAATAATAGTAGCATGTTACAAAGTGGTTTTTCCCAAATTGGGTTTCCACTATAAATCCTGGTGTTTATACTTGTGTGATTGTTTAGATATGAACATTACTATGTTTTGCAAGTTAAGTTACACCTAGGTAGTGGACTGCATTGTTAGATGTTTCTATTATTGAATTAGTGATGACCAATTTTGTTTTGGTTTTGGATCTGATTTAAGGATAAGTTTTTGAGATTGTTTTATACATCAAGACCTGAGAACAATTGATTCACCCCCCCCTCTCTGTTGTTCTAAATCATATTATCACCAAGGAGAATAATCGATGGGATGAATAAAACTACCATTAAGTAGCTTTTCAATTTCAATTTTCACAAGAAAAGCAATGTTTGGATTTATTTTGTGAATTTTCTACTTTATCGGCTTCGCATTAGGAAGGACAATGTTATGAGTAAAAAATTTAGGATCAGTGCTAGGCATATTAGAATAAGTCCAAGAAAATATATCAAGAAACTCAAGAAGAAGATCAATAATCCCTTTTTGTTCATTATCATCTAAACATCTTCCAATTTTTATCACTTTTACAATATTATAAGGATCCATTTTCACATCGATAGTATTAGTAATCAAAATATTACTTTGTTGAGGGATATCCATAGGAAAAGGAGATTCATGCTTTAAAGTTAGGAATTTATATTATCCAACATAATTTAGTCTAAAATCTAAGGATCCCCAATCATCATCCAAAAGGACACTAGTAGGAGAAGGTTCATCCTCAAGTACTAAAGTTGTTTCTTGTTGAACTTGGGTAAACACAGGTTTTTTATTTGATTCAGTACACAAACAATTTTGTGTTCTATCATTAGCAAAAAGGGTATACATTATGTTGATATATATAAACTTGACTAAATATGATGAAGTGTTGATGGAACAACATGCATAGTGTGTAACCAAGGTCATCCCAAAATAACATTGTACTTAAGGGATCTAGGAATCACATGAATAGGAGTAGATAAGGTATCGGGACCCACATAAACATAAAAAGTAATAATACTAATTTTTTTGGAAATGTTATCAAAGACACAAATGGGAGTAGAGTCGAGCTTAATTGTTGAAATGTCAACTTTTATTTCGTGTAGCTTTCTATGATGCAAAAATTTAATATATTCATTATCGATTAAGGCCGTATGAATAAGGTTACCATCGATAAGAAAAACCATAAGAGAATCATGTTGATCTTGAACCTCTTTAGAATGTAACTCGTCTTAAGAAAATACAATTAGAGCTTGGGAATTAACATAACCATACATTTCAATTAGGAATTAATGTTATCTTGTGTAGGGGATGGAATTGAAATATTTGTTAAATATTTTTTTAAAGCTTCATGATAAGTAGGTGATATTTGGAGAACTTCCTAAAGGGAAATCTTGGCAGGGCTAGCACATAATTGTTCTACTAGATCATACTCCTTTCCAGGATTAGGATGTAAATGTGGTGCTAGAGGAAGCACTAGTTGAGAAGGTGGGATAGAAGTAGACACAACTGGATTAGTGGGTTAAATATTTTTTCTTGTGTGTTAGGCCTGAGCCACCACTTGATTATTCCTAATAAAATCAAAAGAAATATTATATCTTCTTTTCATAGTTATGATTAATTTATTCAAAGTTTGGAAATAATTTTTTTCATTACATTCTTTAACAAAAATCACAGGTTTGGTAGGAGTTTGAAAATATTTTTTTCCTTTAACAACAATCACATGCTTATTTGTTATTGGAGGATTATCCTAAGAAAGATGAACAACTACCTTTGGTTTCTCAACGTTGTTAATGTAGGTATTCAAGGGAAGCAAGTTAAGCAATTTTTGACAAAAGGATTGTTTAGGAGACACAAAGGAATATTTAATAGAGATGAATTCATCAAGGGATTCATCTAAGATATCAAAATCTTCACTACTAAACAACTATCAAAGGCTCTAAAATCTTGTATAAATAAATAAGAAATTATTTAAACAAACTATGACTAAAAATACATTAACCATGCAATTTGATTTTGTATTTTCTTAAGATATGAATGTAATGAAACTAATGAAAAGAAAAAGACAACTATTTTTTTTTCTTTTAATGATTTTTAAAATGCACACAAATAGTATATCTAACTAATGACACAAAAAGGAAATATGTGGCATGAAGGAGATAGGTTCACCAAAATGTGATGCATGAAATGGTAAGAAACCTAAAGGAGAATATGAAACCACTTCAATGTGAATCTAATTAGCACAACCAAAAAAATAAGGGTACTAATGTAAGATCTATGCTTCTAGGGTTTCTATTCCTTTGTTTCTATGATTTGGAAATAAAGCGCTAATAAAAGAAATGATCTAATAAATGAAAGTGATGTATAAGGAAAAGGGAAATAATAAATGCACCTAAAAATAAGATGGAGAAAATGTACATTAATCTCAATTTCCTAGTTGTTGAAGTCTTTGAGTGAGCTATTCATGTAGATCTTGCATGCAAATATTTTTAGCTTGTTGCCCCTAAAATTTTATTGCAAACATGGAGGTACAAGTTTACTTTCAATTTATACCTAGGGATTGGTCAAGTTTTGACCTATTCTTGGGGTTTTCTGCTCAATTTTTTACAGTGGCTCTATATCAGTCTAAAAATGGTTCTCCTAGAATAATAAATCAATTTTGGATTGTCCACACCTAAAAATTTGAGACTTGTGTGTGTGTGGCTATTTAGGGGTTTACCTTCGTCAACCTCCTATTTTGGTGATTCTCACCTCCACAGATAGCTGATATAACTAAGATAATAAGTAGTGATCACGAATCTAGAGTATATCTAAATTTCTATGAGATAATATGCATAAAGACATACCTAGAACTACCCTAAGTGTGATAGAGTAAACCCTAGTATAAAAATGCAATCAAGTTTTGATTGAATGCATTCCTATAACCATAGATCTAAAATGAAAATGTGTAAATATGAAACACAAATGTACAGACTTAAGAATAAAAATAAATCATACCAAACCCAAAAAAGATGAGTACAAGACAATAATTAATCAGTGATCTCCTAGTCATCGACATGATCAATTCATGTCTCCATGATGTTGAAATATGTCTTGAATGCTTGGATGCTTGAGAATGAATGTAGATTCTTGATAATAAAAATTGTAGTCTTCAATAGAAAATCCTCACTTCATGGGATTTCTTCCTTTCAATTTCTTTCATCATGCCAAAATGAAATGTGAGGGTTTCTTTTATACTAAAAATGGGAGATAGAATTGAGTAGGCCAACCATAGATCTAGATACCTCGCAAAATCCTTGAGACGGGACCCTGCCCCAAATATAGGCTCAAAACCCCAGGGAAACATCTCCAATGGTGATTTATCCTAAGGAAACATTTCCAATGGTAATCTATGCTACCCTAAACAAACCAAAATTTTGTCTAGTGTCCTGATCAGTCAGTAAATGTGAGATTTGGACAAACAACACATTACAATATTGAGACAACATTCCAAGCCCATAAAATGTCAAATAGGGCCTAAGAGATGAAATAAATTATGTGATTAGAGGGAAAATAGATGAGGGAACTTGGAAATAAGGTCCTATCTTAATTTTGAACAATTTTGGAGAGATTAGAGGACCCATATTCAAATTAGGTGTGCATTAAGTGCAATTATAAAGTCCTAATATGCCATCTATAATGAAAACACACTAAGGTAGGTGCTAAAGAATCATGAAATTTTAGACCACTTAGGTGCTTATAATTTATGATGATACTATATATATATATATATATATATATATATATATATATATATATATATATATATATATATATATATATATATATATATATATATATATATATATATATATATATATATATTATTAAAGAAATAGTCTAGAATATAGATCCTTAAAATAAAAGGTGGTGTAGGCTAATAAGTGTTAGTCAATTCAATCAGGACCCACTTAAATATATATATATATATATATATATATATATATATATATATATATATATATATATATATATATATAGTCTTGTATAAAAATAATTATCATCAAATTGCTTGTGATTTTTTTTTAATGTTTATGACCTAGAAGCTCCTTACACTCTTAATATAATAAACATCAAAATCATACATATAGAGGAAATCCATCCAACAATGTTTTCATGTATTCATGTTCGATTGAATAAAGATATACTACAATTTGAGCTGATTGCTATGAAACACAAAACCTATAGCCAAAAATAAAATGTCTCCAGTGCACTACCACATGCACAATCACCACTAACTCTAAATTGTGGGTGGGGTAGTTCATCTCATGATCCTTGAGCTTCCAAGACTTATATTCAATCACTTTTCACTCTTTCATGAGAACTACCCCACTATCCTTGAAAGATGCATCAATGCACACCACAAAATAATGTGCAAGCTTTGGTACTACCAAGATACATGCAGTGTTCAATCTCTCCTTAAGATCTCAAAAAGATGACTCACACTAATTGGACCAAACAAAATTATTACCTTTCCTCTAAAGAGAACTAATTGGGTATTCCAATTGAGAAAATTCCTTCATGAATCAATGGTAACAACTTTCCAAACTCATGAAGGTATGAATGTTAGGAACACACTCAATGCTAGACAATCCATAATGACCTAGACCTATGTATGATCCACAAAAATACCCTCTCCTAAGATGATATGACCCAAGTACCTCACCTTGGTTTAGAAGAACTCAGACTTGGATAGGTTTTAAAATAACTAATGGTCACATAGACACTACAAAACTTGATGCAAATGGCTCTCACATTCCTCCATCATCCTTGAATACACTAAAATGTCATCAAAAAATATGAGGAAAAAATAACCAAGATATTTGCAAAATATCCCATTCATCAAACTCATGAACATTGATGATGCATTGGTTAACCCAAAGAGTACAATCATAAACTCATAATGTCCATATTGGGTACAAAAATTTGTCTAATATATGTCAATCTCATGAATGAAAAGATGATGGTATCCTAACTTGATATATATCTTTGAGAACACTCTAGCTCCCTTCATCCGATCAAACAAGTAATCAATCATCAACAAGGGAAATCTATTCTTCATTGTCAATGTAAAAACAAAGAGATTTTTCCTTCTTCACAAATATGAATAGTTATCCTAAAGGGGAAATACTGGAATAAATATGGCCCTTGGTCATAGAATTATCCAACTACAAAAAAAGATCACTCAACTCTTGAGTGGTCATATAATGCGATACTTGAGAGATAGACACAACTCTAGGAATATGATCATTACATAAATCTATGTCATGCATAGGTGGCATGCTTGGGATATCACTCAGAAACACATCTATAAACTCACAAAAAATTGGGGGATCAATGTAGATACCTTGTCACTCTCGATCCTATCAAGGTCACTATTAGAGACTATGAACAACTAAAAACCTTATCACATAATCCACTTGAGCTAAGTGGCTAAGATCATGTGAAGTAAAATAGGCCTTTGGACCCCTACAACCTCAACACACTTACCTATTTCATCAAAACATTATATCAACTTACACCGGTAATCTATACACACATAGTGGGAAGCTAACTAATCCATACCCAAATTAGAAATGCCATTTGATCCCAAGGGTAGGAAACACAAATACATGGAGGTGGTGAATGTAATGCTCCGCCAGGGAACCAAAGAGAGATTAACCTAAAACATGCTATTAAGTTTGGTGAATAATTTTTTTTCGGAAGCTAACATACAAGATAAATATCAGTGTGGAAGCAATTACCATTTACTCACATAACAACCATCACAGATTAAAAACTCTAGGGTCCCATGACATAGAATTACTTAAGAAAAAAACACAACTAATGAACAATAAAAAAATATTCCATAACATAAATACTACAATTACATCATACATAATAAATTACAATTCTCACGGATAACCATGAAACATAAATAAAATGACATCTGTTGCACATGTTATAAATAAAATTCCTATTAAATAGATTAAATATTTTAAAGCATCCTAAGTCAATGCAATTAGATATTCAATTATTTAATAATGCACACAAATATCATTAAATTCAACTATAATCATTAATCTAATCATCTCATGAAACCACCCACATAAGCAATAAATCAACTGAATTCAAACAAAGTAAAATCAAGCAAACTCAGGAGAAGGGATCAATGAATTTATGTCAGATACACAAATTTAGGTAGGGTAGTCAAACTGACACTTATCCAATCCTAGGACAATTAGGCTTAGGTTAGGGTTTTGGGTCTGTGTATTATCTCCCCTCTTTACCATTGAGATGAATGTTTATGGGCATGCTCACTCCTGCCAATTCAGGGAAGATGATGCCTTGTACCTGCAAAATTGTCATCACAAGATGAAGCATGTACATCCAATATATATATATATATATATATATATATATATATATATATATATATATATATATATATATATATATATATATATATATATATATATATATATATATATATATATATATATATATATAACATAGATAATGGCAGGGATCAGATGATCATGTGGATCTCATAAGCAAGTAACTATGACTTCGTCCCTCAACCACATCAGACAAGTCAAACAAAAATATAAAAAAAACACATCAACCATACACATGCAAGTATGGGGTCAGTAAAATCATAAGCATCAATTATTTCCTAACATATAATCTATCATCCTAAAATAATCATAACATTTATAAAATTGAACTAGGGGCGGGGTACTACAGTGAAGGTGCCTTAATTCAACACAAAAGCACAAATAATGGAGTCAAAAACTACTCTAGAACCTCTGGATAATTGATGCAAGAGCATCTCGGGTCCTTGGAAATCCCATTTCACCAAAAAGAATTTGGAGTTTTTTCTATGTTGCTCGGTCTATGCTTTGACCGAGTTGGTCAGTTTCCTTTGGTTACTGAGTGTGGTCGGTTATCTCTTGGGCAGTCGATTATTTCACTGGTGCTTGGCATTGTCTTTCTACTACTCGGTTATCTTGCTTACTGATGGGCTTAGTTTTGTTTCTTGTTGTGGCTGACTTGTGCATTTATATTGGATTATGGAATTAATGCTGGAATCCATCATTGGGAAGCATGTGGTCCCAGATGTGACTGTTACTTCCATTAATTGTGGATTTGAAGGTTGACTCAACTCGGTAGCTTCTTGTA
The DNA here is from genome assembly GCA_027943335.1 of Chamaecyparis obtusa. Lineage (NCBI taxonomy): Eukaryota > Viridiplantae > Streptophyta > Pinopsida > Cupressales > Cupressaceae > Chamaecyparis > Chamaecyparis obtusa. Next base: position 1,318,495 of record BSBK01000774.1, on the reverse strand, counting down.
TAAATGTAGATGTTTAGTTGTAGTTTAGGGAGTTAGTTTTGATAGAAGATAGAAGGCATTAGAATTGTGATTTGTAGGAGATCCTCGCATGTTTGAGGACTTTTGTAATTCATTGTAATATCTGGCCCTAACCGAGAAGGCCTTACAACCTGACATGTATGATTCAAGTTAATGATAATAATTGAAAGGATCTGGCCTTCTCTCTCTCACTCTTGTAGTTTGTGGCTTCTACATGTGTGTTGCAGGCTTGGATCATTAGGGTGCACCATCCTTTGGCCCCTCTTGACTCTTGCCTTGCATCAGGTGGTGTCAGAGCGAGGTGAGATCTTGATCTAGGTCTGTGAATCTAGGTTTGCAGGTTCCTCTTGAAGCCCTAGTTGATTGTTGTGGGGTAGTAGATTGTGATCTGACCTACAATTATAGAGGGTTATCAAGAGGGTTCATGGGAGGAAAGATGTAGATCCAAGATTGGCATATATGCTAAGATAGATTGCTACTAGATTAGAAGCAGTGGAGACAGCCCAAAGAAGAGGCAGACATCTTGAAGATGTTAGTGATGATGAAATTGAAGAAGAACATGTGAATGTAGAACTTGCTTCTATTATGGATCAAGGTGAAGAAATATTTTTGAAGGCTTTGACAAGTCTGAAGTCAACACCACATTTCAATCCTCCTGAGTATAGTGGAAAGCTAGATTTTGATGAATTGGTGGACTAGATCATGGAGATGGAAAAATATTTTGAATATGAAAACATTCTTAAGGATAAGAAGGTGAAGATTGCAAGCACAAAGTTGAAAAGTCATGCATCCTTATGGTGGGAACATTTGTAGATGGATAGAAAGAGGAAAGGTAAAGAAAAAATCAAGGTATGGAGTAAAATGGTCAATAAATTGAAAGGAAAGTTCTTACTCTGTGATTATCAGATTAACCTAGTTTGGTGAATGCAAAGTTTGAGATAGAAAGATAGCTCGGTAAAAGAGTATACTGAGGAGTTCTATAGATTAGATATTAGATCTGGACATGATGAAGATGATGTGGAAAGAATCGGTAGATACCTGAATGGTTTGAGGGTTTCCATGTAAGAGGAAATTAGTATGGTCAAGTTGGAGAACATTGAAGAGGCTTATCAATTTGCTTTGAAAGCCAAGTAGAAATTGAACAAGAGACATGAATAGAGATAGAGAGGTTGAGGTGGTAGATTCCCTAGAGGAAGAGGTAGATCTAATGGTGAAATTGGTAGATCTGAACCAGAAAAGAAAAATTTGTTCAAAGATAAGACCGAGTGGAAAGGTGAAAGTTCTAGAGGCAGAGGCAGTAACTACCAAGGTAGTTATGGTAGAGGAAGTTTCTGAAGAACTTGTTATAATTGTGGGGAAGAAGAACATAGATCTTTTGAATGTACACAAGCTAGTAAGAAGGCTGGTAGTAGTAGAAATTCTTTGGTGCAAGAAGAGTCTCCGAATGAACCTGAGAAGGAAAATAACTTGATGGTAAGGAGAGCACTGTGGAATGAAAGCAAGAAGGAAGATCCGGTAAGGAAAAGTTTGTTCAAGACTAGATGTAGAGTTTTTGACAAAGTTTGGAAGGTAATCATTGACAATGGTAGCTCGAAGAACCTAGCATCTGAAGAGATTGTCACAAAATTGCAGTTGGAAAGGTTGGTACACCTGAAGCCCTATCAGATTTCATGGATCAAAGATGAGCATACACTCCTGGTAAGTGAACAATGTTATGTGAATTTGAAGATTGGAAAGTACTATGATAAGGTATTATGTGATATCATGCCTATCAATTTTTGCCATATTTTGTTGGGTAGACCTTGGCAATATGATAGACATGCTATATATGATGTGAGATTGCATAAGTATACTATTGTGACTAATGGAAAGAAACAAATCTTGTTACCATTAATGGAAGAACCTATTAGTAATTTTTTCACATCTATGAAAATTTTCTTGATGGAAGGGAGAATATTTGTTAATTCTTTCAACAGGAATGATGTATGTTTTGCTGTGATTCCTAATAAGCTGAGTAAGAAAATATAGGATAATGTCCATGAGGAGATTGATAAGTTACTCAATGAGTACAGTGATATCATTTCTGATAATGTACCTGATGGTTTTCCACTGAAAAGAAGCATTGATCATTGTATGGATCTAATCCCTAGAGCTAGTTTACCAAATAAGGCACCTCATCTGTTGACACCTATTGAGAATCAGGAATTGAACTGACAAATTCAAGAGTTGCTGGAGAAAGGTTTGATCAGAGAAAGTTTGAGTCCTTGTGTAGTACTTGTTGTATTGGCACCGAAGAAGAATGGAGAATGGAGAATGTGTACTGATTCCAAAGCAATCAATAAGATAACAGTGAAGTATAGGTTTCCTATATCAAGAATGGATGACATAATGGACAATTTGACTGGAGAAAAGTATTTCACAAAGATTGATTTGAAAAGTGGGTATCATCATATCAGAATTAGAGAAGGTGATGAATGGAAGACTGCTTTCAAGACAAAAGAAGGTTTGTATGAGTGGTTGGTTATTCCTTTTGGTTTAACTAATGTACCGAGTACTTTTATGAGATTGATGAATGAAGTTTTGAAGAAATTCATGGGTAAATTTGTGATTGTATATCTTGATGATATTCTGATATTTAGTAAGACTAGAGAAGAACATTTGTTGCATGTTAGACAAGTTTTGCAGAGATTGAAAGAGGAAAAGTTGCTGATAAATTTGAAAAAGTGTTCATTCATGAAAGAAGAGATTGTGTATTTGGGATTTGTTATTTTAGTTGATGGTTTGAAGATGGATCCTAAAAAGGTTGAAGCTATTTTGAATTGGCCTACACCTGTGAATGCTAGTGAGGTAAGATCATTTCATGGTTTGGAAAGTTTTTACCGAAAGTTCATAAGGAATTTTAGTTCAATTTGTAATGCTATGACTGAGACTATGAGAAGAGACAAAAGAGAATTCAAGTGGACACATGGAGTTGACAAAAGTTTTGAGACCCTGAAGTAGAAGGTTGTCGAATTACCTATTTTGGCATTACTTGATTTTAGTAAAGTATTTCAAGTAGAATTTGATGCAAGTGGAAGTTCAATTGGAGTTGTGTTGAGTCAAGAAGGTAAACATGTTGCTTTCTTTAGTGAAAAATTGAATGATGCTAGAAGGAAATATTTTGTGTATGATCAAGAATTCTATGCTATTGTTCAAGCACTGAAGAAATGGAGACATTATTTGATACTGAGTGAATTTGTGTTGTATACTGATCATAACTATTTATAATATTTGGGTAGTTAGAATAAGTTGAATCAGAGACATATGAAATGGGTTGAGTATTTGTAGAGTTATACATTTGTGATAAATCATAAGAGTGGATTCACTAATCGAGTTGTTGATGCATTGAGTAGAAGAAGATCTTTGATGACCGAGATGAAAATTGAAGTTCTTGGTTTTGATGAGATGAGAGGTTTGTATGAAAATGACCCTGATTTTTCTGATCCATGGAGAAAGTTTAAAGCACCTATTCAAGATCAACAAGACACTAAATGGGATGAATACTTCATTCAGGAACATATGTTGTTCAAAGGTATTTAGTTGTGTATACCAAGAGGATTAATGAGAACTAATTTGATAAAAGAGAAACATAGTAGTGGTTTGGCTGGACATTTTGGCATTGATAAAATATGGAATTTTCTTAAGGAGAAGTACTATTGGCCACAGTTGTATAAAGATGTTCAAAAATTTGTGAAAATTTGTGGAATTTGTCAAGTTGCAAAAGGAGTAAGTCAGAATATTGGATTGTATACACCAATTGATGTTCCTAAGAAACCTTGGATTGATATCAGTATGGACTTTGTTCTCAGCTTATCGAAGACAGTAAGAGGTAATGATTCAATATTTGTTGTTGTGGATATATTTTCTAAGATGGCACATTTTATACCCTGTAGAAAGGCATCATATGCAGTACATGTAGCAGATCTTTTCTTTAAGGAAATTGTCAGATTACATGGATTACCGAGGAGTATTATCTCTAACCGAGGCAGTAAATTTTTTGGATATTTTTGGAAAACACTTTGGAAGAAATTTGGCACTGAATTGAAATATAGTTCTACATTTCACCCATAAATTGATGGAAAAAATGAGGTTGTGAATAGAAGTTTGGGAAATCTTTTGAGATGTTTAGTTGGAGACACATCGAGTAATTGGGATTCTGTGTTGGCACAAGCTGAGTTTGCATATAACAATTCAATGAATAGGAGTACTAGAAAGACACCATATTAGATTGTGAATGGCACATAATTGAGAGGAATATCTAACTTGAGAGACATTGTTGATGAGAATAAGAGAAGTGTTGAAGGAGTAAAATTTACTAAGTACATGAAGACATTGCATGAAGATGTGAAGCTGAAGCTGGAAGACAGTAATCAGAAATACAAAGACAAAGCTGATAGATCAAGAAGACATAAAATTTTTGATGTTGATGATGAAGTGATGGTTCATTTGAAGAAAGGTCAGTTTCCTATTGGAACATATGGAAAGCTAAAGATGAAGAAATTTGGACCTTGCAACATTCTGAGGAAATTTGAAAGTGGAAATGCATATGAAATTGAGTTACTTGATGACATGGACATATCACCAATTTTCAACATTGATGATTTGTATGAGTATCATGAACCTGATGAAGTGATAGTGCTGACAAAATATCCTAAGAAGCAGAATGATGAAGTTGAATAGATTTTGAAGGAAAGAGTTGGCAAAAGTACAAGAGGAAAATAATACATGGAATATCTGGTTAAGTGGAAGAATAGACTGATGGAAGATAGTTCTTGGATTTCACAGTCTGAGTTGGATGTAGCTCAGACCAGACCTACCAAATGATTTGGAGAATCATTTCAAAATAACCCAAGTGTCTGATGCAGGAGCATCTCGGGTCCTTGGCAATCCCATGTCACCAAAAAGAATTTGGAGTTTTATCTGTGTTGCTCAGTTTCTTCTTTGACTGAGTTGGTTAGTAGTTGGTCAGTTTCCTTTGGTTACCGAGTGTGGTTAGTTATCTCCTGGGTAGTCAGTTATTTCACTGGCGCTTGGCTTTGTCTGTTTGCTACTCAGTTATCTTGCTTACCAACATGTTTAGTTTTGTTTCCTGTTGTGGCCAACTTGTGCATTTATATTGGATCACATAATTAATGCTGGAATCCATCATTAGGAAGTGTGTGGTCTTAAATTTGACTATTACTTCTATTAATTGTGGATCTGAAGGCCAACTCAGCTCGGTAGCTTCTTGTATAAATGTAGATGTTTGGTTGTAGTTTAGGGAGTTAGTTTTGATAGAAGATAGAAGGCATTAGAATTGTGATTTTTATCAGATCCTCACATGTTTGAGGACTTTTGTAATTCATTGTAATGTCTAGCCCTAACTGGGAAGGCCTTACAGCTCAGCATGTATGATTAAAGTTGATGATAATAATTGAAAGGATCTGGCATTCTCTCTCTCACTCTTGTTTTTTGTGGCTTCCACATGTGTGTTGTAGGCTTGGATCATTAGGGTGCACCATCCTTTGGCCCCTCTTGACCCCTACCTTGCATCAATAACTCAACCTAGCAACTATCAACTTGTCGTAATGCCACAAGGAAACATTTCTCCATAAGGAATGGGAAATAAAGAAATTTGAAGTACTAGAATAAAAATATATCACTAGATATACCATGTATCACACATTTAGTCTCAACAACATGACCCTTATGTTGTGCTTGACAATTATCAACCATTGTAAATACCCCATGGGATCCACCTGCATTTTCTACTGTAAGATTAGAAGTTGCATACTTTTAACTAGCTCCTAGAACAAATCTCTAAAGACACTAAGCCTCCCTATGACTAGGATGGACACACGTCAAACATCCACCTAAACTATAGCCATGCCCTACAAAAGATGTAGTAGAATAATGAAAATTGTATCTAATAGCACTTTGTTGCACACCCTAAGATGGTTGACTATGCAGAGACTACTTTCTATAGTTTTAATTGAGGCCTTTTATCTCCTAGGGTACCTGTACTATGACTAATATAATGAATCCAAGCCTTTTATATCCTAGGAGGTTCCAAATATGCATTGTTAGAACTTGTAGGTTGTACGTATGTACTTTGTGCACTTGGTCTAGAAGGTTGTATACTACTAACTTGTACATGTTTCCTACCTCCAAAACTCTTATTAATGTTATCCTCAACCATTATATCCTTTTCTATGATGACAAAAAGAGTCCTAGGCTATATAATATGAACATACCCACTGATACAATTATTATGGCCTCAAATAAAATGCTATACCAACATAGTCTCATCATAAACAATGTTGGCATATTGCCTCAACTAAAATAACCTATGCCCATAGTAATCCACCATCACAGTCCCTTGTCAAAGGTGGTGAAACTCATCAGTATGTGCCTAATAGTAGTGGTCAAAGAGGAAACACTCATAGAACCACTCCTCAAATTTTTCCCATGACACAATCATGATATCTAGTTAGAGCTTTTACTCCTCTATGAACCACCAAGTAGACACAAAACTCTTAAGGTTCATAATGGAAAACCAAAGTCTATTATTGCTCATATAAGGGTGCATACAAAGCAACATCCAAGATCTAAAATCCAAGTCTTGGCCTCTATACCACTACATAAACCATAAAAAATAGGTGGATGGGACCTCATAAGGTCTCTCATATGTCTTGCATGGATATAATACTCATACATTGCTGCCCTCTCTCTCATGTACTCTACTTTAGAGCTGATTAGGGTAGGAGAATTCTCACATTATCTCCTATCCTCTTGTTCACCATGATTAGATAATTGAGACTCCCCATGGTGATATGTCTCTTGATGAGGTCCCTACAAGGTGATATGCTCTTGAAGTAACTAAACTAATTGGGGATACCCATAATTACCACCGTGACCACCTATCTGGTCCTCATGGTGATCCTCTTGATCTCCCTTTTCCAAATTCTCTTCCTCATGATGTTCCTCTTTGTGGTCATCCCAATGGGAATTTTATCATTCCCCTCTATTTTTAGGAGGCATTCTTTAGAGAAAAAGAGGAGATGGATTATATTCAATATAAAACATGTCTACAATCCATCATAAGACAATGAAGAGAGAAATGATAACCATCAGAGAATATAACATCCACACATCACTCATGCCAAAAATAATGGGTAGATACACACCATAGATCCTAGCATATAAACATAGGCTTTGATACTGAATGTAATGACCCACCAAGGAATCCTCAGAACATATGGGTAATACATGCACAACTAATTAATTACAATAATTTCATGAGCATATGTGCATCATTAGAAGAAAATTTCATAAACAAATAAGGGAGCATACACCGATCATTCAATATTGTGTATATGCAGAAGCTGCACAAGTACTTCCAAGGGTTTCATGAAAACCCCATACACATACTTAGAATAGATGTAGACATTATTCAATAAACCTTACAAAGGCATGAACTAGGTCCTAACTTAACAAGGTAGGAGAAGACAATCATCCACAATAAAAAATTGAAAAGACAAAGTCCATCCTTGACATAGGTAACACTAGGTTCATTTTGAAACCTAAACAAAATATAATTAAACTAGGTCAAAACATGACTAGAAATTGGAAGAAAATATATCAAATTTATCATAAGAATGTAGGGAAACCAAATCTAACATCCATTTGTACAAAAACCCACAAGATCACTAAATTGTTTTACGTGTGCATGTCTGGTTAAATATATGCACAAAATTAAAGAACAAATGTGCAAAATTAATGGACATATGCACAGGGGAAACAAATAAATGCATAGGTTTTCCTATAAAGGGGAAAATTGCAAAATTCCTAATACCAAATCCAATATATGACATAATAATGAACAAATACACACAAGGGAGTTCCATATACATGAAACCGAGGCTTAACTCACTTGATATGATCATGATAAATAAAAATGAACTTATCTACTAAGCATAGAAATGTTATGTGAAATCACTAAAATGGAAGTACAAGTTATATAAATGAGAACATCATGTTTAGTGATATGATCCTAAAAGTAGTCCACCACTTGTACACCAATCCTTAATAGTGATGTGCAACACCACCCAATTATGTGATACTCTCAGACCCACCTTGTTAGAATTAAGAAGCACTGAGAGGGGAGGGAGGGATGAATTAGTGAAACAATATTATTAAATTTCTTAATAAAAAAAATGAACTCCCCCTAAGGTAATAATCTCTCCTATGCATCATTTTTAACTTATCTCTCCCCCTTTGACAATAATGGAAAAGGTGGGGCCGAAAACCAAAATCCTCTACCAAAATCCTATACTATCTGCATAAATATATACAAGTAGCATACTTACAAAAACTTGAATACATTTGAGAAAATGTCCTTTAAGATTTTCCAATCTGCAATCCAAGTCTTTCACAGACTATCCATAATATGAATATGTCCACATATTAAATAAGGTGATTCCTCGTCATGAACAATATTCAGTGGGGAATGAGCTTTACTTGTCTTTTTTGTGTCCTCCAATATCCTTTTCAAAATATCTAACTTAGGAACTATAAGGTTCCTCTAGTTAGAAAACCTTCCAAACATTCTTTGCCTCTCAACTTCCAAACTTCATACTTTATCATTTATCTTTACTATCTCCTTCATGTGATCAAAAGAAAATCCCTTTGATGAATCAAATGCATTTTCTCTATCTACTAGTGCTTCTTGGCTTTCCTCAATAAGTTTATCAAGTCAACAACATGTGATAATGGAATAATAAACATCTATAATACATTACTCCCTTTCTTAACAATTGCATTTGAGTGATTTATACCATCATCTAAAGAGTTTTTATCTTGTGAAATTAATGAACATAAATAATGAAATCTTTTTGTAACAAACTCTTCTGAACTTTATCTTCTACAAACTTATCTAAAGACTCAAAATGTATATAAAAAGTATTTAAGAGTTTTTCTAGCTGATCAAAAACTAAATTGTCTTGATTGACTTGAACATTAGGAATTACCTTATCAAGCACTTCAACTGCCCTAGTTAACAGTCTTCTCCCTTACTCTCTTTTTCTTAGGGATTTTGCCTTAGCTTTGACATGATCCAAAACTAAAAATTTCATCATCTCATCTTCTTCCATATTTTCTAAATCAATTGTGTTGGAATTAGGAGAGATAGGTATTGAGAGGGAAGGGGTGAATCAGTGCCTTCAAAACTTTAGTTGCAAAACCTTCTGATCTTATAATTGAATACTGTGATAACTGATCAAAATAACTTGAATCTAATTGCATAAGTCAATCATCTAGTTAACTTAAGAAAGTAAACAATATGAAATCAATATGACAATCACATAACACAAGTATTTTGATAACGCAGAAACCCTTGTTAGAAGGTAAAAACTGTAGTGGGGATGACACCCACAAATTCTTCACTACTACAAATAGAAAAGGTTTGCCTATTAAGGCTACAAGTTTTGATCACTTCTGGTGATCTTACCCTATTAGGAGTAACATATTAGATCAACTAGATCTACTTAGTTATAGGCTTTAACAACACTATATGAAGTGTGTACTCAGTTAAGAGATTTATACAAAGACTGTTAAGTCTACTCTGTTAAGAGATTTCACAAAAACTCTATCACAATTGTCAAAAAGTAATAGGTAACTATCTGCTAGTTGACAACTCAATTGTCTGAAATAGATCTATAAGTGCTTATCAAAATATCACCTTATCTGTGATGGTTCTCTACTCTCTTTTGCTCGGTAGCCTTGTCTGATTCTGTTCAATCTAAAAACCTCTGTACTTTGTTCTACTCGATAAACTGATTGTCTTGAGGATAGGAAATTTCTTCAAGTGCTCCGTGATTCATATATATTAGTTCAACAATCTTATAAAATGGTGCGAACATATACAATATATAGTGTTCTATTTTTGCCACTTAAACAAAATGCACTGCAATTACTGATAGCTCAATCTCCAAATCTTCACAACAACTTCCAAGGCTCAATCTTCTCTCTAATTGCTCTAAATATGAATGCAATGAGCGAACAAACAACTTTCTATGTACTTAAAGTAAGAAATTTTCCATTAATGCAACTCGTGTAAACTAGGCTATCACTTCAAAATTTTAAACTCAAGTTCTGTTAACAATCAACATGTGCGCTCTTGCATGAAGGTTCCTATACACTCCAAAAGCTTAAGTCCAAAGGTGCATACTCTGAGGATGAGTATACCAGCCATGCAGGGGTCTAGAGCTAAATTAGCTCCCCCTATGACCCTGAGGGCCATTCATGCAGATGTAGAGGGTGTGTCCACTGGGGATGCATCAAATACATTCTCATTAGCTTTTTCCTTCTTTTCTTCTAACCAAATCAAGCTTGCATCCTCTGAGGCTTTCACAAACTTGACTTTTACTTCAAGATCCAAAACTAGTTCTTTGGTCTTTTTAGGGCTTTCCTGACCTTGTGTCCTTGATCTACAGAACCTTGAGATATGTCCAGCCTTGTTACAGGTGTCAAAAATCATTGGAGGTCTATTATTCCTCAACACATTGACATGAGTCACCATTCTGCATGTTCTAGTTGAGTGACCATTAGAGTTACATATCTGACATGTAACACTCTGAGAACTTCTAACATTTGTCTGATTTTGATTTCTTTGATCTTGTTGAATCCTATTCTTCTTACTAGTCCTGCAATTTATTTCTCTATGACCAAATCTATTACATGTATAACAGTAACCATTAAAAGGTTTTACCTCTGTACAGTTCCTTGCAATGTGTCCATGCTTGTTACATGCAAAACAAGTGTGTTCTACTTGATTGTGCTCATTCCTAGGAGGACCACCATTGTCTTTGGTTTGATCTTTAGTCTTTTCATCATCAATAGAGTTCTTTTGTGACTCCTTTCATGCTCGCATATTGTCAATCTGATTTTGTGCTTCATTGTATCCAATGCAGCTAGTGTCTCCTTTGATTCTTCTTGCATACAACTGTGATTCTACCAACTCAGCACTGGTGTGTAATTTGTCAATACAATCCTTTGACTTCTTCAATTCAGATTCCAAGCTTTCTTTGATATTATTTAGCTCCAAGATTTCTAAGTTAGCTTCCCTTAGTTCTTCATTCAGTTGAAGGTTCTCCTTGACTTGTTCATTGTAGACATCTTGATTGTTCATCAATTTGTCATCAAATTCTTCAAGCCGACTTAACAAGTATGCATTTTCTTCACTCAAATTTTTGACTTTTTCTTCAAGTTCACTATTAGAGCGTCCTTTCAAATCCTTTTTTAGTCTCTTGATAACTAATTGAGCATCACTAACTTTTTCTTTTAGTTCTTCAATTTCTTTTTCTGAATTGTCTAGATCTTCAAGAGCGGCTTGAAGATTTTCTTCAGATGTTTCATATCTATTTTTTCCATGATCTCCTTAAGTGGTTAAACTTCTTTGCTGAGGACTAGAGCTCTGATACCAATTTTTAGGAATGGGAACACTGAGAGGGGGATGGGGGGTGAATTAGTGTTCACTATATTTTAACTTTTCGCTTAAATCTGAATAAAATTATAAATGCTTAAGTAATAAATTAAACATTCACATAAATATGAAACATGAAATCAACACATGACACCAATATGGTTACGGGAAAACCCAAATAGGTAAAAACCCGAGTGGGACTTGATAGCCACTAATAATCTACACTAGTGTTTTGTGATCCTTGTTAGAAGATCCTTTACCCTATTAGGAGTAGCTTTACAATGCTTTAAGTATAGTAGACCTTGTTAAGGGTCAGACCCTATTAGGAGTCTTTTACAATGATCCCTATTAGGGGAGTGGACTCACTATCCTAGAGCTCACTGCTCAAATGATGAAGACAACCTTCTGAATCAGATAAACACTATATCTACAGGTGAACTGTTCACTGTGACACTGCTTGTCAGATCAATTCCTTTGGTGTGCTAATGCTTTGACCTCTAGAAAATCTCTAATACATCTTATGCTAACTTCGCATACCTCTATTTCACTTAACACAATTCTTTTTCTCCTTGCATGCTGAATACAATGGGTGCACCTTATATTTATGCGCTTATACAAAATACATAAATAGGTCAGCCCTACAACTAATTACAAATAATGCTTCCAAAATAATTGGCTTAAGCATGCTTAAAATTATACATGTACATATGTTGGCAACCTAAATACAATGGGTGCATAGCCTTTACAACATTAATTTATAATCACAAACCAAAATAGTCACTGTCGGCTCTATGCTTTGTTCTCTGTTGGCACACACTGGCTATGCAACTTCAACTGACTATAACTTTCACATCTTTGCATATCTACTTATGCACTCTTAGACTAAGCATAAGTATAGTCTAACAACCTTAACTTCCAGGGAACATACCATAATTCATCTATACACATGTGCGATGATGCTCTAAGTCTCTGGTACTCTATATGTTGTCCAGTCTTCAACACTTAACTGAATTCTGATCTTTATAATTAGTGCGCTGACTCCAAACTGCCATATGACTTTGTTACCATAATGAAAACACTATATCTGGTCATATACTTCAGTATAGACAACTTACCGACAAGGTTTAGGTCAGATTCATCAAATCCTTCCATCATTTTGTTCTCCTCCTTATCCTTCTAGATACTTCTCAAAACTTCTCCTTGAATCCATAAGAAAATGGTTTATCATGCATTAAATGCTCCAGCTCATTCATCTTTAATGTCAACACATTTTACATATCCCAAGAATTCAAGTATGTCGGCTAGGATTCTCAATTCCTTCACAAACTGTAAATTATTGATACTCAGTCAATATTGTGTTCATATACTCAGTCATCACCGAATAACTCGATCATCTCTAAAACTGTTCTACTTGGAAAAAAATGTCTTTGCTTAGTTAATTCTCTGATACTCAGCAATTACTGATGCTCGGTCAACACTAAAATTTATTCAGCTTATACTGGTGCTTAGTCAACACTAGCATCACTTGGCTTAAACAAAATTTCTTCTCTTTTCCTTGGTTAAGCTTATGCTTCTAGACTTTCATTCCTCATTTATTCTATACTCCAAATCAAGTGACTTCTTCACTTAGTGCTAAAGGTAAACACTACATTACCTTGCCAATGTGCCAACTAATCAAGTACCCATTGTAGTTTCTCATAACTCAACCTTTCCCTAGGTCCTCTTGTTATCTCTTCTTTTAAAATCCTCTTCATCAGTCAAAAGATATGGTACTCTACTAGATAGCAACTATCTTACCAGTTAAGGATTGACATCAATGACAATATAACAATTGTTTTAATTGTAGTTTCTAACAATATCGCTCTTTGTCATTAATGGAAACACTACATATTCTACCATAAACCCCATATGCATAGTCACCATAAAATCCAAAAAGTTATCTTTTAGTCTATTCAATAGTTTACCGAATCTCTCCCTCATGTTATCTTATTAAATCTCTCCCTCTTTTCTTAGGGTAATTTTTTCTATATCTTTCCCTAGGTCCTCTTGTTATCTCTTCTTTTAAAATCCTCTTCATCAGTCAAAAGATATGGTACTCTACTAGATAGCAACTATCTTACCAGTTAAGGATTGACATCAATGACAATATAACAATTGTTTCAATTGTAGTTTCTAACAATATCGCTCTTTGTCATTAATGGAAACACTACATATTCTACCATAAACCCCATATGCATAGTCACCATAAAATCCAAAAAGTTATCTTTTAGTCTATTCAATAGTTTACCGAATCTCTCCCTCATGTTATCTTATTAAATCTCTCCCTCTTTTCTTAGGGTAATTTTTTCTATATCTTTCCCTCATGTTTACTAAATCTCTCCCACTTTGAAAACAATTTCAAATACATTCATCTTCACCATGTAGATATCTCCATGTCAGTTATCTGAACTTCATTACTCCCTCTGTCATCTTATTTATGAATGATCAACATCTTGTGCTTGACTCTTCACAACTTTAGGCAACTCCTAAAGTGTGACCTCCTTTGCATCAATTTTTTAGATATTCTGATTAATAAATTTGATGTAATGCTCCTATATGATTCTAGGTAGCCTTAGTTGGGGGAATCACCCCTAATTTACCTCTTAGATACTCATGAGCATCCTTAGGTAATGCCTTAGTGAATATATCTGCTAATTGTTCCTTTGCATTCACATACTCCAATCTCACTTCCGTGTTTGAACTATCTCCCTCAAGTAATGATACTTGATAGCAATATGCTTAGTATTAGAGTGCATTACATGATTCCTTGATATATTGATAACACTTGTGTTATCACAAAAAATAACAATTAGCTTAGTAATTTCTTCCTTGATACCTTTCAACAATTGCTTGATGATACCAATTGTTAGAATGATTTTAGAATAACTGAGAGGGGGGTGAATTATTTATCCTTAGGTCTAGATGTACTAATTAAAATTTTAATACTTCAACAAACTTAGATTTATTCAATAATTAACTCGGTCTCTATAGAATATATCAATAACATAAAACTTGCAGTCCACTGTCCAAAAGTAATCAACTTGCGGGATATAAAACTTTTAAGAACATAACACATCAAATAACATTCACACAAGTATGACACTAGGATTTAATGTGAAAACCAGTATGGGAAAAACCACTAGTAACTTGCTACCAAATTTTCACTCTTTTGAAGTGATCTTTGTGAGAAGCCAACCCTATTAAAGGTTAAAATACACACTGTTAGGTGTGACCCTATTAAAGGATTTAATCACCTTGTTAGGAGTGGCCTAGTTAGAGAGCTTAAGAACATCCCATTAGAATGTCACCTTGATTAAAGGGTTTACAAAATGACTATTAGGTCAACCTTGATTAAAGGATTTTAATCAATACAATGGTTAGAAAGTAATAGTAGGTTTTGATCTAAAATATACAACTCACTTTGCAAATAAATATCCAATATGCTCATATGCTGATTTAATGACTAGCCTTCATTACCATCTCCATCTCTAATCTTCTCAAAAATCCCTTCAAGAAATCACCTCAACCCTGTTCATCTCTTCACAACTCTTCTTAGCCTTTTGATTAGGTTCATTAGTCAATAACATCAACCTCTTTCCAAACTCTACATAACCCACAATTAGGTAATCTTTATACCTCCTTAATTAGGTAGATTAATCTTTTTCCACTTAATCTCTTTCGTGGATCTTAGCTTTAGGTAAGATTCATCAAATCCTTCCATCATTTTGTTCTCCTCCTTATCTTTCTAGATACTTCTCAAACTTCTCCTTGAATCCATAAGAAAATAGTTTATCATGCATTAAATTCTCCAAGTCATTCATCTTTAATGTCAACAAGTTTTACATGTCCCAAGAATTCAACTATGTGAGCTGGGATTCTCAATTCCTTCACAAACTATAAATTACTGACACTCTTTCAATATTGTGTTCATCTACTCACTCATCACTGAATAACTTGGTCATTGCTAAAAATGTTCTACTTGGGAAACATTGTCTTTGCTTAATTAATTCTCTGATACTCAACAATTACTGATGCTCGGCCAAAACTAAAATTTACTCAGCTTATAGTGGTGCTTGGTCCAAAATAGCATCACTTGGCTTAAACTGAATTTCTTCTCTTTTTCTTGATTAAGCTTATGCTTCCAAAATTTCTTTCCTCATTTCTTCTATACTCCAAATAAACTGACTTCTTCACTTAGTGCTAAAGGTAAACACTACATTACCTTGCCAATGCACCAACAAATCAAGTACCCATTGTACTTTCTCATAACTCAACCTTTCCCTAGGTCCTCTTGTTATCTCTTATTTTCAAATCCTCTTCATCAATAAAATGATATGGTACTCTACTAGATAGCAACTGTCATACCAGTTAAGGCTTGGCATCAATGACAATATAACAATTGTTTCAATTGTAGTTTCCAACATTTGTCACAAAAGTTTTTGAAATATATGCACTGACTAAAGAAAATGGTAGGAAAGCATGAAGGATGCCAAGGCTCATGTTGATAGATAGAGTGCTCGAGTACAAGAGGTGCCTATTTTCCATTTTTTCACCTACTTGGCCGAGATTCTATTTTTGCTACCAAGGCACCTGTTTACTAGGTTTTCATCAAGACACTTTTTCTTTCTTTTTCAAATTTTTTTTGGTTGATGCATCAAAGCACCTGTTTCTAGGTTTTCACTATGATGATCATTTTTTTCTGGACTTTTTTCAATTTTTAGAAATTTTCAGGACCTTTTTTTTTAATTTTTAGCTATTTTTCAGATTACTCTTTCTGAAGCAAGATCATATTGGTTTTCCCCCAATGTCTAGAAAGGTATAGGACATGATGGATGAATTAGCAAGTTAATGGATTAAGCAGATGCAAAATGAGTGAATGCAACCCTCAAGGATAGTCTCTTCAAGATTACCCAAGCTAGGGAAGAAAAATACATCAATGTAGGCTCATTTAAGTCGTGTTGGATAGCATATAGGATAATGACCCGGTGTCATGAAAGCATGTGGTCCAAAAGAGTGGACATGTCAAGAGACTCTTATTAACAAATTTTTCATTCTCTCATTGTTTATTTTGATCAAGACCAAGGAGTTGACTTGGATAAGCTATGCATAGGATCACACAATGAGGATAAGGGGTGATGGAGATTATGAGTGGATGGTTCTATTTATAGCTAAACATGGACCTCTAATAACCATATACACAACATAGTCATTTCTCGATCATCGAATCACAAAGATGAGTATGAATTACTCAATTTGCAAGATTCTATCGATTCGACCTATTGCCTCCTAATTAGCTGGGGTGTTTGAATTACTCTCAGAATGAGAGCCAACAACCTAAAGACCAAGCTAATATGAAGAATTTTGAAATTTTGAAAGATGAAGATGCAATTAATCTAAGAATGAAGTGTAGATTTAATCTAAGAACTTGAAAGAGATATCAGAATTAAGCTAAAATAATAAGAAAATTATACAAATTATGAGAATGCAATTATACTAAATGAGATTTAAAACTAATATGCAATAAAAGCTTGGAAACATGAAATAATTGAGACAAAAATTGACTATATTTTGGATGCTCTCATAATTACCTCCCTCGAATTAAGGGAAAAGGTTCATAATATAGACAAGGCCGGAGGAAGGATGAAGAGTTTCTTGAAATGAAACGGCTGACTCTTCATTTCCATGGAGGAAGATGAGACAAATATTGAAGAATTATTTAATTAAAAGAATGAATTATTTCCACATGGGTGGCTTTTCGAATTATTGGAATTATTAAATTCAATTGAGAGATAATCCATTCAAATAACTAAATAATATTAATTCTTTTTATGTGTATTATCTAAAGGAGGCCGGTTTAATTTAATTTAAAGCACTTAGGACTCTAGAATTAAATTAAGTAATCATAGGGATTATTTAGCTAATAAAGTCAAATACTTAGGAATTAATTATAGTGTAAGATTAATGCAAATTAGGGTTTTTGCATTTGATACCAAGTCCAATAAAGTTAGGTAGGAGAGAGAAAATTTCCTAGTGAAATAGGACTTTAAAGATGTAAAATTTGAGGAATGCACCAAAATTGATTGAAATTATAAGGTGCCAATTTTGGGGTATTACATTTTCCCCTCTTTGAATTGATGTGCGAGCAACGCGTTGATTCAAAGAATAGTCTAATGTAACATATGAGGCTTTAGAAGTCTAGGTTAGGATGCCAAGACACTGATCAAATGGAATTGTAGAACCATCTCCAAAATGAGGCATGGTTCTCCAAAGTCTAAGTTAGATCATGAAGACAATGGTCTAATAACAACTTGAGAGGAGACTGGAATTGGGGTTAGATTGCCCCAATACCCAGAACAAGATTCAATTTTTAGGAATCAAGATTAGATTTCCCCAATACCCATTGATAAAATGATGATAGATGCAGATTTAGGACTATCTCTAGAATGGAGCTTAGCCCTCCAAGATCTGGGTTAGATTGCCTAGATAACAATCCCAAAGAGTTTTTGAGAGCCATCTCCAGAATGAAGCTTGACTCTCAGGAATTAGGGTTAGATTGCCCCAATACCTAATAGATTTTGAGAACCATCTCCAAAACAAAGCTTGATCCCCAAGGATTTGAGTTAGATTGCTCAGATACCTAAAAGATAGATGATAAGATGACAAGATGCGAGGCACAAAGATGCCCCTAGTGAAGAGATGCCCCAAGCGGTGAGGACTTTGATTTAGATCAGATTGATATGAGACTGGTTTGACAAGATTCAAATGATGCAATCATCCTGCCCCCTTAGGAGTGAAATCAAAAGATGACATATCAAAAGGATGATTGACAACAAGAGGTTGCAAAATAAAGCAATCAGACTAGATGCAAGGAGTTGCAAAAGTAATTTGGAGCAACTTGGAGGTCCTATTGACCAAGTTTGACTAGATTTGACTAGAGTTGACTTTGATGAAAAGATGAAGAAGCCAAGAAAATGATGAGGAGATGAGAATCTGGAAAGAAAAAGATACCAGAAGGCTAATTGCACAAGCATCCAATCCTGATGGCCCCAAAATTCTAAAATGTGATTTTGAGCCATCTAGAGAGTCAGATTTTGATTTTGATCCCGAAAACTTATACAATCATGATGAGCTGGTAAGAAAGATGAGAACCTTTGATTGAATAGATCCAGAAGAGAACAAATGAGTGAGCACCAAAACATTGTCTCAATGCAAGCCTAGAATGAAAAATGTAAGCCTAAGCTAGATGCAAACCTAGAATGAACAAATGCAATCCCTAGGACTTGGTTGTTGGAATCATCATATTATCATCATAGAGTTTTAAGGTACAGACAATCATAAGATGTCATACAACTCTCACTGACATTGCAATCATGAGAATATGAATATGACATAAGTCTTAGAGTTGCAGAATGAGGTGTAAGCATTAAGGCATAAGAAGCCACAATGACCTGAACACCTATTCCTTTTAATTTAGTAAGTTAACATAAGCATCAAAGCATAGCTGCTAGAATGACCTAAATTTTGCTTGTAGACAAACACACCAAACACATGAGAGTTCCTTCCTTTATCAAAGAATACTCGCAGTGACCCTTACATTGACTTAGCAGGACGAGCGTTTATAATTTCACTTGTAGCAGAAAGAAGTCACTCAAACAAACAAGGAGAAGAACCAACCTCACCAAAGCTTCCATATAAAAGGAGTTAAGGTACACATGGCCATCCAACATGAGATGAAGGCTCTCATAGTGGACACACCTCTTATATAGATTCCTTAGATCATTGGAACTAAACCAAAAAATAGAAAGAAAGAAAAGGTCATGCCCCCAATCTTCACCTCTCTCAGTCTAGATAGACATCTTGGAGTTGCCTGAGGAGGAATGACAAAGTGAAATAAAAAACACACAAAATAAAATCTCAGCATGCTTTAGAGAATCACAAATCTAGTTTTAGTTTCAATTTAAGTTTGTGTTCAAGCAGATTGAAGTTGAATCAGAAGAATACAACGTGAGAAGTCTCAATATGATGAAGACAATAGGTAGACACAGTGAGAACCACTGGTGACTGATGTGAGAAAT
Source organism: Chamaecyparis obtusa (assembly GCA_027943335.1). Lineage (NCBI taxonomy): Eukaryota > Viridiplantae > Streptophyta > Pinopsida > Cupressales > Cupressaceae > Chamaecyparis > Chamaecyparis obtusa. The sequence goes on along the minus strand of BSBK01000774.1, from coordinate 1,298,863 downwards.
CATCTTGAAGAGAAAATCAGAGTGCTAATGAAGTATCAATAGGCAGATGCAATGAGAAACGCGGGTGACCAATACAAGAGAGATCCTCAAGGAGAGAGATCTCAAAGGTACTAGCAAAACATCAGCAGACAGACACAATGAGAACCACTGGTGACTAATGTATGAGGGATCCTCAAGAAGAGAGATCCAAGTGATAGCTAGGTATCAGTAGGCAGATGTAGTGAGAACCACTAGTGACTGATACATGAGAGACCCTCAAATAGAGAAGTCTCAAAATAATTGGGTATCAGTAGGAAGACACAGTGAGAACCACTGGAGACTGATGCAAGAAAGTGTCTCCAAAAATGATAGGACAATGCCCCCTAGACCAGGGAGGTGCTCCCAAGTGTGACCAGTTCCAATCCATGTAGAGTCGAGCAAAATCTTGAAGATAACTGAAGGCGAATGCATGAGCTAGAAAACCAAAGTAGGAAAACAAACTAAAGCAGGAAACAAACTAAAGCAAGGAAAGAAAGGAAAGCAAACTAAAGCAGGAAAGCAAAGAGCAGCTAAGCAAGGCCAAGTGGTGCTGCAACATGTATAGCTTCAGGGAACAAGAGGCACCTGTTTACCATGTTTTTACCATCTTGGCAGAGATTCTATTTTTGCTACCATGATGCCTATTTACCAGGTTTTCATCAATGACACATTTTTCTTCTTTTTCAATTTTTTTGTACTTTTCTCTTTTTTAATTTTTTTGTATTTTTTGATCTTTTCACCTTTTTTTTTAATTTTTCACTTTTTCACTTTTTTAATTTTTTTTCATTTTTCACTTTTTTTTTGTATTTTTCACTATTTCCATTTTTTTGTATTTTTTGAAATTTTCTATTTTTTTGTGGTATTATCAAGGCACCTGTTTACCAAGTTTTCACTAGGATAATAGATACATCAAAGAACCTATTTACTAGGTTTTCACTAAGATGATCATTTTTTCAGGACATTTTGCAATTTTTAGGATTTTTTTAGAATAAAGTATGTACATGAGCATGGAGAGAATGTCTCAGCTGTAGAACCGCTTCAGGTGTAGAGCATTGATCGGCTCTTTGAGTTGCTCTCCTTTAGTGGTGGAGATTTGGTAAGCACCAGATCCAAATGTTGTAGTAATAATGTATGGACCAAGCCAGTTTGGTTCAAACTTTCCTTTCTGGATCCGCTGCTGCTGATTTTTGGGGTTCTTTCTCAGGATGAGATCACCCACTTGGAATTCCCTTTGTTTCACTTTCTTATTGTAGGCTTTAGACATTATCTTCTGATATGCTCAAAGATGATTAAATGCCACCTTCCGATGTTCATCCAGTAACTCTAGCTCTTGTAGCCAGGATATTCTATTTTCTTCATCAGTGATGAGGCCCCTCAGAGAGACTTGTAATTTAGGAATCTTGACCTCAATAGGCAATACTGCATCTGCTCCATAGACCAAGGCAAAGGGCATGGCCCCCATTGGTGTTTGAATGCTTTTTCTATAGGCCCATAAAGCTAGATTAATCTAGAGGTGCCAATCTATACCAGATTTATGAACTGTTCTATGCAAGATCTTGAGGATTGTCTTATTAGAAGCTTTTGCTTGTGCATTACCATGGGGATAATAGATAGATGACCAATGCTAAATGATCTTGAATTTGGTGCATAACTCCTTTAGGTCCTTGTTCTTGAATTTTCCCCCATTGTTAGTGATAATGGATGAGGGTGATATCTACATATGATATAGTTTAGTATAAACATAGCCATAGACTTGCCAGCAGCTATAGTCAGAGGGACTGCCTCAACCCATTTAGTAAAGTAGTCTATAGTGGTGATGATGAATTTGTGCCCTTTGGAAGAAGACAGATGGATTTGACCCACCAAGTCAAAAGCCCATTGCTGAAATGGCCAAAAACTAATGAAAGGAATAAGCTCTTTAGCAGGAGCATTGATCAAATTTCTATGAAATTGGCACTATTTACAAGCCTTGTCATACTGAATAGCTTCTTTCTCCATATCTGGCCAGTAGTAACCAGCTCTAATAAGTTTATGGGCTAACATCAGACCACTCAAATGAGACCCACATATACCTTCATGTACCTCAGCTAATGCACGTTTGGACTCATCGGGTTCTAGATACCTAAGGAGAGTACCATCTATACAAGTCATTTTCTATGATGACATACTGTGAAGCATTATGAATTAAGTGATGCTTTTCATTTTGGGTATAGGTGTCAAGAATAATTTGGTCATGGAGGTAAGAATAGATATGGTGGTAGCAGGATGAATCATGTCCAATGACTGAACAAATCATCCTAGATTCAGAAATGTCATAGGCTGGGTAGCGTAATGTCTCCAGCAAGAATTCATGTCTGAAGTCATTTTTTGGCATCTGTAACATTGAGGCAAGAGTGGCCATAGCATCGACTGCTTTATTTTCTGCCCTTGGAATTTGCTAGAAAGAAATGTGTGTAAAATACTATTTGAGATCATCTACCATTCATTTGTAAGGTACTAGCTTGTCATATTTTGTTTGGTAGACATCATTAACTTGGTTGATGAATAACTGAGAGTCTCCAAAGACATTGAGCTCATCCACATGCCATTCAATGGCTATCTTCATACCATTGATGAGAGCTTCATATTCAACGATGTTGTTTATGTAGGGAAACAACATTTTATAAGCTTTGGGCAGTGAGTATCTTTGAGGTGTTATAAACAGAATGCATGGGCCTAATCCTTGCTGAGTGAATGATCCATCAAAGAACATGCTCCAAGCCTGATGTGTGAGAAGCATGATGGATTCATCTAGGAATTCAATGTTTAATGGTTGATGATCTTTCAAAGGAGCCTCTGCCAACTGATCAACAATCACTTTTCCTTTGATAGATTTTCTTTCCACGTACTCAATGTCAAATTCATTAAGTATTATAACCCATTTTGCTAATCTACCCATGAGGGAAGCCTTGCTCAGTAAGTACTTTAATGGATCAATTTTTGCAATGAGCCTTGTAGTGTGAGCAAGCGTATAATGCTGCAATTTGTGTGAAGCAAACACTATTGGTAGACAAGCTTTTTCAATGACAAAATAATTCATTTCATATGAGACCAATGTTCTACTGATATAATAAATGGCTCTCTCTCTATTTTTTTTATCCTCTTGATCCAAGCGAGCACCCAAAGATGTGTCCATGGATGAGATGTAGAGTATAAGTAGATTCCCATGAATAAGAGGCATCAATATAGGTGGATTGGCAAGATACTATTTAATTTGAGTGAGCCCTCTGTCACATTCTTCATTCCATTCATAAGTCACTCCCTTATGTAAAGTTTTAGTGAATGGTTGTGACTTGTAAGCCAATTGTGCAATGAAGCACCGAATAGATTTTATCCTTCCCTAAAGTCCTCTCATATGACTGATGTTCTTAGGTGGAGGCATTTCCATAATAGCTTGAACTTTCTCAAAATCAACCTCTATGCCTTTAGCTGAAATGATATAACCCAAAAGTTTCCCGAAATTGACTCCGAATGCACATTTTTTTAGAAGTGACTCTGAATGCATATCTCCTCTTCATGGAAAATATCTCTAATAAAATATCTCTCACTCCTCTTCTTATGCATCCCTACAAAGGATCCCTTTACACTGGTAGCAAGATATCTTTTTTTATAACTATATCTTATTTTCCTTAAAAAGATATGCCTTCCTTGGATTGAATTGCATGTATATTTTTGCCTAAAGGATATCTCATTGGTGTTGAAGTTGTTTATCCTTGTTTTATTTTCCTTAAGATTCCTATTAGAATGATTTTACAATAACTGAGAGGGGAGGGGTGAATCAGTTATCATCGAGTCCAGATGTACCAATTCAACTTTCTATCTCTTCAACAAACTTAGATCTAAATAATTTTCAACTCAGTCTCTATAGCATATATCAATAACATAAAAATTGCAGTCCACTACCCAAAAGTAATTAACTTGTAGAATATAAAACTTTCAACATCATTCACATCAAATAAGATTCACACAAGTATAACACCAGGATTTATAGTGGAAACCCAATTTGGAAAAAACCACTTGTAACATGCTATTGATTTTCACTCTTCTAAAGAGAGCTCTATGAGAAGCCAACTTAGTTAAAGGTTTACAATACACACTATTAGGTGTGACTCGGTTAAAATATTTAATCACCCTATTAAGAGTGGTCTGGTTAGAGGGCTTAAGAACATTCCATCATAATGTCACCTTGATTAAAGGGTTTATACAATGACTGTTAGGTCAACCTTGATTAAAGGATTTAGACTGATACAATGGTTAGAAAGTAACAGTAGGTTCTGATCTAAAAATATACAACTCACTTTGCAAATACAGATCCACTTCGCTTATATGTCGATTTACTAGATGACCTTCATTTCCATCTCCATCTCTGATCTGCTTGAAATTCTCTTCAAGAAATCACCACAACTATGTTCAGCTCTTCGTAGCTTCACCTTCAGCCTTCTTCTTAGATTCATAAGTCAATAACATCAACCTCTTCTTTTGATCATGTTTTAACCTCACAATTAGGTCATCCTTATACCTCCTTGATCAGGTAGATTAATCTTTTGTCACTTAATCTCTTCCATAGATCTTAGGTTTAGGTTAGATTCATCGAATCCTTCCATCATTATTTTCTCCTTTTTTTCCCTCTAGACACATCTCCAAACTTCTCTTTTAAATCATAAGAAAATGATTTACCATGCATTAAATGTTTCATACTATTCATTAATAATGTCAACACATTTTACATATCCTAAGAATTCAACTATGTTAGCTGGGATTCTCAATTCTTTCTCAAAATGTAAATTACTAACACTTGATCAATATTGTTTTCATCTCCTCAGTCATCACTAGATATCTCGATCATCACTAACACTTTCCTTCTTAGAAAACACTATCTTTTCTTGGTAATTATCTATCACTCGACAATTACTAATGTTGGATCGACACTAGATTTTCTCAGCATATACTAGCACTTGGATGACACTAAAATCACTTAGCTTAAACTAGATTTCTTCACTTTTTCTCAGTTAAGCCTACATTTCCAGTCTTTCTTATTCACGTGGTATTAAAGATAAACAACACATTACCTTTCCAATGTGGCAACTAATCAAGTACCCATTGAAGTATCACATAACTCAACCTTTCCTTAGGTCCTCATGTTATCTCCTCTTCATGAATCAAAAGATATGGTACTCTCCTAGATAGCAACCATCTTACCAGTTAAGGTTGGACATCAATGACAATATAACAATTTTTTCAATTGTAGTTTCCAAAAATCTCCATCTTTGGCATTGATGGAAACACCACATGAATATCACATGATTCACCATACAATCCAAAATCTATGTGCATCAGATCTTTATTAATATCCTTAGCTTCATTCTAATTCACATCCAACACATCCAAATACCAGCTCCCTCTTGGATAAATTTAGCTTTTTCTATTCACTGAATCTCTCCCTCTTTATTGTATCTCTCTAGTTCATTGAATCTCTCCCTCTTAGACAACAATACCAAATAAACTTGTATATGTCACTTGCATCTTTACTATGTAGATGTCTTCATATTAGTTATTTATGATGTATACTCCCTTTTTCATCTTGCTTATGACTGATTAACATATGTGCTTTACTTCTCACAACTCTAGGTAACTCCTAAAGTGTGACCTCTTTTTCATCAATTTGTCAGATAATCTAATTAGCATATTTGATGCAATGCTCCTATATGTTTCTAGGTAGCCTTAGTTAGGGGAATCACCCCTAATTTACCCCTAAGGTATTCATGAGAATCTTTAGGTAATTATTTTGTGAATATATCTGCTAATTGTTCCTTTGTATTCACATATTCCAATCTCACTTCTTTGTCTTGGGCTAACTCTCTCAAGTAATGATACTTGATAGCAATATGCTTAGTCTGAGTGTGCATAATAGGATTCTTTGATATGTTAATGGAACTTGTGTTATCACAGAAAATAAAAACCAGCCCAGTGATTCCCTCCTTCATACCTTTTAACAATTGCTTGATGCACACTAAATTTGAACAATTCACTGTTGCTGCTACATATTCAACTTCTGTTGTAGATTGGGAAATATAGTTTTGTTTCTTTCTTGTCCAAGAGACTAATATCTTTCCTAGAAATAATGTGCCACCACTTGTACTCTTTCTATCATCAACATTTCCATCCCAATTTGGATTAGTGTAGACTTTCAGTTCAAAATTATCATTCTTCTTGTAATACAATCTATAGTCCTCTATTTCTTTTAGTGTGACTCTCTTTAGGATTTGCAGAAAATATTGCAACCATTCCAAATGCTAGGGCAATATTCAATCTGATATGGACAACATAGTGTAGCTTTCCAATCATGGATCTATACAGGATTTGATTCACTTCAGTTGTATCATCAGTTTTAGATAAATTTTATCCAGTAGCCATAGGTGTACTTACTAGTTTGGAATCATCCATACCAAAAGTTTTTAGTATCTCCTTGACATACCTTTCTTTGTCTAATAAACTTGAAAACCAACAAAGAATTTGATCTCACCAAACATAGACATTTCAAATTCAGTTTGCATCTCATTTGAAAAGGTTTGACATAGGGAATCTTGTCCTCCAAATATGATATCATCGACAAATATTTCAGCTAAAAAAATCCCTTTACCTTTTTCAGTCTTCAAATATAGATTGTTGTTGTCATTTTTCCTTACAAATCTAATCTTTATCAGATAGTTATGTAGTCTCTAATACCGTGCTCCGGGTGCTTGCTTTAATCCATACAGTGCCTTGTGTAGCTTGCAAACCATATTATTTTTTCTTGAGTCAAAAAATCCTTCTAGTTGTTCAATGTATACTTCTTCTTCCAATATCCCATTCAGAAATGTAGATTTAACATCCATTTGATACACTTTGAATCCTTTATAAGCTTCATATGCAAGTAGAGTCCTCACTCCTTCCAATCGTGCAATTGGGGAAAATGTCTCCCCATAGTCAATGCCTTCTTCTTGTACATACCCCTTTCATACCAATCTGGCTTTTTTTCTAGTGACTTCTCCATGTTTAGTTAGCTGATTTCTAAATACCCATTTTGTTCCAACAACATTCTTGTCTACTGGTCTCATCACTAGTGTCCATTTTTTGTTCTTTTCTATCTGCTTTATTTCTTCATTCATGTCTTGTATCTAATCTTCATTCTCTAAAGCATCTTTCACTATCTTACGCTCAAACTCACATAGTAAGCATGTATAATCTTTCTATTGGAAAGTGGTGTTTTCAGGCACTAGGGATCACTTGATGGTTTTCATTCATGACAAAACTTATGCTAGAGTGATCACATATAGATAGATTTTCTACTAGAGTCTCTGTCATAAAAATGACTAAGTCCAGAATCAGGGTAACAGGGTATAGTGTTACAGTTTTGGTTAGAAATGGAAATGTATGAGGTATTATGGCATGCGAAGTTAGTAGAAGGTATTTTTGGATATGTATATGCTTCAGTTAAGAGCGCATAAGTTTTGGAGATTAGATTAGTAAGATTTAGTGATTTAGAAGGTATGCGAAGATAGAGAATCAGTATAACAGGGCATATGAGTAGTTACGAAGATTAAGGCAAGGTTAGTGGATATGGTAACATGCTAAGTCAAGTGAATGAATTATATTGCCAACACATGGGTAATATAGGATCACTAAATCCATACTTATCATTTACATAATTAATTATTATGTTTTGTATGATATTTTTGAAGTCGACTGGATGACAGATTTGGTAGAAGTATAGAATGATTTTGTGGAAGTGAAGAGAGGTATGTGATGTGATGATGAAAAAAGGTTGTGAATCTAAGAGTAGAGAGAAGATGTGAGATCAGTAATAGACAAATCTATAATCATAACTAGCTAAGAAAGATAAGTTCTTGTATTGTTCACATTTTGGAGAACTTTTTGTGATAGATTTAATTGTAAGAGTAGTTTTCTCACCACCTTTAACCAGGTGTTTTGTATACCCCTAATAGGGTTTTGTATTCCTCTAACAAGGAAATTTACTATGTAACAATCAGCAACTAACAGGGCTAGATCTCCTAAATGGGATATACTATTTTAGTGCATAGTTGTGGGTACCATCCCCGTCGGGGTTTTCTCTTGGCTAGGGTTTCCTCGAGAACAAATCATAGTGTCATGAGTTATGTGTTATGTTTTAATGTTCTTTTCATTTCAACATTATTATGGTTTATTTAAGATTGTTTGAAGTTTAAATTAAAGTGTATTAATATTGATTCAACCCCCCCCCCTTCACTATTACCTAATTCTAAAAATTTTTGTCAGAGCTATTGGCCTTTGGAGAGAAAGCCTAACAGATTAAGGGAGATCAGAATGGATTCAGAAAGTTTGCAAGAGAACTTTGATACAACACTTGAAGATCTGGACAAAGAGAAGGATGAGAATGGTATATTGATATTTAAATTGAGAAGAGCAGAAGGTCTCATCATGAAACTAAAAGAGAAGCTTGAAACTTCAATATGTCAGAAACAAGATCTTATAGACAAAATCAGTGAAGAATCAGTCAATGATACATCAAATCAAGTGAAGAGGCCGGAGAAAGAAAAAGAGGAAATCAATCTTTTGATGATAAAAGAGATTCAAAATGAAAAGGATGCAAGGAAGAAAGCTAAAGAGTCACTAAAAGAAACAAATGACCAGATAGGACAAATGAAGACTAAACTTGACCATTACAAAGATAAATATCAGGAATTGGAGAAATATAATTAGATCATTAAAGGTGAACTTACTCAAGCCAAATTACACATTGAGAAGTTGCACATGAGTAGTGATAAAATTGAAGAGAAAAGAGCAAGATAGAAACCTAAAGGAGACATGACTGGAGTTGGATTCAATGAAGCAAAAATTTCTAAAACTAATGAAGAAGAAAAAAAAGCAAAGAATGAAGAAATACCTACTCCTAAAGAAATACATACTCAAGAAGAACATATCAAACCTTTCAGAGGTAGATGCTTTGGATGCAAAAAATTTAGACATATGAAAAGTGATTTTAGAAGTAAAGGTACCTCTAAACCCTTTACCAACTACTATTTTAACTGTTATGATTATGGACACGAGAAAGTAGATTGCAGAAAACTAGATCAGTCTTGGTATAAGAAAGATTATGTCAGAGAAGAATCAATAGCCAAGATCACATATAAAAAATGAAACAAATTTGGACACATTGCAAGGTATTGTAAACTACAAGTAAATTAGGATAGAAGGAGACCTCCTACATGTTACAAATAAAAAAACCTTGGACACATTGCAAATTTTTGTAGATACAATGGAGAGGACAATAAAATATGACCAAAAAGATCAAGTGAACCGAGAGGACCACCTCCTATGGTTATAAGAAAGAATGTTGGTGATAGTGGTAAGAGTCTTAATGAATACACGAGTGAGTTTGAGAATCATTTCAAGAAATCAGAGAGCAAGGAGGATGACAAGATATGGAAGGTGAAAGTCTTAAACAAGGCATCGACTCAGGGAGAGACAGTAGATGATACTGTGTCTTCGCATGATGAGTTCTTTGAGACATCGACATAGAAGGCCACATGGCCTTAAGGGGAGCATTGGATATAGAGAATATAATATATCCTGCCCATGTGTATGTAGAGTAAGCTCATGTGAGCTTAGGTATGATGTGTGTAGACACTTTGGAGACTATGAATGAGAGCACAACACTTGGAGATTCATTTTCCATGATCATGAGTTTTATGTTGACTGGAAGGGATGCGAAGTTGAGCTACTTGTGTTTAATGCACTCACTCAACTTGCAAAGGATAAAAAGGTTTAGAATATATCATTCCTACACCATTTGTTGATCAACGACTAAGGACAGTAGAATTGCGAAGTATTTCAAGTCATCTAGTAGAGAGATTGTGTGATTGCGTCAAGCAAAGATCCGGATTTTAGAGCATTAAAGGTATTTAGACCTATACTCATAGAGAAGTTATGGATGCACCAATAGTTTATGATGTCATGGATAGACCTAGGTACAAAGTTAAGAGACATCCATTTAATTCCTATGAGGATGATCAGGAAGGAGCATTTTCACAAACCCCTATAGGCATATTGCATGTTGAAGACATTAGGGCATACATACATTGCAAGTATGAAATTATTGGAGATGTAAACATTTATAGTGAACTGGATAGTATGATAGAAGTAGATGGATCTATGGTAGAAGAGTTCAAACACCTACAAGACCAATCTATCATCAAACTAACCCTACTAACGGAATTCATGGAAACATAATGGCTCAAGATTATCCTCAATAGGATACATGATCAGTTTGTTTGGATTGGAGAACAACCAGTGAAAATATGTGCTCAAATGATCCATGATATAATAGGTCTTGATAATGAAAGAGCCCTTCCTATTGCAGATAAGAACCTAAGGAAACAAGCAGAAATCCTAACCCATTCCAAGTGGGATAAGAGGGTGATGACAGTCAATGACATCTTTTAGCAAGATGTTAGGTTGGTAGCAATGTTGTTAGGTTACAAACTATTTTATAGTAGCAGACCAAACTCTTTATCAGTTGGAGTCATCATGATGGCATATAGAATGGTGAAGGAAAATAAGAAATATAATCTTTGTGAAGTACTTGCACAATAGCTCCTTGAAAATATAAAGGTGATAAAGAAAGATAGGACTAAAGCATTTAGGTTTGGGTCATTATTAGTCCATATGTACATTCATATTATTCACAAGTTTCATGGCATGCACCCTAGGGCATGGAAGGATAATGTACCCACTAGGATTTAGATTTTAGAGAGTTACAAAAGGCAAGATAAGAATTGGATTGATGGTGAACTATTTTCTATGACAAAAATCTTACAAAGGTAGATGAAGGAAAGGTGTAGAATACCTAAAAAAATTTTGAGAAGTATGAGGACACTATCTATTTCATGGTTGAAACTAATTGTGTTTGTTCTGAGGCTATGGAACCAAGAATGAAATGGTGTTACCCTATGGGGTATGAAGTCAATGTTGAAATCTTGACTATGCAAGTTGAGCATGTGCTAGCAGCAAAAATAGACCCTACTCAAGAAAGATGGGGAACTTATAGGGAGAAGTTGGGGAAGATCAGAGAAGAAAAGAAAAAGTAACAAGGAAGATGAAAATCAATAAAATTGTGGAGGATATCACTGTGAAGGTAGGAATAACCAAGGATCACTTGATAAACATAAGAAATAAGATGGAAACATCTTCAAGAATGACCATTGATGCTTCTACTCCCTTAGAGGCAGAAAAGATAGTAAGTCCTATTGTTGATATTTTTGACTTGTCAGTTACACAAGAGGAAACAGTACAAGAAATTATACCTCTGAGCATTCCTAGAAGATCTACAAGATCAACCAAGCAAGGCAGTCCAAAAGAAAAAGTGGTAGTAGTGGAAAAGAAGAAAAAGGATGAAAAGGTAACCGAGAAAGAAGAAGAAACAATAGCACCGAAGGATCCATAAACTTTATGGAAACTAGACCTTAAGTCACTACAGAAGAGAGTGATAAAAGATGGTAACTTGAAGAGAATAGATAGGTACTATGAAAGATATGATTCTAAGAATTAAGCGATCATTGAAGATACTATCATTGAGTATCTCTTAGCTTTTAAGAAAAATCTGTTAGAAATTGAAGGGAGTATCCCTAAAGAATTGTATAGAAAACTAGAAATTAGGAAGTAGTTGGCACAATCAGAAGATGAAAACATAAGGAATAAAGATATTGAAGACATGCTAACTGTTGTCTCTATACAAGAAAGGGAGAGGATAATAAATGCATTGAAACCCTTGTTGAGGACAAAGGCCAGACTAGTAAAAATAATGGCTAGAAAATATCATGAGTTAATTGAGGACACTCAAAAGGCATTAGTTCAAATTCTAATGAGTGATATGCCAAAGAAGACATCACCTCCTAACGTTGCCAAGCCTACATCTCTAGGATTAGGAGAAATTTCTAAGGTAGTACAAGGAAGTGAACAAGCTAGCATGCAACCAGACTTATTTGTCTCTAGTGTGTCTATGACCCTTGACACTTTGCATGGCATAAATGATCCATTTTTGGATAACTTGGATAGTGCAATAGAAGTTGAAGTCCAAGGACAGGAAGAGGAAGATAAAATAGAGGAGAAACAAGAAGAGGAATCACAAGAAAGGAAGGAAGTAGAGACTGAAATAGAGAGAGTAGTTGAGGTCAGAATAGAGCAAAAACTAGATCCTAACACCTCTTCTACTTTATTGTTGGCAAGCATGGCCAAACTGGTGAGTGCTAATGTAGACAACATGGATGAGGATTATCTTATGAGGCTATCCTTCATGGCCTTTTCTAAGGCTAAAGAAAGGTCAATACAGAAAGGGGATAAAAGAGCTAAAATAATGACTAGGGTTGTAGAGATAGTAAACAAGCTACTTCCTACACCGATTGACCTTCAAGGAAAGGATGAATCAAAAAATATAGGTATGGTACTAGATAGTTTTGATAGTCACTTTAGATTACTACTAAAGACTACAGAAGAAAAAGTAGAAAACAAGTTTTTAGAGGAGAAATTGAGAGAATTTTGTCAATCCATCTCATGGGACTTATACATTCTCAAGGCCACTACTCTTAAGGCTAAGAGTTGTGTAGGTCAAGGCAGAAAGCTTTATAGTTACTACATAAATCCTTGTAGTCATGTAAATAATATTGAGGAGATTTTAGCCAAGGATAGGGCTACTCTTGATAGCTTGATGAACAGTTGTGAAACATCTTCACTAACTGTAATAGAAATGGACAAACAAGAATCCAAGTTGTTGGATAAAATTAGTGTATTGGAAATAGACAAAGGGCGAGTGGTAGAAAGATTTGTCTTATTGAGGAGCTTGATAATACCTAAGCATTTGATGCTGGAAACACACCTATCAGAGATGGAAAAGGTGGAACAATCAATCTCACTATCTGCACCTATTGAACTCAAGGAAATAGAGACAACATCATATGCACTGAATGGATTGAACCATGTCAGTGAGCTATTAATAAAATCATGGGCTGAGGAAGTAAATACCTTGGAAAACTCTTTCCAAGATATCTTAAAACTGGTGAGTAAGAAATAAGTATTTTTTCACTTAGTAGTTTTTGAAATTTTGGATACACCTTTTCCATTTATGTCAAAGGGAGAGGAAGAGAAAGAGAAAAATGTAAAGAGTAAAAGGAAGAGAAGAAAAATAGGTAGAAATAAAAAGATGTAAATAAAAAAAAGTAGAAAAGAGGAAAAGAGAAAAAGAGATATGTATAGTTAGTGCTTTAACACTTAGTCATTTTTCTAAGTGTTTCCATCAATGCCAAAGGGAGAGATTGTTGGAAAGTGGTTTTTTGGGGCACTAGGGATCACTTCAGGGTTTTCATTCATGGAAACACTTATGCTGGAGTGATCGCATACAAACAAATTTTCTACTAGAGTCTCAGTCATAAAAATGACTAAGTCCAAAACCAGGGTAACAGGGTACAGTGTTATAGTTTTGGTTAGCGATGGAAATGTATGAGGTATTATGGACTACAAAGTTAGCAGAAGGTATTTTGGGATATGTATATGCTTCAGTTAAGAGTGCATAAGTTTTGGTGATCAGATCAGTAAGATTCAGTGATCTGAAGGTATGCGAAGATAGAGAATCAATATAACAAGGCATATGAGTAGTTGCAAAGATTAAGGAAAGGTTAGTGGATATGGTAACATTCTAAGTTAGGTGTATGAAGTATATTTCCAACACTTGGGTAATATAATATTTCCAACTCCATACTTATCATTTACATAATTAATTATTATGTTTTGTATGATATTTGTGAAGCCAACTGGATGGCAAATTTTGTGGAAGAGAAGAGAGGTATGTGATGTGATGATGAAAAAAAGGTTGTGAATCTGAGAGAAGAGAGAAAATGCAAGATTATTAATAGACAGAGCTATAATCAAAACTATCTAAGCAAGATAAGTGCTTGTATTGTTCACATTTTGGAGAACTTTTTGTGACAGATTTAATTGTATGAGCAGTTTTCTCACCACCTTTAGCTAGGTGTTTTGTATACCCTTAACAAGGTTTTGTATTCCTCTAACAAGGAAATGTATTATGTAACAATCAGCTCCTAAGAGGGCTAGATCTCCTAATAGGGATATAATATTTTAGTGCATAGTTGTGGGTACAATCCCCACCAGGGTTTTCCCTTGGCTAGGGTTTCCTCAAGAACAAATCATGTGGTGTCATGAGTTATGCATTATGTTTTAATATTCTTTTCATTTCATAATTATTATGCTTTATTTATAATTGGTTAAAGTTTCAATTAAAGTACAATAATACTGATTCACCCCCCTCTTAGTATTACCTAATTCTAACACTTTAAAAAAAAAATTTCATAACTCCAGATTCCTTATCTCCAATTATTTTTTCAGGATTATGATGTCTTCTTACATACTATGCCAATGTAGGTTCATATTTCCTTTCTGCTTGGTCTTGATCTTCAGGTTCATCTTGTAAATTCTCGACCTCTTCTTCTGATTTCTCGGAAACATCCTCCTAATGCTCGGTAGCATCCTCCTGATGCTCGGTAGCATCCTCCTGGTGCTCAAAAATATCTTGATGTGGCTCAGCAGGCTCATGCAATTCCTTGAAATTTGGTTTAGGTGCATTACTAGCCTCTCCTTCTTCCATGTATACAAAAGATCTATAATCTTCAGGCTCTTGCTTGCACTCAACTTCATTCTTTTCTGCATATTCATAAACTCTAACATTTTCACTTTCCATAATTTTGTTAGTGTTATAATTCAAACACTTGTAAGATTTTATCTTAGTGGAATATCCAAGGAATATGCCTTCATCACTTTTAGCATCAACTTTCCATTCCTATTGTCTTTCAGTATATAACATCTACTCCCAAAGACTTTAAAATATTTCACATTAGGTGCATATCCATACCATAACTCAAAAGGTGTAGCATTTGTACCTTTCTTAATTTGTACTTGATTCAGAGTATAAACAGGTGTACTTACAACTTCTCTCCAGTACTTTTGTGCAACATTCTTCTCAATCATCAGTGTTCTAGCACAATCCATAATTGATCTATTTCTTCTTTCTCCTATACCATTTTGCGGAGGTGTCCTTGGTGTAGACATTTGTCTCTTTATTCATCTATCATTGAAGAATAGATTGAATTCATTTGATATAAACTCTCCTCCTCTATCACATCTCAAATATTCCAAGCTTTTACCTGTTTCTTTTTCAAAATTTTCCAAATACCATTTAAACAACTGAAATGCATCAGATTTATCTTTTAAAAACATTACAGCCATCATTCTACAATAGTCATCAACAAACATAATGAAATACTTATCACCACAATAACTTTGTATACCCATAGGTCCACAAAGGTCAGTATGAACCAATTCCAAAATATTTTCATAAGTATAGGTCTTGCTCTTAAAACTAGACTTTGTCATTTTTCCCAATTGACACTGTTTACACATCACATTATCAGGGTTCTTCAATCTTGGTAAACCTCTAAATTTCTTCAAATTACTGATATTTACCAAATTATTAAAGTTCACATGACACAACCTCTTATGCCATAACCATACATCATCAAATTGTGAAAAAAAACATGTTTCTTTAGATAGGTCTAGATAGAACAAATTACCTCTAGTCTGTTCTCCACTTCCAATTAGTTCACCAGTGGCATCAAATATTTTAGCCTTTTTGTGATGAAATTCAGCTCAATAACCAGTACTGTTCATTTGTGCCACACTCAAAAAATTATTGTTAAGACCTTCAACCCAATAAGCATTAGCACGTCTGATTTTATTAGTCAATCTTATTGATCCTTTTCCTTTCATAGGACATGGTGCATCATTACAAAACGTAACACTTCTACCTTTGTAATGATTTAGGGTCTCAAACTCACTTGTATCACCAATCATGTGATGTGAACAACGACTATCAATAATCCAATTATCACCTTTACTCACATAAGAAATAAGTGCAGTTTTATCATCTTCATCAGAATCATATTTCATAGCAACATAAACAAGTTCTATATCACACTCATTAGATTCACTAGTTTCACTGTCAGTTTCCTCTTCGGCAATATAGAAAAATTTCTTACCTTTGTCTTTGTAGTCTTTGTACTTTTTGTAATCTTTATCATTTCTCTTGTCTTTGTACTTGCTTTCCCTTTTCTCATCTTTTTCAATCCTGTCAGGGCATCTTGTTGTAATATGGCCAACTTTGTTACATGAAAAATGGCTAATAGGAATTTTACCTTTATATTTCCCTTTTCCTCTTTGTAGCCTTCTATCCATAAGTGTCTCAAGATCATCTAGATCACGATCAGAAATGTCACTATCATTGTCAATGTTGTTGGCACTGATCTCACATCTTTTGTTTCCCTTCTTAGACTTATGAAGAACCATTTGAGACTTAAATGTAGATTCAATGTTAGGAATAGTGAAATTATCATAGTTAGACAGCTCAAAAGCATTAAGCCTACCAACAAGACTTTCCAAAGTTAGGACATTACCAGGGTTACATCTTGATTCTTGTATTGCAAAAAATCTAATAGCATAGATAGGAATAAAATTTCTCAATACTTTACTGATAACAGTTTCATCATCAATGCTTCTATTAGCTCCTCTAATAGCATTTACTACCTCATTAATTCTACCACAATACTGAGCAATATTTTCACCTTCTTGCATTTTCATTTCATCAAACTTACCTCTCAAGCTTTCAGATTTGGCTCTTAGTACATTTGTGTCTCCACCATAGATAGCTGCAAGAGTGTCCCACATTTTCTTTGCATTAGTACAATCCTTGATATCTTCAAATTCAGGATAGCTTAGGGTAGATGCAATCTCCAACATTTCCTGATTGGGTTCTTGTTTTTCTTTCATCTCCTCGGCAGTCAAAGGTGCAATAGGTGTTACATAGGTAATCTCCACATAGTATTTCATCGAATCACCAATACCAGCTAAATGAAATTTCATCAAACTCTACCATGCAGGGAAGTTCTCCTTGTTCAACTTCAGTACCTCCTTTTTGTACATCTTGATCATTAGCTTCAAGTACCTTTAAAAATTTTGTTTACAAGAACCAACAGCTTTGATACCAATTGTTAGAATTATTTTAGAATAATGGAGAGGGGGGGTGAATCGGTTATTCTTAGGTCTAGATGTACCAATTCAACTTTCTAGCTCTTCAACAAACTTAGATCTAATCAGTTTTCAACTCGGTCTCTATAGCATATATCAATAACATAAAACTTGCAGTTCACTATCCAAAAGTAATTAAATTATAGATTATAAAACTTTCAACATCATTCACACCAAATAACATTCACAAGTAAAACACCAAGATTTATAGTGGAAACTCAATTTGGGAAAAACCACTTATAACATGCTACTGATTTTCACTCTTCTAAAGTGAGCTTTGTGAGAAGCCAACTCGATTAAAGGTTTACCATACACACTATTATGTGTGACCCAGTTAAAGGATTTAATCAGCCTGATAAGAGTGGCTTGGTTAGAGGGCTTAAGAACATTCCATCAGAATGTCATCTTGATTAAAGGGTTTATACAATGACTTTTAGGTCAACCTTGATTAAGGGATTTAGACTGATACAATGGTTATAAAGTAATAGTAGGCTCTGATTTGAAAATATACAACTCACTTTAAAAATACAGATCCACTTTGCACATATGATGATTTACTGACTAACCTTCATTTCCCATCTCCATCTCTGATCTGCTCGGAATTCTCTTCAAGAAATCACCACAAATTTTTTCAGCTCTTCATAGCTTCACCTTCAACCTTCTGCTTAGATTCATCAATCAATAACATCAACATCTTCTTTTGATCATGATGTAACCTCACAATTAGGTCATCCTTATACCTCCTTGATCAGGTAGATTAATATTTTTTCACTTAATCTCTTCTATAGATCTTAGGTTTAGGTCAGATTCATTGAATCCTTCCATCATTCTGTTCTCCTTCTTTTCCTTCTAGACACATCTCCAAACTTCTCTTTGAAATCATAAGAAAATGATTTACAATGCATTAAATGCTTCATGTCATTCATTAATAATGTCAACACATTTTACATATCCCAAGAATTCAACTATGTCGGCTGGGATTCTCAATACTTTCTCAAAATGTAAATTACTGACACTCAGTCAATACTGTGTTCATCTCCTCGGTCATTATTGGATATCTCAATCATCACTAACACTTTCCTTCTTGTCAAACACTATCTTTTCTCGGTAATTATCTGTCACTCAACAATTATTGATGTTCGGTCAACACTAGATTTTCTTGGCATATACTGGCCCTCGATCGACACTAAAATCACTCGGCTTAAACTAGATTTCTTCACTTTTTCTCGGTCAAGCCTACATTTCCAGTCTTTCTTCTTCACTTGGTATTTAAAGATAAACACATTACCTTGCCAATGTGCCAACTAATCAAGTACCCATTGAAGTATAACATAACTCAACCTTTCCTTAGGTCCTCTTGTTATCTCCTCTTTTGAAATCCTCTTCATCGATCAAAATATATGGTACTCTCCTAGATAGCAATTGTCTTACCAGTTAAGGTTTGACATCAATGACAATATAACAATTGTTTCAATTGTAGTTTTGAACAATTCCACCATAGCCTTTTGTTTTCATCTTAAGGAGGGGAGCATCTATGTGTTCTCCTTGTTTCCTATGTTGTGGAATTTCCTTACAATGTTTTTTTTTTTGTTATCCTCATTCAAAGTTTATTTTTAGAATGAGTTGAATAGAATAACACAATTACTACATTTCCTTACAATGTGATTTGTTTGGTTATTCTCATTCAATGTTTATTTTTAGGATGAGTTGACTAGAATAACACAACTTACTAGACCATTTGACTCTCCTTAGCATTGATTTATGGATTTCCTTGCATATAATGTTTTGATTGGTTATTCTTGGGATTGGTTGATTTATGGATCTCCTTAGCATAAGAGGAATAGATAAAATAAATAATTTTATTCATTTTCAGAAGAATTGGTTCACATTGGAGAAATGAAAAATTAAATAAATTATTGATTTATTTAATTTTAGAAGATGCAGTTAAGTAATTGAAATTATCACTTAATTAAGTATATTTTTAATTAAACAATATTATTATTTAATTAAATTGAAGAAAATAGATTAATTAAATAATAACAACTATTTAATTAATCTTTAGAAGAATAATTAAGGAATTTTTTATAGAATATTAATTAGAAACTAAATAATTAATTAATTAATTAAAATGATTCAATTATTGGAATTGCAGGGAGATTATGAATTTGAAATTTAAAATAGGATGAAAAGCATAAGTTAATCAAATAATAAAGATGATTTAATTAATTAAGATGAACATTAGTAAAATTGTCGCACACAGGTGACAAGACAATTTTTAGTTTCTACAAAAATGAATATAACTAAGAGAGAAAGTATGTTGAGTTTTACTTATAGATTTTCACAGGGTGAATGCAATTATTACTGTAGTCATTTTTTTCTTTTTCCCACTATTTACTACATGTTAATTTTCAATGACTTTTTTTCCTCGCTTCTTTATTGTGTAGTTCTACTTTATGATACAATATGATACATGTATATACTTTTTGATGATTTGATAAATTAGAGTATCCATAGAATATTATTTTCCTATACATTTTATCTTCTTAGGGCTAGGTTCCATAATTAAGTGTTTGATCACAAACCTACCTAATACCTTCTCGTAAAACAACCTCATATAAATTGTACAAAGTTTTCCTTTTTTAGAATTAGTGACATTTTTTATGCCTTATATCTTAGTCTCAACCTTAGGGATCTAGTCAGTGATAGATTTTTAGTTGTTTTGTATTTGCATTTCTAGGCTTTATCTAGGTAGCAAGGTACTTGGATGATGATTCTATGTCATGTTTCTTACTTTGTGGTAACCTAAAGTTATTTGCATTACTTTGTAGAGGTCTAATAGGTTTTCAATGTATTAAAATATGATTTGTGGAACCCATAGACCTTTTAGGATGTTAACTCTTATTTGGCCTGCTTCCATACATCATTGACTTCATCATTATTTGTGCTATCTTGATCACTATAAGGCTCAATTTCTCTAGAGCTATTAGGATCTTCCTCTTCTTGTTCACTAGGGAGTTTTGGTATGTAATGACAATTTATTAGGTCATCCCCTTCTTGATCTTGTGACATTTCTTCAACATGTGTTCCATATTTCCTTCCCCTTAATGGAGTTTGCACTACCTAGTTATTATCTGTGAAGATATCTCTAATTTTCTTGAGTCAACAATGACATTGGAATTTACAAACCATCTGAATGTAAAAAAATCTCTAAAATTATTAAATGGTTATTTCATTTCCACCACTTCAAAACCCATTATTTCTTTTATGCTTTTAATACCAACTTCCACATTTCTCCATGCACCCAATGTTTCCATACCTGAACAATCAACTAGACTAATGTTCATTGGTGTTTTCATTAGTTTAGGTCTTCCCAATATGTCCTAAGTTGTATCCAAAATGATATTTAGATCCACACCGAAGTCAACCACTACATGTTTGACTTTTTGTTATTAAGATGTGCTATGGTGAGAAGACCATTCTTCTAATTCTAATCCTTAGTCAATTGATTTACTTGTTGTTTCTACTTGTTCTAGTACTTTCCTAATTATTTGAATTTTGTTGATAGATCCATTTTCTAGGCCAAAGAGGCCAAATTATGAAGTATCACTAACTCCTTGAGAAGCCAAGATACATCATAACTTTTTTGTTAGATAATCTGTTGTCTAGCCTTCACTAGCACCTTATTATGTTGCTATTATTTTGGGTAAAAGTAGTAATAGATTTTTTCTTCCAAAATTATTTCTTCATTCACCTCTTTAATGTCTCTTTGTTTCTCTTTGTATCCATCAATTTATTTCCTTGTTATCATTGTGGATTTATTTTTGTATATTCTAAATTTCTTATTTTTCTTCATTTTTACTTGTTCTTCTATAGGGTATTCTTCATTGGATGTGTAGAAGTTTATGATGATTTTAACCAACAAGTCAAGAATCATCTACAAGCACACCACCTATTCCAAAGAGAAATCAAGAGAGATAATTAGCTCAACACTACGTAAGAATTTTGCATTGATTTCACAAAATGATTTTGGGAACACAATACGATGAATTGAAATGCATTAATTATTTTTATAAAAAATACTAACCATAATAATAGAAAAGGATAAAAAGTAAATTAAAACTCAACTAGGGAACATTTAGACTTAACAAAGCTAAATTAGGCTCAACTAAAGCCCCCCTAAGTGGACTTAAGCTAAGCATGCATGTGTAAACATGTGCACAATTATGTAATGTAACAATATGCAAATGTACATGATGCAAAAAACATATGTATGAAGAAACATATATGCATTCTCTAACACCCCATTTAAGTGAAGCTTCAAGAGAAGTAAAAATCTCTAAAGTATGAAATACAAGAATGAATGGGTTTAAAAAATAAGACTTAATTAGGTACCCATATACAAACCAGTACAAATATTATAAAGACAATAAAGGAGAAAAACACATCTAGATAAAAGAGATAAAATTCAATAAATGCATAGTAAAAGAAGGAAAGGAGGACTCAATGTGACCCCTTGATGACTTGTTTTTATCACAGTAGGATAATGAATGTCCCCATAGAGAGAGAAAGAGAGAGAGAGAGAGAGAGAGAGAGAGAGAGAGAGAGAGAGAGAGAGAGAGAGAGAGAGAGAGAGAGAGAGAGAGAGTAGCTCCTTTTCCAATGATGAATGTTTAAAGACTAAACATGATCCGCTACCTACAAACAACAATTCTCCCTTAGAGATAAGAGAAGCCACTGCCATGATCTAAAATAAATAGGAAATCAAATCCAAACTATGTGTACCTCTAGAAATTATTCAAATGCCCACATGTATTAATCAAAAGATGATAAATAAACTAAAGTGAATCCAAAAAATTGTGAAGATACTTGTTGAACAACCTCGAAAGGTACTAAAGGTGAAATGATAGCAATCCACAATTTTCCATCAAAGAGAAAACTAATATCATGAACCATATCCCCAATGTCTTGAGATTCTAATTTATCAAACAACCCTACAATGTTTGGAGTGTGGGATGTATCAAATTGTGTTGCAACATTTGTCAAGTACTCATCCCACATAACTAAAACTAGAATGGATCAATCAACCTGCTAAACTAAATCAATGGGGGCCATACATGAGCCAATTCTAAGGTCATTAGTAACAACAAAAGATAAATATTGAGAAGGTGTCTCAATGTGAGGAATGAGAATTGAGAGGGAAGCCTATGATTCTTTTGGTCATGAAATACTTGTGATATACTAAAGCATCTCAAAAGTACCACAATCATAGGGCATGTAAATTCTATGTGCAAGGTGAATAAGACCTCCTCAAATGAAATAATCAAACCTCAAAAAATGAATACATATAAATTTGATGAAATAAATCCTTTTTAAACAAACAAATCCATTCTAGGTGCTAAAATAACCAAATAATTGACTAGATAGTGAAAAGACAAAAATATTAATAAAATATATAAGGGAAAATTTAAAAAGATAGAATGGAGATCTAGGTAGAGCACAAAACTATCTTCTAATGATATCTGGATTTCAAAAAATGGAGTGCATATGAACATGTTAGGGATTTGAAAGTGAAAACTAGAAAATCTAACTTTATAGGCTTGGTATAAAAATATGTGAAAAATCTAACAAAATGACCACTACTAATGAGTTGGCACCAAAACTAGTTTCCAAATGATACTTTAATCGTATGATTTTGAGTTCGTATACTCATGTTATGGCCAAAAAATCAAAGGTAGGTCAATTAGGGAACATAGGGCTTGAAGGGGTTCAAGATGTAGGCATTTGTACGGCTAATGTCAACATGATGTGATGTTAATAGTAGAAGAATATTCTTAAAATATTCTATTTGTAGGAAAAATATTCCCTTGTTGAAAATTGATTTTGTTGCCAAAATATTATGTTGACCTTTTGAAATATTCTCATAGAATATTCTCTAAAGATACTTTACTGGTGATGGGGTCTATCGACCTCAAAATGACAAAAAATGTGTTTTTTTCTTGGCTTATGTGTATATTTTTCTTGCATAGGATGATATTACAATATAGATCCATATAGACTATGCAACCTCATGAAGTCTGGCCCCCAATACTTTTTCCCGATTTTCACAATGATGAAAGTTGATGAATTTATAGGCATTTATAGGGTTTTTGGCCCTTTTGAGTTTGGTGGTGATTTCGATGATGCCTAGATTTTTTGCTAACCCCTAGATTTTTCCTCAATATGTGTGTCCTTAGCCAAATTAACCTAAACTTTAATTGCTCAAATTTTGACAAAACAATAGTTGATCTGTAGGTTTTGGGATGTTGTAAATGCATTGGCAACCTTCGTTTAAGCCCAATGTGCTTATAAAAATCACTAAAGGTTGAATCCCTTAAGATTATGGAAAATAATTTAGTACATATGCTCTAATACCATGTATAAATTGATGAAAATTTCAACCCACAAACCAAAAATTATATGCAAGCATGCCACTTGCCACAAAGAGAAATCAAGCAAGATAGTTTTCTAAACACAACCTGAGAATTTTCTATTGATTTCATAATAAGATATTGGGAATACAATGAGATCAATTACAATACCAAGATGAATTGATTTTATAGCAATCAAAATCCCTAATAATTGCAAAAGCTAAAATGTAAACTAACACTCAACAAGAGGACACTAGACTCAATTAACATAATTAGGCTAAACTAAAGTTCTCCTAAGTGAAATTAAGCTAAGCATGTGCAAACATATGCTCTATTGTGTAATGCAAAAATATGCAAATGTGCATGATGTAACAAATTTATGTATGAATCAACATATATGCATGTTGCTAATAGGATGTGTCTAAAATCCAAACATTCATCCTTTGGCAACCTCCCCCCCTTGTGGTGCAATTCTCCTTATCACTCTTGCTCCTCTATGGCTTTGTGAATCATGACTCCTAAATTGTGGTCCTTCATTGTGGAAACAAGTGTTTCACATTCTCACATTTATAAAGATCACAACATTAATCTCGAAGAAATCTGCATTTTTTCCTTCTCACCACAAGATTAAGTGGCATAGCAACTTGCTTTTCCATAGTTGTAGCATGTAACAACATCCACAACCTCTTCCACCTCTATAATTCTCTTGTCTATTATATTCAATATATTCTTATGGTAGGTTATTTTTCATTGTGTAGGCATTTTTATTGTATTTCTATGGGGGTTGCATATATCATGCATCATTGTTATATAAGGAACCTTCTACAAGCCCCTTAACATATGACATATTCTTGTCTACTTTTGAATTGAAATTATGATTGTAGCTCCTTGATTACAATGATTTCCTATATTCCAGACTTGAAATTGATTAATGCAAAAGTCCTTAATGGTGTGGTTATTCCACTTTATGCATGTTCTATAATATAATGAGTTTTTATTTACTGGTACTGTTTTTATTTCAACATGAAATTCAATTTTTGTTTTTTCTCCATGTGCTTTAAGGAAATAATTTTGGATGCATCCTTATCTAGAACAATATGTACATCATATTTTCTTAGCCTTCTTAGCTTCTCTCTTTTCTAGTATTTCATTTTGAATGGCTAAATTATCTAGTACAAATTTTACTTAAGAGTTTCTTTTGTTTTATCTTTCCATAATCTCCACCACCATTGTGCCTTAACACAGTATTCCATTTTTATCAAAATTATGTAGGAGTCAAATATCCTTCCATCTAGAGCTACCTTTGTATCTCTATGCAATCTAAATATAAACTATTCAATCTTTTGTTTGTCAGACAATGCTTATAATTATTGATGCATCTTCTCTTTGTACTATACCTCTCATTTTACTTACACTTTCTATGGGAATATCCAAAGTATCAAAGTTTATTAGGAAACATTATTTACCTTCATCCCAACTCTTTTAATGTTTAGAGTAAGTCTTTTTACACTACTCTAATACATCCTTCCATAGTGAGGGTATAAAATCTAACAACTTTTCTATCTTCTTCAACATCCTTTCTCTTCCATAGTGACTCTAGCAAAAATATATGTTCCGTAGCCTCGGTAGTGTCTTTGTTCAAGAGTAGATTTTGATTAATTCTTCCATTTTATGTGGTTTCCTTCTATACTTTTAGTTTCCATTTGTGTTCTACCCTTGCCTCGTGCCAGTTCGATATCAAAATTCTCTCTCCCAAGTATCTTGTTTGAAGAAATCTATCTCTTAATTTTTTTCTTGCTCTTCTTTATATTTCAGTTTATCCTATTCCAAAATTCTCCTACTTTTATATGCCTTAAGGGATGGGTTCTGGTTAAAAAGTCACGACTCTTAAAACATCTTTTCACTTTTTTGTTTGTTAGTGACATTTTGTTTGTTAATGACCTTAAATTTTTTTGCCCAAATTCATATTAGTCTTCTCTTATTTTTCTATTTATTCCCTCCTTAATTTCCTTATGTTGCTATTAACTAATTCTTCTGGGTATTTTTCTTGTATAGATAAGACCTCCAAAGTTTTCAAGAATTCAAGGAAGTTGTCATCTAATTTCACCATTCTATTTGACAAGTCTAGTCTTCTTTTGGGGATTTTAGAGTTGCAATAGGATTGGATCCTCCTTGCTACTACGGATCCCTAAAAACAACATTTTGAATCTCCCATAATCATCAATACCCTATTTTATGCTACTTATTATTTGTTCTTCTTTCTCCAAGCATAAATTTGCTTCGTTGATGTCTTCTAATCAATTTCTAAATTTTATTTCTCCTTGTTCTTGGTAATACCCACCTTGGCACACATAATCCTCTTATTTTTCATACTTTCCATCCTTTTGTAGTTTTCCCTATCTCTTACAACAATTTGCCTTTGTCTCCTTTCTGCATTGTTTGGGTTGGCCTTTGTTAATTTAATTGCTAATATAATTTGCTCCTTAATATCTCTTGCATTCTTCTTATCTCCTTTTTCCATGGGCATTTTTGGTTTAGTATTACATTAATCCTTTATTGTTTCCCATGGTAATTATCTAGTCACTCTTTATTGGTCACATCTAATCAAAGAATCACTTTAGAATTCCTCCCCCTTTCCACTCTTCGTCCCCTTGGTGCCTAACCCCTTGTCACAATGTACACATCAAGAGGATAGTGTTGCATATTTTCATATCCTTTTCATCTCCTTTCTAATACCTATCTTTGATTTAACTTTTTTTAATTCAAAGGTTTTCCCTATTGTCCTTAATTAGACCTAATTAGGGCCCATTCAACAAAGTCAATGTAAGAAAGAAATATAGGGAACACATACCAAATCTCTAAGTCCCAAGGACTTTCTTTTTGTTGTAGTTTATGTATCACACTTAGTCATATCAAGGGGAGAAGGATTGGATTTAGATAGGAGATTAATCTATTAAGTGTAACATGAATGCATTGTATAATATAAAAAAACTCTAAACTATTTGTATTATTAGTACATTATATACATCCTTACATCTCCTTATACATCTTGTATCTACAAACATCTTTTGTCATTTACATTTTCCAATTTACATATATTTGATGGTCAAGATATTACCCATACATAACATTCCTATTCTAGATGTTATCATCCTAATTTCATTCTCATAGATGTGGTGCAACAAGATGCAATAAGCACTCCTAAATTGTGTTTGAATGCCTATCTTTCCTACCAATATGTCCATTCATCTCCACCCTACATTAGCATCTATTGCCACCTCATTGTTTATTTCTTTTGGCACTAATTCAATCTTGGGGCTTAAGAAAGTTATAAGAAAATCCTAAACTTCAAGCCTTACATAGAAAGCCTCATATTCCTAGCTAGCACCATTACTATTTTTTGACTTGAACAACATCAAACAAATAGGTATTACTAGTATCAAAGACCCAATTTTATTCAAGACCAACTCACATAAATAGAAATGAAATCATGCCCCTCAATAAAATCATTCCCAAGATTTTATCTCAAACTTTCCACTCATCAGAAATTAGTTGTCTGTACTCTCTAATTTAATTTGGACCACATATCTTAGGAATCAATCTTTCATCACAATGTTAATTGCCATAACTTGCATTCCAAGGTATCCATCCTCATATTCCTAGCTAGCACCATTACTATTTTTTGACTTGAACAACATCAAACAAATAGGTATTGCAAGTATCAAAGATCCAATTTTATTCAAGACCAAATCACATAAATAGAAATGAAATCATGCCCCTCAATAAAATCATTCCCAAGATTTTATCTCAAACTCTCCACTCATTAGAAATTAGTTGTCTATACTCTCTAATTTAAATTTGGACCTCATATCTTAGGAATCAATCTTTCATCAGAATGTTAATTGCCATAACTTGCATTTCAAGGTATACATCCTCAATCTATCTTATTTCCATTCTAGCACATGTTTTATTATAATTTATGTCAACTACTTCAAGCAAGTTGTCATACTTAGTACACTTAACTGGCATATTCACTTATTCAACACATTATATATTTTGAAGGGTCATTTATTTCTCTTCATTTTGGTGAGTTGTAACTTACATCCACCTCTTGCAATCATATATTCTAATTATTTTTAGTTTGAAAAATAGGTATTTGATTTTTCCCATATTTTCCAAATTTGGTTGCTCCTTGTACATTTAATGTTTCACCTAGCATTGGGCTCTTAGTTGATAGTCACATTTTCTCCAACTCTCCTTTCCCTCACTCCCACCCTTAGCAACAAAAGTGGGGGAAATTTTCCAGCACATTAGTCAACTACATCGGTAAGTACATTTAGGTACACATCTATTCACAACCTTGTACATTATGTCCACTTTTCATTTTCAAGTTTTCAATACTAACAATCCAAGCTTTTATTCAATTTGTTTTTAGTTTCAATTTTCTCTCCTCAATTTATATGCATTTCATAGTACTACACAATATAAGAAGGCCTATTCTCAACTCATCCCATTTTTTGTTCATGGACGATCTCACAAGTGACATACATTTACTTTATTGGCTCCAATTCCCTAAATAAATAAATAATGAAAATTATTTTTCACATCTTACTTTTTCTATGCATTTCTACTTTGATGTGCACACATGCAATTCTACATAGTAAGGGCAAAATGTAGACAAGAAAAGTGTATACCCAAACACCTTCCTCTTGTTTTGTCATTTTTGGGTGATTTCGTGGATGCATAATTCTAACCCATAATTTGCCCATTTTGACACACCCAACACTTCAACCTACACTTTGATTTATCACATTAGTATGTTGAAAACCTTTCAAATCCAACTTGCATTAGTCTTCCATCTTGAGCAGCATCACACTACAATTGTGTTCTAATCAAGATCATTGGTGCAATCTCATCCCCTACTTTCAAAACTTAAGTTACTACATTCCAAAGTTGACATTCTTAAGATTTAATTGTTAATGTCAACATGTGCCCTAAAAAAATAAAAGTATACACATACATTACTAATCAATTATCACATCTTAGCATAAAAAACATCCATTGTTCAAGTGCGCTTCAACTACACTACTCTTTGACACAAAATCATTCATCATATTGCATCAATCTATTCTTCAATTAAAGAAATTTAGAAATTGGCTTAAGGATATTCATTGCCACCCTACTCAAAGATACAATTGTGTTCTAATCAAGATCGTTGGTGCAATCCCATCCCCTACTTTCAAAACTTAAATTACTACATTCCAAAGTTGACATTCTTAAGATTTAATTGTTAATGTCAACATGTGCCCTAAAAAAATAAAAGTATACACATACATTACTAATCAATTATCACATCTTAGCATAAAAAACATCCATTGTTAGAAGTGCACTTCAAGTACACTACTATTTGACACAATATCATTCATCATATTGCATCAATGTAATCTTCAATTAAAGAAATTTAAAAATTGGCTTAAGGATATTCATTGCCACCCTACTCAAAGATACATCACCACCCCACTCTCTTTACCTTTCCTTAAAACACTATAAAATGTGATGACATTTAGGGATACCCTTTTTCGATTTCATTAACATATCAGAAGCTTTTACACTATTGTTTTGGACAAACACCCCTGTTCAACACTGTTATGAAATTCACTGGTTTAACAAAGGAAGTACTACACAACAGTCTCCTAACAGTCCCAAATCCTAGACAGTGCTTGTTTATGTCATAAATGGATCAAATCTAAAAGGGTTTAGCCTCAAGGGCTCTGCAACACCAAAACCCACAATTTATGCCTTCAAACCCCTATTATCTAGGGCTTCCTCAAGCTTCCGGTTCTACACACTCCTACAATGAATTGAAGATGGATTCACCATCAAGTGAACATCATATAATGTTCTCAAACCCAAAATACATCCTTTGTTTGGTTAGATTTGCCACTGCTATACTTGGCATCCGTTACACTATTTTTCCACCATATTCCGCATTGTGATCACACTTGTTCCACCCGATTCTACATGTGAAAAATTAGAAGCATAATAATACAAATTAACAAATGGTCATTCCATGAATTAGGCCTGTGTATTCATGGAATGACTAAACATTATTTCTAAACCTGCTGCATAGAGAGTTAAGATAAAAGAACGCTATTCAAAACAACAGGCGTGACAAGAAGTTCAATGCAATAATAAACACATTCCAAATGATGATATTGAATGAACAACCTTGTTAATTCACTGACACATCAAAACAAATCAAATTGAGATTCTCAGGAATGAATAGACTCGTAAAAATAGAGGGTTTTATTGATGTGTATTCACCAGTCTTTACACAAAAATCTGCCCTTTGTCCCGTGACAGAGACTCCCTAAAATTTACCATTATTCAATCTCCAACATTTATTAAGATGCCAAAAAAACCTAAACTCCAATTCATGCACGACAAGCCCCAGGTTGCATCTTACCAGGACCAAAAATATTTCGCTTACCTCAAGTATCATCAAATAAACAAAATACCACAAGTATCATCAAATAAACAAATATTGTAGGTTCGAAAGATCCAATTTTATTTAGGAAAAAATTGGAATGTACACTGTCTTTAGTTTAGATCAATACTAACACGTGAGGGGTTTATCCTCACAGTTTGCTCATCAACCATCTCTGTTCCAAGTTGCCCTCTATCTCCCGTTCCGAATGAATAGAGATTTCCAGATCTTGTCAGTGCAAGAGTGTGACCATCCCAACGGACTGAATTTGTTCCTGTTTCTCTTTCAATGACATGACTAATCTTGGGTGGAGAACACTTTCATGCACATTTTCCTGAAGATTAAACCAAAAAATTATTGCATGACTTGAATGAATTAGTCATTTGTTAGAAGAAATGATTTAATTAAAGCAACGACAAGATACACGTCAGCTGCTGCAGTATAGCTCCCACATAAGAAACTTTGTCAAACAAAATGATGACATATAAGACAAGATGTAGTAACCCTAAAGAAGATAGCTATTACACTATTAAAATGATACTCAGTAAGCCAGACACATTCAAAATGACTGACCATAAAGCTTTGACTCTGAAAAGATTTCACACACCTCATCATCAGAGTCTGAATTCGAATAGCCAAGGTTCGATGCCTCACTGCACCCAAAAGAATAAACGTCCCCATCATCAGCCACCACAAAAGTTGCGTATTCACCTGTTGCAACATGCACAGCTTTAATATCTCGCAGAGCTTCAACTACCATGGGCACAGATTGAGGCTC
Organism: Chamaecyparis obtusa; assembly: GCA_027943335.1. Classification (NCBI taxonomy): domain Eukaryota; kingdom Viridiplantae; phylum Streptophyta; class Pinopsida; order Cupressales; family Cupressaceae; genus Chamaecyparis; species Chamaecyparis obtusa. The sequence goes on along the minus strand of BSBK01000774.1, from coordinate 1,267,950 downwards.
TTCATTTCCATGTCCCAAGCAACCATATCGACCCCATCCCCATGTGCAGACCCGACCATCTTTTCCCACAACAGCAGCATGCCATGCACCTGCGGCTACAGCAATTGGCTGCAGGTTCATATTTTGAAATTGCTCAATTAGCCGAGCATGGCATTCATCGATCTCAGAGCCATGCCCAAGCTTCCCTCCCAAACCACAGCCCACTGAATATACTGACCTGCACATCCATTCACAACAGATGTTTTCAGATTAATAGGATGAACTTAAGTATTTCTTCAACAATAATGCTTATCTTATGTTTGATATTAGACTACATTGGCACTTGTAGACTTTTTCCGCTGCTTTAATCATGCTGGCCAATTTTTAAGTTCATCACAAGGCTTCTGAACGAGAATTGCGATAGCCAAACACAAATAAAAATAATGTGCTCGAAAAAGAAAAGAGAAAAAAAATATACGCATTACATGCCACTCGGTTGAAATGTGAGAGCTAATAAATAACAGTAGCCTGCTGCAATTTGTACTACGGGAATATCCTCTGGAACACCTTTCAGCAAATGTGGTTTCTGATCTTTACGATTTGTATGATGGCCAAGTTTGTCATCCGCATCATCTCCCCAAGAAAGTGTATACACCTTGCCCTCCCTAGAGAGGACGGCAGTAAAGAAGTTTCCAATCGCAGCTTGTACTACAAAAATGCCATCCAATGAATCCACCAGCTTTGGAGTGGTGACAAAATGAGAGCCTTGGGCATCATTTCCAGACTCCCAAAATAAGTTTATACCAGACGTATACACTTGTCCCATGTCACTAACAAGAATTGTGCGCCCTAATCCAGCAGCAGCATGAATGATTTTAATGCCTTGCAGTGACCTGCCAAGGCATGGAAATCACATTGTTATCTGATTGTATATCATATTTCATTCTAAAACATAGCGATCACTCCATTTATTACCTCAAACATAACATCACACCCAAATTCAAAAGAAGAACCAATCAACCCTTATATAGCTGAAATGCTAAAGATGAGAAGGCAATATAAAGTGCAGGCTCCTTATTGTTGTTGCCTGTTGGAACTTTCATGTGCTATTCACCTGCAGAGAGATCCCAAATGAAAGAAGTTTTGGACTGTTCAAGTTCCTGTTGACAAATTTCATTTCAGTCTAGGAAAATAGTGTCAGAAGCCTGTGTGATAAGATTGTGGTATAGAAACTGATCAAAAAGGAAAAGATTGTGGTATAGCTAGACTTTTTGGTTCCGTGTGGAGGTATCTTATAGCCCAGTTTTTCTATGGTAGCAACTGCATTACATTTTGTTAAGATATTGTTCTTCTTTTCTTGTATAGGGTTTTTATGGACAGCCAGCTTAGCTTCCCTCTATAAGCTAATTTAATAGGCATAATTACATACCTGTTTTTAGCTCTCGCTAAAACTTTTTGTTCTAATATGATACTAATAGCCTCTTGGGAATAGTTGTAGTTGGCATAGGCATAAAGGAGAGGCATGTGATCTGATCTCTGCAATCCCAAAAGCAGACAGCAGTGTTCAGAAGGAAGAGGGTCATGAGGTGGCTGTAAATTGTAATAAATGTAAAGGATCTGCTGCAGTCATGGAGAGTGCAAGTTTGGTGTTTAGAATGCTTTGGAGGACTGTTTGCATTGATCAAAATCTTCAAGGCAGATTGATTTATGTCCGTGATTCAAAATCTTGTCCTTTGAGCAGCCTGTGCTTTCAATGTGTGATGCAGGAGAAGCTATCTACAGAAGCACACAGCCATAGTTGGCCATGCAATAATTCTAGCTCACAGGCAGAGGCAGATGTATGGGTAGGCAACATCTGAGGCCATGGTTGCAAACTTGCATCCAGCAGCCAAGGACTTGTTCCTTGTTTCCATTAATCCAAAGTAAATTGCTGGTGTTCTGTTATGGTTTTATGATATTTAAAATTTATACTATTTAATTAAATTTTTTAAGTTAATGTAGTGCAGACTTCAAAAAATATAATTAAATATGCAATTGGGCAAACTAATCATGCATATTTTGATCCGATAGACCATTTTTCCTAAAATGTGCCACATTAGGTGTAGTTATATAGAGTTCCATCTAAAAACAATTTCTCCTGCGCTTAAAAAACTAATCTCAGGTTTCTGCATTATTGTTTACATGCATAATTTTGGCAACTTAAGTATTTGTATCACAAACTAAGTATGACAAAGTTATTCATGTGAGTGCAGTTCATCGTCTACACTTGTGGTTATTGGAATAAAGGTCCCAACTAACACTAGTTTACCACTAGAATCACTATACCAGCAATTGTAAGTAGTTTGATTTATTGTACTACCATCCAACTGAACATCTGTTTTGAAGCAAGTTGTCCTTCCAGATCATATCCAAGTCTCAATAAGACAGTTGCAAGACCCAAAACGTGTTCTTCAACATGTTAAAGGAACACTGATTGGGTTGCTACTTGTTGCTCTACAGCTAGGCATACCTTTACTCTCAAATCAAGAGTAATTTCATGGTAGATTAAGTTAAAGCAAACAATCACGTTATCTTTCATCGATGTAGAATATAAGGTAGTTGTTAGTACAGGAAATGAAGTGATTTGGTTGCAACAAATCTTGTTCGATTTTCTTTTTTTTCCAGTACAACAATTCACTCTTTTGTGATAATCAAGGAGTCCTCATGACAGGAAAGGTTCCAGTCCATCGTGCCTGAACCAAACAGATTGAAGTTCATAAAAATCACACCTGTCAGACAGTTGATAAGGAAGATGCTTATCTTTATAATATTGTCCTATAGAAGAGCCAATTGCATACATATGAATAAATTTCTTAGTAGATTTTAATCTGTCAAATTTAGAGATAAGATTGGAAATGTATCTAGTTTAGTCATTAAAGGGACATTAGATATATTATGGATTAATAGGACATGAATTAGTTTCATGTGGGATCATAGCTTACCCAAATTTAGATATTTGGTTACTTTGCTAAGATATTACTCTTATTTGCTTGAGTAGGTTATGAATAGACAACTTGGCCCCTATGTAAGAATATTTAATAGGCACAATTACACTGGATGGCTACCACCATTTGTAGCTCTTTCTGAAATATATTACTTTAATAGCCTCAAACAAGGCAGTCAACACACTTCATCAAGGTAAAAGCATGTACCTTATTAACCTTGGGCGCAATTCATCTTCTTTTGTCCCATGACCTAGCTGCCCAAACGTGTTATAACCAAAAGAGTAAACTGCCCCAGATTTTGTGACCACAATACTATGACCAGGGCCAGCTGTGGCTTGGCACTTCTCACGTCTGAAGCACTTTTCACCAGTCTTTAGAAACTGCAACACCAACTTCCATGAACCACCACATCTTTGTTTCAAGAAATTTCTTTCTTCTTGCTTCATTGCCTTAAATATAGCTCTCTTTTCGCACATATCCAATGCCACAACTTCAGATATAGATAGACTAAAATCAGGAGAGAAGTTTGCAGGTTGCCTGAAGAATGAACATGTAACCTGCAGTATAAAAAAAACAGGAAACATTATAATATTTGTGTCCAAGAAAATAACCAGACAAAAAAAATCATGCTCGAAAACTTGCCTCAAGGGTTGCGAGATGTTGTGGATCCAAATCATATTCAGCAAGCACACGTAGAATAATTGATGGATCGGTAGCAAATAAGAGAGACTCGCCATGAGATGAATTTCCAAAACAGTGTCGTTGCTGATGTGGAAAACTTTGTGAAAAGCTTCCATTCAGTGTAGGGTCCATTGGCATTACAAGCAGCAGCACCCTTATGCTTCAGAAAAGTGACTATATCAAACTGCAAAATGAAGTATAAATTAAAAGCATATGGTAGTTTCCTATAATTGAAATTTCTGATACTGTGCAGCATGTTAATTTTTCCAGCACACTCATAATAGAATCTACACATATTTGTCTTATACAGCTTTCAACTTGAAAACACAACAAAGAATTATAAAGTGACAGTGACCTAAGTTACCAAATCAAATTTGGATATGGGTATGGGTGAATGGGTTTGATATGTCAGTATGGCAGATTGTTTTTGGAGGGGGCTGCATATGTCCAAACAAAAAACATATAAAAATGATATATAATAGAATTAAGTTTTGAATAGCATATATCGTGCATATGCTAAACAAAACCACCATAAATTTTAGTTATTACAAATGTTGAAAATTAAAATAAAATAATACTAATTTGATATCAATGTAAGAGTTGAAGAATAAACCTACAAGAGCTAAGGATTCTTTGCAACCAAAACAACTTTCCACACGAGAGAAGCAATGGAAATCCTACGAAGCCAAAGAATTGATTCGATGCATACAAAACAGCATATTACATACATAAAGAGATCCCTTGTTGTGCAGACAGTGATGAAACCCAAAAAGAAGTTAAGCTCAGCTAATCCTATGATTTGGAGCACAAAAAGTAAATGACATAAGTAAGCTTAAGTATCCAAGAAATTAGAATAAGTAATTATTTACCTAATTTTCCATCAGCAACCTTGTTTGGAATCAAGGCAAAATGTTTTGCAAATAGGAAGATGCAGCAGTACTGTCTTCCCTCATCAAGTATGCCACCCTGAGATGCATGGACTGGTGGTCCTGCCATACTTGTGGGCCAAGGGGCTGAATGGATTGAATATTCATCAGTGTGCTTGGGCTTTGTTGAGGAAGACAGTCTCCTGGCATCCTATCAAGCTTTTCCATTGGTTCCTAATATTGTTGACTACGGGAATAAGCAATGAAATAGATATGATTGATTTTAAGATACATTTTTAATGAAGATTATTTGTATATGAGCAGAGATTCTTGATATCAATGCTTTGATGTTAATTAATGTTGTTTATAAGACCTGAATTAGGATTTGCTCCAAATTGGCATTACTATTGTCATATTATCTAAATTTATTATAGAATTCTATTCATACATAAATTGTATTTGTTGGAATTATTATTTTTGAGCAAAATAAGGTATATCCCAATAGGAGACATTACAAAACCACCAACAAGTTGGTTGTCATAATTTATCCATACAAATTGTATAAACTGATAATCAATCTGAACCCCCAAATCATATTAATTGGCTTTAGTATGAGGTCATGTTTGCATCAGATAAGTCAATCAAGATATTGATGACAACAAAGAGCTGCTTGCCTTCATCCCCGAATATAAAATTACACAAATTCTTAGAAAAAGCAAGTTGATTATCAACATCTTAGCAAATAGGGGTTAAACTAATGGAAGGTAAATACACAAACGTTGGAATTTTAAAAAATCCTTAACCCTGGGACGCTTAGCGAAAGGAGATGTTCATGCAAGACATGGGAGAATAAAGAGCTAGAATTTTTCTACAAGATTAAGAATTTTGACTACAAGATATGATGACAGTTTTTGTTTGTTGTACGACTGGACTGACAGTGAACAACATTGACAGAGAATCAAGGGAAACCAACCTCGGAAGATTTCAGTGTAAATGGATGTTGCTCAGAGTTGTGACATGGTATGAGAACTGGAAACTGAAATCATGGCCATACATGCATAAATGTTAATACAGGAACAATAGACAATTACTTACACACACTGCCATCTTTTTTGAACAGTGAATTCGCTAAAAAGGATCTAGTTTGCTCTTACAATTTCAATCTGTGAGCTAAAAGGGATCTAGTTTGCTCTTACAATTTCAATCTGTGAGCTAAAAGGGATCTAGTCTGAAGAGCGTGGATCCGAAGAATGCGGATGGAGCAGTATTGGAGACTAGCATTTCAGTTACAAAACAACAGAGTTTATGAACCGGTATTTCCGACAAATCTGTGTGAACGTAATGTGACATCGAAGCAGAGTCCTGATTATGTGATGTTCTATTTCTGAAAAAAGTGAAATACATTTTTCCTTGCATTCCCCAGCATACATTGCATTTAATCACACCAAGGTACAGAAAATTTAAAACTGAAAAACATCTTAAAAACAATGAGCAGAGTAAAAGGAGCCCGGATTACCGAATGCCAAAAGTTGAGATTCAAACAGCGACAATGAAACCCCTGAAAACATGCATACAAAATCCAGTGAGGGGGTTCGACTCCAAATTATCACCTCAGAGAGTGCTGAGGAAATTCAGCTGATTCCCAACTGCACAGACAGACAGAATGCTGAACAACACAAACAAGGGAGAGAGGGGAGTGATAATTGGCATGGAATTCAACCGCTATTTAAGTACAAAGATTGCTCAATTCAATTGCATTGCAAAGCTTTGGAAATATAATTAATTTTTTTTTCCTACAACTATTAAATATAGTGGGTGATTTGATTCTCACTATACTTCTGGGCCGACGTGGAGTTGTATTTCAACACTCGGCCCTGCAAACTTTTTCTCTGTTCTACTTTTTAAGGTAATAATTAGACAATATTTAAAGTGGGGTGTTTCATATGAGTAAATATATTAAATATACATATATATATATTAAATATTTAAAGTGGAGTGTTCATATTAGTATATAGATTAAAAATATAAAAATTATGTTGATAAATGTTTTTTTAGAGAGGTCTATTTTCAGTCTAATAATCAAGTAGTTTTCTCATACTGAACTAGTCTACCATATCAACCAAGTAGTCTTCTCAAACTCTTGGGGCAATTGATCCGGCTCTGTGATATTCCAAATTAGCTAAACATTTTATGGCCATATTTTACTCTAGAATATTTTTTTATTAATAATTTTAATTATACTAATGTTTTTAAATGGTAGAAAGATAACCATTCCACTGTTGATGCTACATGAAAACCCTACACTGTTAACATTCTGCACTTAAAATAAGGGGAACAATTCATCTTTCATATATCACATATATACTATTATATAGATATACTTTTGGTGTGTAACAAAAAGAAGAAAAAATGCTAGGGCAACTATAAGAAGAAAAAAATAGGGCAACTCTACATGAGGCAAAAGTCTGAGGCAATGTCTATACAGGTGCCAAAATGCACATGATTAGACAATTTATTTCATTTATTATTTAAAGTAAAAAACACAGGATAGTTATTTTATGAATTTTAAATTATTTAACAAATACAAACAAATTGTCTAATTAGGTGCATTTTGGCCTGTGCATAGACAAAACCAAAGTCTGAAACTACATTCACAAAAGACATAGGAGCAAAATTGGAGTGGGACTTTACCCTTTTTTATTCCAAACCAAAGTCTGAAGCTACATTTACAAAAGACATAGGAACAAAATTGGAGTGGGACTTTACCCTTTTTTAATCCACAACTTTTCCATATCAGCACCTAAATTTGAAGCTACATTCACAAAAGACATAGGAGCAAAATTGGAGTGAGATTTACCTGTTTTATTCTACAACTTTTCCATATCGAGGGCTGAATTTGAAGTCTGTTCTTCAACATCTTTATTACCTTGATCTTCATAAAAGTAATTATAAGGTCAAACCAGAGCGTGCTTCTCACGAGTGATTAAAAATGAAGGGTTTGATATTTATCAAACACTTGGCAGACACTCTCTGAACTCGGTTTCTTCATTACTGTGTTCTTCATAAAACTAATTATAAGGTAGGACCCGAGTGCGCTTCTCATGAATGATTAAAAAAAGAAGGAATTGGTATTTATCAAACACTTCAGAGACACTCTCCAAACCCGGTTTCTTCATTACCTTGTTCTTCATAGAACTAATTATAAGGTAGGACCCAAGTGTGCTTTTGGTGAGTGATTAAAAGAAGGGCTTGTTAGCTTGGTATTTATCAGATATAAAATTTAATTACTTTAATTTAATTATCTTATTAATATCATAATATCTTTTAAATTGATTTTATTATGAAATATTATAAAATTATTTTTTGATAAATATATTTAATAGAAGAGTATAATAAATATATTATATAATATTAAATGAATATTAATTATATAATGTTACAAAATTAAATTTAATAATACTATAATATTTATTTAAATATTATAAAAATGATAACTATTATAATATCATATAATATAAAAAAGAATATTATAATATTATTTTAATATAATTTTATTTAAAAAATTATAACAAAAATTAAATGTATTATAATATAATATTTAATAAATTTATCTTAAATTTTTTGAAAAAATTAATTTAGTTATCTTTAATAAATGATATATCTAATAATTTATAATAAAATATTAAATATTTAAAATTGTAGAATCTCATGGATTATGGAGATGTACTAACATTGACTATTATAAGATTTATAATATAATTTTTTATTCTTAATGAAATTTATTTAATAAAAAATTATTAAAATATATTATATAATATTATACTCATATTAATTATTAATATAAAGTAAATTATAATATTATATTTAATATGGTATTACAATTTTATACTTAATTTAAAATATAATAATTTTAAATAATAATAATACGAAATGATATATGGTACAAAATTAAATATAATAATATAATAAATTTATTTAAATATTGTTGTGATATTATTTAATGTTAATATAAAATTATATTAGTAGTATTTGGATTATGATTAGGGTGAGGAGTAGGGTTAGTGTAAGAGGCAAAAATGAGCAACGGTGGAGATTAAGTTTTGGTTGATCCATGTGCTCATGTCTTTAAGAGGCAAAAGACAAAGGCTAAGATTAAGAGGCAAAACAATGAGTGGTTGAAATAAAGAGGCAAAAGCCTTCTTCAGAAATCAAAAGATTCCATCTCATTGGAAAGTGCACTTTAAGTGGAGGGATTTTTATTTTCTTTTTCTTTTTATTATTATTATTTTTTTATTTTTTTTAAAAAAGTGGTTTTCATGTGCACTTAGGATAAAGGGGTCTTTTATTATTTAATTAAAAGGGAGCATGCTCTTTTAATTAAATAAATATAGAATAAAGTGGTCAAACTTTAGGATATAATCAAATAAATGATTAACTAATTAAGCAGAATTGATTTGATGCAAAACAATGGTCTAATATTTTAATTTTAATTTTGAGAAAGCGGGCTTCTAGTTTACTAGACCAAAATTGGGTGATTACATTTGCCTCTCTTTGAGTCAATGTGCAAGCGAGCACATTGAGTCAAAGAAAATGATGATAGGAAAATAGTTGATATGAAGTGATGAATTGTCCTAAGAGACAAGCTATCTTTGACCTAATCGAATGAAGAACAACAAGGTAACAAGAGTTTCAATGCACTGTTTGATGTGAAGCAATGAAATTGAACATTGATACTAAGGTTGAAAGATAAGACAATACCAGAACTAATATGATGCGATGAGAACTGATATGTCCAAGATCAGATTAAAGTGACTTGAAGAATCTCAACCTGATGTGAAGCGATGAAGTTGAGATGCCCCTAGCGATGATAGCATGGTCAATTTACAACTTTGAAAGATCGATGATAGATTACTCCCACCCCCTTGGGATCGAAATCGAAATGATGTTGAGGAGATGCATAAATGATATAAGTTTGATCAAATCGAGATTAGATAGGGTCCAAGATTATTGATGATCGATTCAGAGAGATTAGAAAAGCATTTGGACCAAGTCTGACCACTAAGCGATGAGAATTTTCTCTAGTTTGAATAAATTTGACCAGAAAGGTGTAGCATTAGAATTAGGTCAAAGAAAGTGATTATGAAGAAATATGATCAATTTTTTCCTCAAAGGATGAAAAGATAAGCCTCAGAAGAACAACAAAATGAACTTGGATTTTAATTTTGATCCAAAAATGAATCGAGGACACTAAAAAAGGATGACCAAATTTGTTTGATAATGATGAGACGAAGACTCTCTCCTTACTCAATGCAAGATTCAAATAATAAGATGCAACTAAGGATGAAAATGCAAGTGCAAAGTGTAGGTATCTTAGTTGGTGCAAAGAATAAGATGAAAATTAAGCTGAAAATGCAAGTGTAAAGTGCAGGGATCTTACTCAGTCCTTATTTTTATCATTGAGCCTTATTAAGGGACATTGCAAGATCATACATTCATCACTAGTGCAAGCACAACTATGAAGGTATGAATATGATCTATATCAAATAGAATATAGGAAACACACGTAAGCATCAAGGCATAAGATTCAAGATGACCTAAACACAATTTTCAAGTTAATGTTGTAAGATTATACCAATATCGAAGCATAAACACCAAGATAACCATGAGTACGGTCTTGCGTAAAATAAACACAATACAGACAGCCAATGATATAGTTCAAACTCACCTAAGTATTCAAATGAATCAGGTCAAGGTATATGCAACATTCCAATTTTCATGGAGACACTTATCATAGACACCTGACTCATCAAACATATAGGATCATTGAAACCACGCCCACAAGCAGAAGACAAAGAAAATATGCCCCATGCCCCTAGTCCTCTAGTCATGACATCTTAGAGAGACTAAGGAGGGAACATCAACAAAAATCATCAGTAATAGACAATATACAAATAAAATATCATTAAGCATAGCTCAGTCATTTTAGTTTAAGGGCGGTGTAAAGATTGTCACTGATATTTCTAAGACATGCACTTGCAAGTGCAATAGAAATATATGACTTGGATTGCTAACAAGGTGTTGGTTCATGATAATCTATTTGACAAGTGTTGATAAACACTATGTCTAGATGGGGTAGTGTTGAGAAACATTGGTGTGTCTTAGAGACAACGATGACACATAATTTCCCCCTAGTGAGACTTAGAGGGAGATCGGTTTCAGACCATAGAGACAAGTGTTGCAAAATTCAACTAGTTCATGGCCAAAGCCACAAGCTGATAGATGGAACACAAAGGTACAAGTAGCACCTATTTTTAGGTTTTCACTAAGATGATCATTTTTTTCAAGATTTCTTCTGATTTTTAGTATTTTTTCAAGATCATATATCAATTTTTTTGAATTTTATTCAAGATCATTTGTCACTTTTAATTTTTTTAGAGATTACTAGTTCTCAAGGAAAATCACATTGGTTTTCACACAATGTCTAGTAAGGTATAGGATAGGATGGACAGAGTAGAAAGTTGATGGATGAAGTAGAAAGACCATGAGGGATAAAGCAGGTAAATGCAACTCTCAGGGACAGTCTCCTCAAGATTACCCAAGCTAGGGAAAGAGAAAATATATAGAAATGTAAGCTCGTGAAGCAGTGTTGGATAGCATATAGGATAATGACCCGGTGTCATGAAAGAATGTGGTCCAAAAGAGTGGACACATCAATAGACTTTTGTTTGCATTTTTTTCATTCTTCATTTTGATCAAGACCAAGGGATCAATAGTGATAGGAAAGCACAATCAGGCTACAGGGTGATGGAGGTTATGAGTTAATGGTTTGAGATTAGAGAAAGAATGCTTAGGAATAGTGATGGATTTTTTTGGATAAGCAAGATCATGATAGAGTAGCATCGATGGAAGCAAGTGAGTAAGCTAATGGAAAGGATAGTAGATGGCAGGATATATGATGCTCATGGATAGTTGAACCTTGTCAAGATCAAAGGTGAAAGAGGAAGTATGAGTGCACATGAAATAGCTAGTATGGATGATCTTTCCCCTGAGTGTAGAGTGAAAGATGGAGGAACTACACATGATTCATGTTTGCCAGGTTTTCATCATGGTACTTGTCCAAGGAGCCACAAGTAGTGGTTTTCACCATAGGATGAATTTATTTCTCTTTACTTTTTCTACCATGGCACTTGTTTCCATGTTTTTACCAAGGCACATTTTTTATTTATTTATTTATTTTTATTTTTGGAGGAAGTCAAGCGTGATGCTCTTTAGATAATGCTCCTTTGTAAAGATATGCTATGATTGGCCAAGGTCGATGAGAGGTATGCTCGAAGATGCTGATAAGGTGATGGTAGGGAAATGAGATGGAGGAAAGGATGATGGCTAAATATTTATGGGTAAGATGGGATAAGGGGAATGAAATGATAATGAATGAGAGGATAAGAAGTATTTCTATGTGTGGGTGTGAGAAAGGAAATGGAAGGATAATGAATAGGAGGATAAGAAGTATTATCAAGATCAACATCGACACACACCTTGAAGGGTAGTAGAATAATGGAGGAAAAATGGATGGAATAGCTTGAGGTTTTGAGGTAGGAGAGGATATGGATCTTGAGACACAAGGACCCAAAATGGATGAAGGAGGGGATGTAAGATGTTTTAAAGAATACGGAGTGAAAGTCTTTGGGAGCTTGAATTTCAACATTGATATTTCTTTTGTATCCAAGTCCTTTAAGAGAGACTTGGGAAACCACATAGCTTTTTTTTTTTTTTAACTTTTAAATGATTTTGATCGTAATTCTTTCATGATGGATTTAGGAATCCATATTTTCTTTGATTTTCTTATTTTCTTTGAAAATCATTTTGGTCTCTTGAATATTGCCTTTTTCTTTGTAGCCACATGTTGATTAGATAGGACATGGTGATCTTCATATGTAAGTGGATTCTTGTATTTCTGATTTTTATGTTGTACATCCAAATTGCTTCCAAAAGACTTAAGAATTGTGGATGAATGAGGCTCATATGACAGGTTTAGATGGAAGGATGGATGGAAATTTGTCAAGTGTGTATGTCTTTGTTGATCTTGAGGTATGATGGAAGAAGTGGATGATGAGCTAGGAGTGAGAGGTATAATCGATGGAGGAAAATAAGGACCTAATATGGATGGAAGGTTTGAAGGTTTTATCTTTGGGTTATAAGGACCAAGGATGGATTTGGATGATGAAAATTGATAATGGGTAGGGATATCAACATCTATAGAGTGAGAAGCATGGCCAAGGCTTTGAATTTGAAGGTCCATATTTGTACAAATAGGCTGATGAGTAGATTTGATAGGAGAAAGTTTGATAGGAGCAACAAAAGCTTTCTAATGAAAATGAATAGGAAAAATGGGAGATTTCAAGATGGATGTGGAGGATTATGACAAGAAGTTTCTAGGATATTCTGATCTTGACAATGATCTTTAGATAATGTAGGAAGCGTACTTTTGTCTTGGTTTTCAATAACCTCATTAGAGATGATGGAAGGAGTATCTTGATCTATCTTGGGAGGTGGAAAAGCTATAGGAGGTGGAGGGATGTCTTCTTCAAAGAAATGAAAGGAGGTGAAGGGATCATCATGAGAGTCTTGGAATATGGGACTTTGGTCAACCATTACATAAGGATGGATGGTCTCTTGATCTTGATCTTTATTGATATTTATTTCTTCATACTTCAAATTGTCTTCTTGACATAAGACCACTTCTAAGGATGAAGTAGGAGTTTGGGTATGTGTGAGGGGTTCTTGAAGGGCTAATGAAGTTAAATTTAGGATAGGTATGATAGGAATTGAATAACAAGTAATCTTGGGATCTATGTCCTTTGAAGCATGGAAGAGACTTGTAGAAAGATGTATATTAGCTTGGATCTCTTTTATAGGTATCCCTTGAGGATATACATAGTTGGCATGAAAAGTATTAAATGGAGGAATTTTGGATGGCTTTGCTTTTATAGGAGACAAATGCATGATGGAAGAGGTAGAGGTATCATGAGAACCATTAATATACACAATTTCATGATTTTGATCAAGCTTGAGAGTAATATCTTCATTAGATGAGTCATTAGGATTCTCAATTCTAATTATGTCATCATCAATGAGATCTTGGATTTTGTGTTTCAATTACATGCAATCTAAATTTTTATGCTCATTATTCTAATGATACACATAGGAGGTACTCAAGAATGAAAGTCCCCTTGAAGTGGCTAGAGGTCATGTGATGAGATTGTTTTCAAGCAATTCTTCCAAAGCTAATTCATAAGACTGCCCCAAAGGAGTAAATATTATTTATGAGGTATGATTAGTTGGTTCAAGAATGTGTATGACATTGTCATCATCTGTGTAAGTGTAGTTGATCTTAGCTCCCACATTCTTCATTTTAGATCCTTCTCCTTGTTCGTACTTGGGTAGTTGTTCAATATAGAAAAAATTGTGTGGTGAAAATGTGACACACTTCTATAAACCAGTACACTTGAGGGAATCCATGAAGAAGGAAGTCTCAAGAAGTGTCTTATAGCTTCCTATCTATGACATGCAATAATCTAAAATAGTATGAATGGTGGCTTTCAAATGAACCTTAAAGAGAGACCCTTGCAAGGTGCACCATAGAACAAAAGATTCACCATAGAACGAAAAATTCAAATTATGATGCAAATGAAAGTAATCTAAGATGATATGAAAGAACTAAGATATGATGCAAATGAAAGAATAAGGAAATTAAAGTTAATCTAGCAAGATTAAAATACCTCCTAATTAATCTATGTGATCCAAGATAAATGTAATAAGGAAATACTAGTCTAAGATGCAAGTAAAGTAAACTAGTATGCAAGATGAAAGTGAGTGCTTCAAGTGTTCCAAGAATGCAAGTAGACAAAATGATCACATAACAATAGCATGAGTGAAATATATCCAAAAGTGAGGAGAGAGCCTCCTTTTTAAAGAGTGATGGATGATGAGAGGTTAAGAGGAAAAATCTAAGGGTGGAGAATAATCCTTATTTTGGCTTTGGTGCACAAGATTCTCAAGAGGCAAAATCAATGGACATGGTTAAGAGTCAAAAAGATGTGTGGAAGAGATTAAGAGCCAAAATGAGATTCCACTCATCTTGGAAAGTGTAAATTTAATGTGTAGACAAAAAGTCCTTTTTCTTTTTTTAAATTAGGAAATTCCTTTTCCATGTGCACACATAGGATAAACTAGTGTATGTTATTTAATTAAAAGGGGACATGTTCTTTTAATTATATAAAGCTTAGGATAAAGTGGCCAAACTTTAGGATATCATTGAATAAATGATAAAATGATTTTTTGATCAAGAAATGAGAGATTAAATAAATATACATAATTGATTAAGCACAAGATGCAGCCTAGTATTTAAATTTAATATTTAGAGAGGGGGCTTATAGTTTACTAGACCATTTTTAGGTGATTACATTTTCCCCTCTTTGACTAATGTGTGAGCGATCTGGGAAAACATTGAGTCAAATAATGATGATGTCAAGGTAAATGATAGAGATTTGAATCCAAACTTGATTGAAGGAAGTACAAAGAGACAAATAATCCTAAACTTGATCAAATGAGAACAAGCAAATATAGAAAGATTCCAATGCACAGTTGAAGAAAAATTGAACACTGAAACATAGATTAAAAGAGAAGACCATATCAAAATTGATATGATGCGATTAGAACTAATATGTCCAAAGAGTGAATCGATAAGATAGTAGAATCAATTTGCAGCTTTGAAAGATAGGTTATTCCTGCCCCCTCGGGATCAAAATCAAAATGAGGTAGAGGAGATGCAGAAATGAGATAGATTGATCAAATTAGGATAAGATAAGGTTCAAGATGATTGATAAGCGCACAAGACCAAGTTTGACCACAAAGTGATGAAAATTTCCCCAGTTTGAATAAGGTTGACCAGAAAGGTATAACATTAGAATTAGGTCAAAGCAAGAAGAAAGGTGATGAAATGAAAATGCAAAAGAGGAAATGGTGATTGCCTCTAAAGATTCAAGATATTAGCCTCAAAGGGTCAGTCAACTGCGCCTAGAAGAAAATAATTTAAAACATGATTTTGAGAATCAAGACGAAGCCAAATTTTGATTTCGATCTTGAAAATAGATCTAGGAAGTTGAAATTAGGATGACCAATGTTGTCTGATAATGATGAGATGAAGACTCACTCAATGCAAAATATAATGAACTCTTAAATGTAAACTACTATGAAGATGCAAAGTGCGACTTGCAAGGGTCAATTAGATAGGTCCTTCTTTTTATCATCGATCCTTATTAAGGGACATCATAAGATCATACAACCATCACTAGTGCAAGCACAACTATGAAGATAAATCAAATAGAATGTAGGAAACACATGTAAGCATCGAGGCATACGAGCCAATATGACATGAACATGGTTTCCAAGTTAGTGTTGCAAGATTATACTAGTATCAAAACATAAGCGCCAAGATAACCATGAGTACGGTCTTGCATAAAACAAATAAAATGTAACATTTAAGGATATAGCTCTAAATCTCTCTAGTGTCCAAGGGTTTAAAGAAAGAGACACCTAGGATCATCAAAGTGATACCCACAGGCATAAATCAAAGAAAACATGCCCCATGCCCCTAATTCTATAGTCAAGTTAAATCCCAGAGAGACTAAGGAAGGAATACTCAGTGAAAATAATTAATCAATCAACATTCAAAGAAAATAATTCATGACATGTCTTAGTCATTTCAGTTTAAGCATGGTGTGAAAAATGAAAAAGATAATCATTGACTCGCTAGGACTCATGCCTACAGGTGAAAAATATCACACAATCCTAGACTGTAGACAAAGCATCGACTCAAGGTAGAATATCTAATAAGTGTTAAGAAAAAATCGATGTCAAAGGAAGTGTTGAGAAACACTATTTGGGGTGAGTCACTAAGAAACATCATCAGGGATTTTTTAGTGGCAAATATTTGCCAATTGGTGAATATGTCATGATCGGGTTATAGAAATTGGTGAATAAAATGATCATATACAGGTCGGATCATTCGCTCAAATTTTCTAAAATGGCCATATAGTGGTCGGAACATTCACCACTATTATTACGTAATTTCAGTTTGGTAGTCGGGTTCTTCGCCCATATTTCTCTTTACTGTTTACTCTTATTCGCCACAGATTAAATTGAGTGTCTCTTTCGAGGATCATCATTTGCCAAATTCCCATTTTCCTATGTGAAATTTTTATTTGTCCTAGGACCCAATTCACCATGCATCACATGCAATGGGGTCCCAAGTTCTCGCCCTATTCGCCCACTTGATTACTTTAAATTATGCGGGGTTCACCAAATATTAGTTCTTATCATATGTAACGGTCGGCCCATTCACCAAAATGGACGATGCCGATTATGAGGCAAAATTTGATGGCTGATATGAAAATGATTTATTTGTAGTTGTCTATTTAAGATATACGAGTTTCATTATTGAAACATGCCGGAAAGGAGCCTTCGAGAGATTTTCATTTAGTACTTAGTAGCATAATAATTTAGTTGATTCTGAGCTTAAACTCACAATTGTGATCGGTAGTGAACCGGAACGACTACGACTATGAGTCCGTAGTATTTTATTGCAGCCTTAATTTGGTGGAGATGTCACAGTCAAATTTAAACAAGAAGAGGACTAATGAAGGTGGAGATGTCCAAGAGAGGCCAACGAAATGCAGAAATATATCTTCATACTTTGGCGGGGGTAGATGCAATAGTTTTGGTCAAAGTGAGGAAGGTACATCATCAGAGGAACCTGTACAATCTCAACCTAGACAAGAGTCTATTCAACAAATTGGGGAGCCTAATAAATCTGGTGATGAAGTTGCAGAACCTAATATCTCTAATGAAGATGACCTTGAAGAAGAATATCCAATAAATAACCAGTACTAGGATGAATCAATCGACTTCGGTGATGATGATGGTGCAATTAATAGTAACACTAAAGGGAGAGGAAAATTGAAAGAAAAAATTGATCGTCAATGGGAGATGGCCAGGAGATTTAAATTTGATTAGGCAGCAAAGTATCTATTCATTGAGCCCGTGGACAATCCAATTGTAGGTGAGCCACCAGTAGAATGCAGATGTATGATTTGTAGTTGGAAGTATAAAAAGGAAAAGCGGTTGCAGCTTAAACTAGACACCATAGAGAAACATGTTGGTAAGATTTACGAAACCTCAACTGTAGATGGAAAGGAAATAAAAGTGGTAAGATATAAAACAAAGGAGCAATGTCAACATAAAAGGAATGCTGAGGAATATTATTTGTTTCAGAAATTTAAGATGAAGCCTGGTGAAGTTCAAGGTTCTATTAATGCTATTTTTGCAAAAGCAAGTGAAGTAGAAGAACGCAGAAAAGCTATTCAATTAAGTAATGTTTTCCATATTTTGAGTAGAGGGCATCCAATGACATACTATCCAAAAATGAGTGGTTTGTTACACTTTCTAAAAGTTCCTAACTATCTTGTCAGTCATTGGATGATAAATAGTGGATGGGAATGGGCAAGTTGTATTGCGCAGGTTGAAATAGAGGATGTACAAAGAAAAATAAAAGAGTCAACCTTTATTGCATTGTCCTTAGATGAAGTTATGACAATAGATAATACATCGTGGGTATGCATGCATGTTTATACTGTACAAAATAATGTCCGCCAACCACATCTACTAACTGTTGCTAAATTGAGAGACAATGCGACAACAGAAACTTTATTTCAGTTAGTAAAGAGCCATTTAATTGAATATGGAGCTATGGATGAATTGACAATAGCGAAGAAGTTGATCTATGTTGGAGCGGATGGAGCTTCAGTAATGTAAGGTCAAAGGAATTGTCTTTGCACAAAGATGTTGGCTTCTTGTTCACCATATGTTGTTGGCATTCACTATATGGCCCACATGATGAATCTTGCTTTTAGAGTTGTGAAGAAGTTTCCTTCAGTAAACAAGGTTGAAGATTTAGTAAGAGAGTTGTATGCATATTTTTGTCGAAGTCCCAAATGTTTTAGGGAATTTCAACACTTTGCTGATGGAATTACCGATGGAAACAAGCTTCTTAAAGATGTTGATACCAGATGGATCTCTTTGGATGGACCAGCACATCAAGTATTTTCCAAATATCAATCTTTGATTGGACTGATGTACAAAAATTGGGACAATGCAGAAAATCAGAGATGTGGCGACCTGCTTCAGAGGTTGAGCAATATAGAGACACTTTTGACTTTGGCATCTCTTCTTCCCCTGCTAGAAGAAATGACGTTAATTATGAAAAAAGCCTAGCAAAGAGCCATGTATATTGTAGAATATGCTCACTTGCGTAAAATGTCATGCCAAGCCCTCGATAGTCTCTATCGTACTGACCTAAATTTATCCGATGATAGATTTAATCACTGGTGGAAACTAACAGATTTGGACGATCCTGATAATTATTTAAAGATCATTGAAAATGGAGATTTATGTGTTTGTGTAAGGGGATTTTAGATACCAATGTACTACAGTGCCCCAAAGAAGCGAGCTACAAGAGTTACAAGGGAAGAGTTTACCAAGATCATCGAGTCTATAACAGCTAATGCAAGGGACATAGCCTATAGAGTTTCTTCTGAAATAAGATCACGATTCCCATATGATCAACTGCTTGAGGCCATGGCAATTGTGTTTCCTCAATATTGGTCCTTCAACTCTAAGGAAGATTATCGTAAAAGGTTGTTGACTTTGATAAAGGAATTTTGCAAATCTATAGAATTCAATGGAGTGACTATCAAAGGAATATTAGATGAGGGTCTTCTTAGACAGCAATCAGGCACCTTTGCAAGGACTATGAAGCATCAATATCAATTAATGCATAACCCACATGAAGAGGGCTCGGAACAAAGCTTTGGACAGAACTAAAACAAAGCACAATGTTGCGTGAAGAAATTTCAGAGTACTTCAAGCTTGCTGATCTATGTCAAACCATGATATTGGGTTCAGTGGAGGATGAGAGAGTTTTCAGTGCTTTGGGCTTGCTAAAATCAAAGCTAAGAAACAAACTAGACAAGAATTTGGAATCATGCTTGAGGGTATACACATCTAGGTATGATGTCAATACTTTTCCTTATCAAAAAGCAATGGAAATCTGGAAGAAAAGATGCAAAAGAAAAGGGGTGGGCAACACCATTAACCAATCTCCTACAATGAATCCAAGTGGGACAAGTACAGTTGGCAATGGCACTGGTGATGGGATTGGGAGTCATAGAAGCGGAGGTCAGAGTGAACTTGAAGAAGACACAAATGAAAATGAAGAGAACAATGAAGCAACTGGAATACCAGAATTGGATGATGATGATGACACAGAGATGAATTGGAAAATTTAGGAAATTTCTGTTAAATTAGTAGTGGCAACCAATAGGTATTTTTTGAACTTATTAACTACTATATGATATCCTATCATTCAATTTTCATTTTAGAAAAGCAAGAATGTATTATGTTTCATCATTAAAATTTGAGAACAAAGAGTATTATTACTATAGAGTGTAGTTTATATCATGTCATCAATGATCATTCATATTTGAATTTGAAATTCTTGAATGAAATTTTGTATTCCAATAGCATATAATAGAGTAACTCAACTAAGAATAAATGAATAAAATAGAGTAACTCAACATACATTGAATTGGAAAACATGAAAATTAGATAGAATCATAGAGCACAATTTGTTTTGTATTCATTTGCAATATATTACAATTTAAAGTAGTTCAAAATTCAGAGCAATCTTTGTAGGCCACTCCAAACATCCTCTAATGGCAGAATAATTTGGTTCATAGTATAGTCACACTCCTGCAACTTTGTTAGCAATTCATATTTAGAAGTGTGACTTGACAACACTGTTGATTCTAAAAGTCCATTCAAAGTTCTCACTGGTTTGATGAAATCCAAGAATGCATCAAGAGATATGTCTATAGGGAGAAAGCATACATCAGTATTTATTTTGTCTTGCAACCTTGTTTTGTAATTTTCTCTTCCAATGAACTGATTTGCTTCAAATCCCTTAGGCAAACCAAGACTTTCCATTTTTTGCTTTCCTTTGTTCCATCTTTGTGATCTTCTGCTTAGCTTTGTCATCCAATTCCTATGCTTCCCATAGCTTCTCACATTTGTGAATGATACTTGATACCTTTACTGATGCATCAAGGAAGTTGCTAATTCCCTTGTTTGATAGATAACTATCACTCTTACTATAGAGTTGTTGCATAATATCTATTTCTGTCTTTTCTTTGTTGACAACATCCATGTTCTGTTGAATGTTGTTTTGGAGCTTCAAGTAACATACTCTCATACTTTGAAGCATTTCAAACTAGTCATACAAGCTATTAGACATCACCAATATTTGGCCCCAAATGTGTTCTTTTGTAATCTTCACTAAATTATGACTAGTATCTGTTAAAGTCTTAATTGTACAATTGGCCTTCTTTAGTTCTTCTGCCATTTTTTCACAATTGTTTTTCTCTTCTACTACTTTTTATTCCCAATGATTGGCTTTATCTTCCTAAGAGGCAGCATTACCCTCCAGATTTTTAAATAGCTTTTCTGAACTGGCTCTTTCTTCGTCAAGTTTTTTTATCATTTCTGCCAATTTTCCCCTCAGTTCCTTCAGCTCCTGTTCCTTTAGTTTCACCTGCTCCTACTCCTATTCCTTCACTACCACCTCAGCATGTCCTTGCTCTGTATCAGCTGATTTTTTAATCTTTTTCTGCAATTCTTTCAAACTGTTCTCTGAAGCTTTCCTCTTTGCTTTTTCATTGCCAATGTCTGCCTGTAACTTTTCTATATTTTTCTCGAGCTTGCTTTTCTCTCTTTCCACCTTTAGCAGTGCACTGTAGACCACTTGGTTTGTAGACTTTGAGACATTGATTTTTTCCACATTTTTTACTTTGGAAAAATCCATTTGGAGAGTGTTAACTTCAAATTCAGAGTGATCTATCTGACTCTTTGGTGGGTTTCCATCTTTGTTTGGTGGAATAACAACCATGAACTCCATCATGTCTCTCTTTGGGTCATATGTTGGAAAAACCCTATTGGATGTAGGTTGTTCCTGTGTAGCTATAGTAAGGGCACCAGACTCCAATGCCTTCTTTGATTCCTTATTCTTTGTTTTTGTTTCTGCAAAATTATTATAGAAATCCTTGTAATGAAAATTTGGTGTTGGAGAAGGATTTGAATGTTTGAAAGGTGAACAAGAGATAGAGCTTGCAATGGTTATTGATCTAACTAATGCTCTTTGAAGATTTGAACTTCTAGAGGGTTTTGCTGAACCTGAAATTGGCAACACTTCTTTAAGATCTAATGTCATTGTTCTGGAATTGGAACTGGAAATGGAAAAGATTTGCTTTTTGACACTATCTTCTTGTACAGGATTCTGTGTAGATTCTAGTGGCCTCTTTAGAGAGGGAACTTGTTCTATAAGGTGCCCACTCCTACCAATGCTAGTCCCATGAATGCCACTAGTACTACCACTAGGTCCACTATCAGAGCCAAGTCCTGCACCACGATCATAAGCAATTTTTTCTGTCTGAATTGTATTCCAAATGCCTTCTCCTGTCGGACCCAAACCACCACCTTTATAACCCATTTTTTCAACAATAACTTCCCCCTTGCTATATACATTTTTCTAGTCCTCGGAGATTGCACAGTGACTCCCAGTCTATGGAGTACATGCATTATCAATATCATGATCAACTGGATCACTGTTGTTGTATGCGGAGTTAGGATGCTCCATATTCCACAATTTGCTAAACTCTATATCCTCATCTATGTCATCCAGATCTACACTGGTCTTTGGTTCACCAAGAGCCTTTCTCATGCTCCAAAAATCATCCATTTTCATTCTAGTCCATTTTCTATCCTTACAAGCTTCTACTATTCTCTTTGTTATTTTTATGTTTGATGGCTGAGAAGCTTTGTCGTAGAAATTGAAGGACATCCTAGGCTGTACAATGCCCTGATTTATTGTTGTCATAATTTGTGATGACAACTGTTCAATTGAAATGTTTTCCTCAACGAAAACTTTATGCATCTCTTTTCTAACGTCATCCCAACTATCCTTGTTTTTGAACTTCTCTAGCAATGGTTTACTTTCATGTTGAAATAAGTTTGTAGAGTTCTTATTAGCAACAAGCCTTTCTTGAATGATGTTGAGTGGATCATACTTCTAGTACCACTCTAAATCAAATTGAAAAATATCTATAAAAAATTGTGCCACTTGGAAAGCCTTTCTCTCAAATGTTAACCCTCCAATTGAGAAAGGTAAGGAAGGGAATATGCTCTTCTTCAATTGGCCAGAGAAGAGTCTATCTGTGCTCTCTAGTTGTACTACATATTCTACTACAAACACCCTGTCTGTCACATGCATTGGAAGTTTGTGGGGTTGCAGTTCTGATCCGTAAAACCTTAGCACAGTGTAATCTTCCATTAAGTACTAGTTAGCCAATTGAGTTGTGCTTCCAAGTTGGATGCAATCCCTACATGAAGCAGACAATCTGGGCATTGGAGTGCTTGTTATTTCTTTGTACAATGGAGCCAAAAAGAAGTCTACAAAATTACTGTAATTCCTTCTGTTATCATACAATCTTATCTGAGGTGTCCAGTTATATATTGGATTTGGAGTACCTGTCCCCCTCTGAATTTCAAGCTTGTTGTTGTTGCTCATTAATATTGCAGCATTATTGGCTAGCAGAAGATAGCACAAGTAGGTTGTGAACCTAAATGTCTTAGAATTGCCTCTTTTAATCAATGCTAATTGTTCTTGCATCGATTCAACCATGTGTCCAACAAAATTATATCTTACTGGTTCATTCAGACAATGGATATCCCAAATGAATTGAAGAATGCTGGCACTCACTTCCCTATTGTTTTCCAGTCCCAGGCAAAATGATAGCGAGGATATTGTATCCTAAACCCATGGCACAAAAACCTTAAAATCATAAGGAGGCTTATGGTTCTCGCCCAATGAAGCCTTTGCCTTTGCAACTATTAGACCCTTTACAAATGAATCTTTTGCATCTTGTGAGACTGCCTCATATTGCTTTGCCAGCACTCCCAGGTTGATTTTGGCATTACAATTTTGTGGGTCAAACCCTAGGTCTAGCAAACTGACAAATTCTTCCTAGGTTATTGTTAAAATTTCTTCCTAAGTTTGTTTATTCACAATTGATTTTTTTTCTTCATCATAATTTTGTGCACAAATCTTGACAATTTCTAGGCAAGGGAAAACTTTGGGTAACAACATGTTACCCAGACCAACATCCTAGGAAGCAACTTTATTGGTTAATGCACCTACCCTTGCGTTAAATTTTATAAATTCAAACCTCCTTGGCCCAATTGCCTTACTGCACAATGTATGTTTAATTTCTATAACTCTCTTTCACCTTCAATAACAGGATCATAAACATTGTGATACTCATCGGTGAAACCAGGGATTTGTACTAGTTTTCTGAAGTCCATTACAGTTTTCCTTCTGCTTGCCTTAGGCCTTGAGTTTTTACTTTCCCCATTGTTCTTCAGAAAAATTAAAAAATAAAGATTCACAGATATTTACTAATAGTAATAATATCACAGATATTAACTAACTAATTAAGAAAACCCCAATTGAAGAAAACCCCAATAGAACATGCAAGAATTAAAATTTCAAAATCAAGTTAAACTTAGTACTTACCCAAGATTAAACTTTGAATTTTGAAATCAGGATAGATATAAGTTGGAATAGCTAAGGCTCTCACAAATTACAGTCTCGATTTCAAAATCTCCGGTGACGGTTCCCGTTCAATAGTTCTTTTTAACTCTGCTGCTACGAGTACGAGTCAATAGGTTTTAAAAAAGTAAATTTTAAAAACCTTTCGTTAAATGGTAAAGTAATCTTTCTACATCATACATGTGTAACATAAACATTCGTAATCTTTCTAAAACTTTACACGTCAACTTTCAACATGTCATGTTTTCGGAGTGAGTAACGAGTTTTGACATGACGTCGTGTAACATAATCGTTCGTAATCTTTCTAAAACATTACATGTCAACTTTCAACATGTCACATTTCCGAAGTGAGTTTTCAGAAAAGCTTTTTGAAACCCATAGAACTTCTGAAATACAACTTCAGCCATTCATCTATTGTAATCTAATGATTGTCATGATTTTAAAATATTAATAATTTAACATACACTAATAGTAATGAATATTAATCATTAACTATATTATAACTATATTACTTAGTCGCCATTGAATGATGAAGTTTGAAAACATTTAATTATTTAACAGAATTTTTCTATATTTATTTGGCAAAATATAATTAACGATTCTTATAATAATAACAAAAAAGAATAGAAGTAGCACTTTGAAATTCTTAAAACATTATCATATTATATTTTTTAACATAGTTACATTATACATATCTGCATTGCGATTACAAATTTACAATATATATCATTTCAAAAAGTTTTTTAACAAAAACCCTAGTACTACCAGGGAGACTAGACTACGTAGAATCAGTATCAAGGTGACTCGGATAGTCGGACTAGAGAGTAGATAGTAGAAGTAGAGTGTATCATGATTCATGGACTATCTAGCTCCCTTCCTTCTGTGTGGAATTATGAAGTGAGGATAATGCTCAGGAAATCTTCCAGCCACAGATAGTCCCTGGGTTCCTCCAGTACATGCCACTTTCAGAGGAAATCCCTCCCAATCCGTGCCCACTTTTGATGACACGTGAGCTACTCGACATCAAGGTTAAGTAGGAATGGTTGCCTAGGAACAACCACGTCTAGTTGTAGAATCTTAGGAAAATCATTTGCCCAAGGAATTCCAACCCCAATATCTGAAAAATATGGCAACCGCTACATTGTCGCCGAGGTAGTCTTGTTTGAAAAATTTTCTCAAAAGCATTAACATATCAACCTTTTCCCCCCCAATGTCCAACAAAGATGCCAAGAGGTGAGATGAAATGTCAGTCCCGACTCTATACCGATTTTCATTCTGAATAAACTCACGACTGAGGACCATCCTTATAACCTCCTTGGTGAAGGCTCCCAACTCCGTAGTGATAGATGCCAAGATTGGGTCTATGACTAGGCCCAAAAAAGCCTTCTGTTCCTCCAAGGAAAGGCATCTCAAATGGATAGGAGTGTCCATTCTCAGTCTCACAATTATGCTTTCACAGTCACAGACAGTTCTCAGTCTCACAATTATGCTTTCACAGTCACAGACAGTTCTCAGTCTCACAATTATGCTTTCACACTCATAGAGAAGTGAAAACCTAGCACTCGTAGACTATCATAGAAAAACTAGCACTCGCAAACTAATATGCTTTCACAATTGTAAATTAAGGAGCATAGATTGATCTATTTATAAGACCTCATTGAAAATCATTCCATTTCCGCTAAAGCTCTAATAAATCGTAACATTAATGGTGACTGTCCAAATTTTTGACTCTAAAAATCTCCAAATCTTTTACATTTAATGCAACAGTAGGTGAAATTGGAAATGATAAGACATTTTCTATCTTGGGAATAATGAAGGCCTAAAGGACCGCTCCACACAGGCAGACATAACAATATTTTATTATAAAAACCCTTAAAACATGTGCCCACTCTGCAGAAACAATAAGCAATGTACGTTTAGCTAAGAAATGGCGGCAGGAAATGAAGCTTTACCATTGATGTAAGATCATTGAACGGTCAGAAAACAATTTCCTTGACTCCTTAGATGAGATGATGTTTTACTTTTCATTCAAGCCTTAACTCTAACAAATTATTCTATTGAGGTAATGAATAGATTACACGTATCTGTTAGTACATTGCTTTAATTCTACAATTAATTCAAATTTCAAATCAATATGATAATAAATATACTTAGTACATTGCTTTAATTCTACGCATCACCTATGGTAAACGGTAATATACTCAGTACATTACTTAAAACTTTACTTTATTTCTATCTAATAAATGCCAAATTAAGAATGATACTTTTCGGGCATATTGCTGGTCCTTATAACATTTACTAAAAACTATCGGCGAAAACATGACACGTGTCATGTTTTCACCGATAGTTTTCAGTAAATGTTGTAAGGACCAATAATATGCCCTAAATTCATCTTTGGCCGTTGATACGTATTAAATCCAAGGGACGTTTGTCATTTGAGTCTGACGTCATTATCATAGTCATGGGTGATGGGACTGGGACTGTGGGACCTGATGCAACGTGTCAGTATTCAAATTTCCAATAACAAATAAATTAACAAATACATTAATTCAACTATTTGGAAAATAATTTTGCCATTTTTTATAAAAAATGGTATCGGTTATTAAAATATTCGCCAACCAATATCCATATTTCAAAACATAATTCGCCATCAATATTAATAAATTTATTTTTAAAAAAAATTATAATCGCCATTTTTTTATAAAAATTGTGTAAACTATTAAAAAATTCGACACCAAATATCCATAGATTGACGCATAATTCGCCAACACTATTAAATTTTTTTCACCCAAATCACATGTGATTCGCCACAATTTTATACTTTTCGGGAGGGGGGGGTTCCTTAAAGTTATCCCTGAACACCATTGTGTACCAAAGGAGGATATAGTTCATGCCCCTAGCCCTAGACAAAGACCAATACAAGACCAAGGAGATTGTAGATGGAAGTCAAAAGAGTTCAGAGAGAAAAGTGACAAGCTGATAGATATAAGCATATGGGTCTCAAGTAACGCATGTTTCTAGGTTTTCATCACTTGGACGGACTATTTTTGCTACCATGATGCACATTTTCACCAAGGCACTTTTTCTTTTTTGCATCAGAGTGCCTATTTTCCAGGTTTTTACTAAGATGATCATATTTTTAGGACTTTTTCTTCTTCTTAGGATTTTTCAGGACATTTTCTCCTTTTTAGGATTTTTTCAAGACATTTTCATCTTGACACTTATGTCTCAATGCTTACATGTGTTTCCTACATATTATCTGATAGGGTTGTATTCATATCTCCATGGTCATTCTTGCATAAGTGAAGGTTGTACTAACCTCTGATGTCCCAAATTCTCAAACGATGAAAAATGAACAACTATAGGATCAATGACTTGAATCATCTCTTAGGATGCATTTCTTTCTAGGGTTGCATGTAGTTTTTCATTTATGGTTCCCTTGAGCTATGATTTCTTTTCATCCTTCCTTTCTCCCTGCCAAGGTAGTCAATTACAAATCCTTATTTTTTATCCTATTTTTGGGATTAAAATGAAAATCTGAGATCATTTTATCATCAAATGCAGTTGACCGTTGACGCTATCATCTCTTTCTCACTTCCACCTTCTTTCTTCCTTTCCATTTTGATCCCAAGGGGGCAATGCCAATATAGAAAATCTTCTTCAATCAAATCTCCTAATCTGTAAATCTAACAATTGTACCTAATCTTTATTGATCAAATCAATTAGTGCCTAGACATCATGGCTCAAGGAATCTTAGCTTCATCAAGAACTGTATTTGTTAAGCATCATTTTTACATGAGACAACATTTAGGAATTCAAATGCATAAATTCCCCTCTTGGAAGAATGATGAAATCAATCTCAAGGTTCCTTTAGGGCTAGGTCTCAACCATCTAGATAGCTCAATCAAAGATAAATGTGAAACTATTCATGAGGAGGCCTTTGTTGGTTTGAGCTTGGAGAGGCTACAAAGAAAATCTTAAAACAAATGATATTTTTTTTATTTTTAGAATCTTTAGATGAAAACAATTCTTAAACATACAAATTTAAATTCAATCTATTATGATCGATTATCAGGAAATAGAAAATAGTAAGGTAACGAGGATTGAATGAAAATTGTAGAAAATGAACCTAATGGACATAAACCATCATTGCATAACCATGCAAATTAAATTACCATGAAGATGGAGGAAACCCACAAAATACAGATTTGAATAACTCACAACCCCAATTGTGCAGATGCAATCATCAATGAAAATAAATGCAGATGTAAGATTTGTCAAAATTCATCAGATCATGAACCACCACAAATGTACACACACATGAGACAAATTTATCTTGAAACGATGAAGAAAAATCTTTCCAATAATTTGTCATATCAGGATAACAAAGCAATGATAAATACTAGATTATTAGATTTGCAGATTAAAATCACCATACAATCAATTGGCTCTTTGAAGCAAAATAATGAGCAAACACACCTCCATAAACTTTGTAAAGATAGAAAAAAAATATCACACCATGATTGAAGCACCAATTGTATATAATTTTATTAAAAAAATAATTGACCTTTATTACATTATTTTGAAGTCTTTAATAGAACTTCACCTTTTGAAAATAAGAAATTTGTTGCTAGGATTTAATCTACGCATAAAACTAAAAAAAAAAATTTAATCTAAAGCTTACTAAATAAAAACTACTCCTAAACTATCTCTAAACAATCTTTCATGGATTCTAATCCATTTTCATTACAATTTCATAAGAAATCAAGGCCAAATACGCTAAGAAAACAAGAGATCAATACTGGAGTTCCACTATTTGTTGAACTAGAGTCTTCTTCAAAACTAGGAGTTCTTCCTTGAAATATTCATCATGGCTCTTCTTTGTGAATTCAACCGATTGATATCCCCAAGGCTAGAAAAAATAACCCCAAACAT
Source organism: Chamaecyparis obtusa (assembly GCA_027943335.1). Taxonomy (NCBI): domain Eukaryota; kingdom Viridiplantae; phylum Streptophyta; class Pinopsida; order Cupressales; family Cupressaceae; genus Chamaecyparis; species Chamaecyparis obtusa. The sequence goes on along the minus strand of BSBK01000774.1, from coordinate 1,238,728 downwards.
GCATGCAATATGACCCAAAAAAAGCTCTTCATGCAATTATTTCCATGTCGAAACAACTCAGAAATATCAGACCCTGACCCTAACTATGGAAAAAGACAGACTAAAATAAAAATCTAAGTCCACAAAATGTTATCTAGGTGTTAGAATAATTGAGAGGGGGGTGACTCAGTTATCCATGGTCCCAAATTACAAAATATATCACTTAAAATAAATCTCAGCTAATTCTACAACTTGGTAAACAAGAATACTAAACTGTCTATGTCTTTGCGAATACAAGTTAATTACTCATAGTGATTACCGACCAAATCAAATATGCAACATGTAAATTATGATATCAAAACAATCACCACATAAACACATAACACAAAGATTTAACGTGGAAACCCTATAAAGGGAAAAACCACCTCAGACCGGTAACTGAAAAACTTTTCACTCTTCTAAAGTGAGCTCGGTGAAGAGCCAACCCTATTAAAGGTTACAAAACACACTGTAAGGTGTGACCTTGTTAGAGGATTTAACACTAATAGTTATCATCCAACCAACATTCACTATGGGGTTGACAAGATAACAATGTACATTCTATGAATGACATCAAAAGACTTCCAAGTCCACTCGGTTAAGATATTTTATCTATTTATAATCGCTAAACTAAAACATTATGTGATCTGATTACAATACAACTTGACTTTGAAGATGTTCAGATCTATTCTAAGTCCATACAAATCCTCTGATCAATATTTCAATTCAGTTCTTCAATATTCAATAACTTACTATACTCGGTAATAGCTCTCTGACGCTCGATTATCTCTGTAGTTCAGTTCTTCTTCAACCAGTTTGATCAGGCATGCATGAAGTTGTGTTTATGCAATATCTCTATAGTATCCTTCTTCCAACATCCTTTTCACAGTGAAGTCAATGTCTCATAAATAGACTAGTAAACCGTTTTCTTTTCATCCATCAGATTTTGCCACTTAATCTCATTCATTGATTTTGCCGCTTAAACCTTCCTCGGCAGATGTGTCAATAACTCGTTTCACTTTCATCCTTTAGATTTTCTTCAAATTTTGTTAGCCATAGATCTCCCAACAAACTTTATCTTCAACCTTGAAATCATACACTTTACAACTCATCAATTCATGTCAGCTAAACTAATCATTTAGTTCTTTTGTCCATGTCTAGTTAACAAAGAAAAATGTCGGTAAATACAAGCTCGATTGATATTGTCACTTGGTATACACTACACTAGCTTGGTGTATACTGGAATGATTCATTAACTGACCTCACTTCTTAGTAATATTTTTCTTCCTTCTTCATAACAAATTAATGTAACATAATCAAGTCAACATCATGAAGTCATAGACTCATCAATAAGTTACCCAAAGTATTCCTTATCCTCATCTGTCATATCCATCTTCCTCAATGTAGATATCTTTGTTCTTCATATTTTCTCTCCTCTTTACAAATGTGTAGATGTTTTCAACTATCATGATAAGTACTGTCAAAACTAGTTGACATCAATGACAACAAAATGACTGATTCAATTATCTTACATAACAATTCAGTCCTCAGTGATCTCTAATCACTTGTAGTTCATCAACTAGGATCTTAATCAATTGTAGTTCATTAGTCTCTCCCTTTGGCATTGATGGAAACTCAAGCAATATGAAATATACCATACACATACCAAACATGTATTCTACAACTATGTAAATAAATGTTGTAGCTCGGTAAGCTCTCCCTAGCTTAATATGTTTAATCACTATGTTACATGATAGCATTATAAGTGCAGACTTTCCTCTGTGGATTTGATCTTTTCAGCTCTCAGATTCTCTCCCTCAGATAGATGTTTGAGTGATCTCCTCAATTTTTCATATTGTTTATCTCTCCCTTTGACAACAATGCCAAAGAAGAAAAATAAAGCATACAACTTTGTATTAGCCAAGTAACTCTCTATTTTTCATACATTATTTGCACCAATAGTATCTCAGTATACTGATATGAAAATCTCTATTTTGGTTCTTCAAATCTTCCACAACCTATAATAGAATCCAAAATGTGAACTATGTTGCATCAACATGAATGATCTTCTGATAAGATTAGGTTGATGCAACCTCCAAATCACATTAGTGACTGGTAGACAAGGGACGTACCCCAAGTCTAGTCCTCAAGTATTCAAATGTTTCCTTCAGTAGAGGCTTACTAAAAATATTAGCAAGTTTCTCTTTTGATGTAACATATTCTAGTTTTACTTTCTTATCTTGTACTTGTTATCTTAAGTAGTGAAACTTAATAGAAATATGCTTGGTCTTTGAGTGCATTACATGATTCTTTGAAATGTTTATTGCACTAGTGTTGTCACAATATATAATCATTGGCTCAGTGATTACCTCATTCATCCCTTCCAAAACTTTCTTGATGTAAGCTATATTTGAACAGTTTGTAGCAGAAACAATATATTCTACTTTGGTAGTAGACTGATAAATACACGATTGTTTCTTAGTTGTCCAAGCAACAAGTCTTTCACCAAAGAAAAATGCTCCTTCAGTGGTACTCTTTTTTTCATCTATATTTTTAGCCCAGTCTACGTCGGTGTAGACTCTTAGTTCAAACTTGCCTTCCTTAGGATACCATAATCCATATTCCTCTATTTTCTTTAGGTATCTTAAGATTCTTTTAACTGTAATCATGTATGAATCCTTTGGATTGGCAAAAAATCTGGCAATAATCCCTATTGCATGTGTAATGTTTGGTCTACTATGTACTACATACATCAGTTTACCAATCATAGATTAGTACAATGTATGGTTTACCTCTGTGGATTCATCATCTTTAGTCAATTTTTAGCCTGTGACCATCGGTGTTCCAACTGGTTTAGCATCTTCCATGCCAAATGTTCTTAGTATTTCCTTTATATACTTTGATTATGTGATAAATATTCCATCATTCTACTGAATAACCTGCAGTCCTAGAAATAACTTAATCTCTCCAAACATAGACATTTCAAACTATTTTCTCATCTCATCAGCAAATGATTTACATATATGATATTGTCCTCCAAAAATTATATCATCCACAAATATTTCAACAATCAAAATAGTATCATCAGAATCTCCTTTCATATACAAATTGTTGTTTTAACATGTTCTAACAAAACCAATACTTAACAAATAAGTATGCAACCTTTCATACTAGGCTCTCGGTGCTTTCTTTAGACCATATAAAGATTTTTGTAGTCTACATACCATGTCTTTATTGTCTGGATCAACAAACCCTTCTTGTTGTTCTATGTAGACCTCCTCTTCTAGTATCCCATTCAGAAATGCAGACTTAACATCCATTTGATAAACTTTAAAAATTTTATGAGTAGCATATGCAAGTAACATTCAAACTCCTTCAAGTCTAGAAATAGGTGCAAAAGTCTCACCATAATCTATACCTTCCTCCTATGCATATCCCTTGCATACAAGTCTGGCTTTGTTCCTTGTAACTTCTCCATTCTCATTCAGCTTATTCTTGAAAATCCATTTAGTATAGATAACATTTTTATCTTTAGGCCTAGGTACTAAAGTCCATGTTTTGTTTCTCTCAATCTATTCTATCTCTTCTTTCACTGCATTTATCCATGCTTCATTCTCCAATGCAACCTTAACATTTTTCGGTTCAAATTCACAAACTAAGCATGTACCTTGTCTTAACTTACTTCTTGTCAGCATGCCATCTTGCTTGTCTCCAATGATTTGGTTCTTAGGATGATGTCTTCTGACAAATCTTTCCAGCACACGATCTCTTCTTTTTTGTTCATCTTGTTCAGGTTCATTTCCTTGCTCAGTAATTACTTCCTAGTTGTCGGTTTCCCTTTGTTGTTCCTCGGTGTTGTTTTCCTGATGCTCGGTCAACTCAGCCTATGGTGTTGGTAGGTACTCTAGATGTTCAATGTAAGTGAATCTACCATAGTCTTCTAACTCTTTATTTCTTTCTTCACCGTTCTTATCATCAAATTCATCAACCCTGACATTAGTGCTTTCAATCATTTTATTAGTAACTTTATTCAAACACTTGTCAGCTTTTCTTTTTGTAGAATATCCAAGAAATATCCCTTCATCACCTTTTGGGTCAAACTTTCTATTTCTATCATCTTTCAGAATAAAACATTTACTACCAAAATTTTTGAAGTAACTTACAGTCAATTTGTGACCAAACCATAAGTCGTAGGGTGTTTTGTTTGTGTCCTTCTTCAGTTGTACTTGGTTTAGAACATAAATAGTTGTGCTAACTACTTCTCTCTAGTATGTCTGAGCTACATTCTTTTCTACATCAATGTCCTTGTGCAATCAACAATTGATCTATTCCTTCTTTTAGCAACACCATTTTGTTGAGGTGTTCTCAGTGTAGAAAAATGTCTTTTTATACCATGCTCATTACAATAGTTAGTAAATTCATCAGAAATAAATTCACCACCTTTGTCAGATCTCAAGCATTTCAGTTCCTTCCTAGTTTCTTTCTTTACTTTTTCTCTATACCATTTAAACATCTTAAATGCCTCTAATTTCTCCTTTAAGAATATCAAAGTCATTAATCTAGTGTAATCATCAACAAACAAAATGAATTATCTATCTCCATAATTGCTCTGAGTTATCATGGGACCACATAAGTCGGTGTGAAATAGCTCCAAAATTCTCTTTGTTGAATAATCTTTGCTCTTAAAACTAGATCTTGTCATTTTACCCTTTTGACATCCATGACACATAACATGATCAGGCTTTGCTATGCTAGGCAGACCTCTAACCTTTTTCCTTTTACTGATTTTATTCATGTTATCAAAGTTTACATGACATAACCTTTTATGCCATAACCATGCATCCTCATTTTTCATCATTAAACAAGAAGACTCAACATTGTCAAGATAAAATAGGTTACCTTTTGATTGAGCTCCTGTTCCAACAAGTTTTCCTCCATCATCAAATATTTTTACCTTCTTTCTCTCAAAAGCTACTCGGTGACCTGAGTTAAGATGTGCCACACTTAGCAAATTGTAGTTTAGTCCTTCTACCTAATAAGCATTATCACATATTATTTTATCATTTATCAGTAAATATCCTTTTCCTCTCACCATACAAGGTGTATCATTACCCATTTTTATAGATCCTCCATTATATTGTTCAAGATGATCAAACTTTTCCTCATCACCAGTCATGTGATGTGTACAACCACTATCAATGATCCATGTATCATTTTTATTAACTTTAGAAATGAGTGTTGTCTCTAATTACCTTTCTTCTTCCTTAGAATCATCCTTCATTGCAGCAAATACCACTTCAAAACCATCATCTATATCAGTATTGAATAGGGTTAAAATGGATTCAACTCTATTCAAATGTAAAGGGAAGGGGGGAAATATGAGATTTATTCCCTAACCCAAATTCCCAAAGAAGAGATCCAATTTGATCAACCAAGAGGTTAATACACAATTGAATCAATTTATGGAGAATATGGAAGAGAGAGATAGATTAAATCCAATATTTCCCTATTGAAGGAATTTTATGCTTGGAATATGAAATAATTGAAATACAAATACTAACCTCAAATTAGGGCAGATCTGGAAAATGTTAAATTTTGATGTCTGTGTGTACTTTTAGGCAATTTTGAAACCTATTTTGGATTGGACATGCCGAGATAGAGAAAACCCAGAAATCTTTCTCCAAGATGAGCTCAGGTTGGGTTTGATCCTCATAAAAGGTCAAATACTACATTCTTTATTTGAAGTCCAATTCAAATTTTGTTCGCAGATCTCAGAAGTTTTCCAAAAAGGCTATCCAAATTTTCTCTCAGATATGAAATTCCGCACTTGTACCTACAAGAAAATGGGTGTTTTTGTTGTATGGGGGGTTTTCCTTGGTCAAATCCCAATTTAGGAATTAACCTTGAAATTGAATTGAAATATAGTGTGCATAAACAAAGTAATTGAAACAAATCACCTCACTTATGTTGAAGTCCTTGTAGAGGATTCGAATCCTCAAATCCATAAGTAGGAATGCTTCAATGGATGTAGGATGAATGTAGGGTGTCTCGAATCAATGGTATTTGATCTTCAACACCAATCTTGACTTGATCTTTGCATATGAGAAGGCTTGAATGAATGTGGAAGGATGAATCATCAAAGGGGGCTCCAAAGAGATTGAATCCTTCAATAGCTAACAATGGATCTCCTTAATGGATGAATGCTTGAACACTTGAATTCTTGAAGACTTGCAATTTCTTGATTGAATTCACTTGCTTGCACTTGAGAGCTCACTCATGAAATTGCTTGAGATGTGATGTCAAAATGAGAGAGGAAGGCCTCCTTTTATAGTGAACTAGGGAACAATCCTCTAGAGGGGCCACCTTGAAGAATTAAATCCCAATTAGGTCCTAACCTTTAGAAAATATACCTAGATTAAATGCAATCAAAGGATTTACCATCCCAAAACCTGAAATGGCCAACCTGGAGGCGGGAAAATAAATATCCCGAAAGCCCGATGCCCAGAAATCTAGGATTTTGGAAATTTGAATGAGGGGGGAAAATTGAGGTTGGACCTAACCTAGTCAGGTTTGAGCTTGATCCTGACCTAGCTAGGATCAACCTTGAATTTAACCCTAGGTTGAGATTCAGTCAGAGCCAGGTCAGGAGGTCCCGGGGATGCCTAGAAACCTAAAAATGATATCAAATAGGGACATAATGCCAGAAATAGACATAAAATCCTATGATGACTGTGATGAAAGCTAGGAGGACTTATTTATGAATCCTACCTAGAAAATAGAGCCATGGAAGAGGGAAATTAAGGAGAATCCTTGAGATCCTAACCCTAATTTCACCTAGAATGAAGAAATCAAGTGCCAGGAAGAAGTGGAAAGTGGGGAGAAAGCCAAATACATGCAAAGACCTGATCAAGGTTCTTAACATGACCCTAGACCACTTAATCAGAGGGCTATATTCTCTTATCATGGAAGTGCTTCCATTTTAAGATGATACATTAAGCCCCCACTTTAGCAAGAGTATGGACTCGATGCAAACTCTTGGTAAAGGAGATCATAATGAAAAGATAATCTTATTGTAATCCAAGGGACAAAGAGAAACCCTAAGCCCCCAAGGACTCAAGTCTTCATCGACTCCTAGATCACAACAAGAGAGATATCTCTAGAGAGAGAAAAAGAAGCTGTGATTACCTCGCCCAATGAGAACTTATGTCCCATTGTGAACCACACAGAAAAAAATGGTGCAACTGGAAAGATGGAATTGAGCCGCCTAGTGAATGTGGCTACTCACTAGTCAACCCATCAAGGATTCATCCTTAGGAATATTCTATTCCATAAGAACAAAACCAAAAGAAACAAAAGAGATCCAATCTTAAGGACACTTCTGACCTTAAGGGATCAAAATATATGTGTATTTGAAATTGGAGGGATCAAGAGATCCTAAAATATAAACCCATGCTTTAAGGATTAACTACTAATCCAAAAAGGGAAAAAGTATCTTGAAAAAATATGCATGTATTGAAAAGTACGTGTGTGCAATAGGTGAGCAGAGCATATGCCCCCACATTAAAGTCATTGCTGACACTTTAACAGGAGCAATGGCTTTAAGAGAAACATAAACAACTCCACTGATTACGTTTCCACATTGAGATGCCCCTAGATTAAGACAAATCAAGGGAAATATCACATAAACATACAGAGAACACAGAAGGGATCTGCCTACCATGGGGTCAGTATGATCATAAGATAATATATATATGATATTATTGCAAATGAATTGACATCATTCCCCAAATAAAGTAGAACTACAATCACAAAGGAAGAAAGATCACATAAGATATACGAAGGAGAATCTTTTTGGACCATGACATGGAGACCAAAAAGAATTAGTGCTACCATATCTCAAATCCAAGTAGATTACACAAGGAAACATTTATGAATAATAGCACAATTACAACATAACATTGAACAATGCATAGAAGAATAGAGATACATATAGAAGAATTCAAACAATAGTTTCTATTCCTTTATCACCTTGCACCAACTGAGTAACAAGGATCATATAAAAGAATCTAACAACATTTAGCAAACACATTACAGGAGAAGCATAGTACAACAGGAAAACACACAACAAAGCTACTACGAAGGACAAGCCGATCAAGCATGCCACCTACTCTCCTCATCTCATTGTACATCATTTAGGGAAGGTGGGTAACTCACAAGAGGCACTATATCCAACATAGTAGGAATGATAGCCAGTTCCAAACAAGGATCCTCTTGAGAATCACAATGTTCGACACTAGGTGTAAGAGTTAATTGTGATGAAAGCATATTAGGTAAATCAATGTCAATGTCAATAGTCTCATATTCATTATTAACATCATCAGTATCATCAAGAGTATCTTCTTCATCCAAATTAATCAAAATAGGATCTAAGATACGAATAGAATCATCATAATCATGCATGTGAACATCATTATTAGTAACAATCTGTTCTACCACATTATGCCTAGGTTTATCCGTAGAAGGTAAATATCTTTGAGCTTTAGCATGAGCATGACACTTTTTACGATGTTCATTAGCAAATTGATTACATTTTGATTTACTTGAAATAGGTAGAGAACTAGGAGAAAAAATCATAGGGTCCTTCACAGGTTCTTTAGGAAGATCAATAGGATTATTAACCCTAGGAGAAACAATCATAGGATCTTTGATAGGTTCGGTAGAAGGAACTTGATTAATAGAGCTAGAAGTCATAGCTAAAGGAGGTATAGAAGGTGTAGGTAAAAGACCATGATTAAGATCCCTAGGAGGTGAACTTAATTCAAGAATTTTATGATGTTTATAAGCTTGATATGATTGAAAAAGATAATCAGGTCGAAGAGGACATGAATTAGGTAATGAAGGCCAAAAGAAATCCAAATCAGCACAATCTCTAGGCCTAGAAGGTTGATATAGACTATGATTAATCATCTTCACTTCTTCATCATGAATGAATTTAAGACACTTATGGATAGGTGAAGCAACAACATGCATGGAATTTAACCAAGGAAAACCTAGCTTAACTTGAAATTGATTAGAAGTAGGAACAACAACAAAGGTAGTGTTCACAATTTTTCCACAACGTTCAACTGGTAAAGTAATAGAACCAAAGGATGGATAAAGAAAACCATTGCAAGTTTGAATCCACACATCCGATGTATCATAAAAGTCATGTTGTAAGATTTTCATAAAAATATTTTCCTCAGTGATAACATTGACTAAGGATGTAGGATCAACAAGACAACCATGAGTAGGTGTCTAAGAAATCCTAGCAGCAATGTAAAGGGGACCATCAGGAGCCTTAATAGTCTTAGAGTCATCAAAGGTAATCAAAAGTTCCCGAGGTCTTTTATTCTTAGGTTGTTGTCAAGGTTTAGGTTTTGGTCGAGGTTAAGATTGAACTTGAGGTTGAAGTTGAGGTTGAGGTGGAGATATAGATTGATCAACATGCTCCACTTGATTAACAACATGATTGAGATCATCCATCTTTGAATCATACACAATTTCCATCGAAGATGGCTGAACAATAGTATTAGTATCATGTGTAGGTAAAGGGTTCATATAAATTTGAAGGTTCTGATTAGGAGGAGAGATAGATTTATTCCCACTACTATCCAGATTATCAATAGATAAAGCCTTAGAATCAATTAGATCTTGAACTTTATGTTTTAAAGAATAACATTTCTCAGTATCATGACCATTCTGATGATGATATTGACAAAAAGCATTTTGATCAAAAGATTTAGATGTAATTGTAGTAGGTAAAAGAGGTCAAATAGGAGGTAAAGTAATCATATTAGTAGCTAGCAATTTATTCATAATAGCATGTACAGATTTAGAAAGAGGAGTAAACACACGATTTAATCGAAAAGCAGTGGACACAGATGTGGCATTGTGAGATGCAATAGCAACTTGATCAGCAACTGCATTCGCTTGTTTGTTTATCTTGACATAGTTGTTGAATTTTTGAAATTTGTTTGGATTAGGAGCAGCATCACTCTTATCAACTGGAACAGGAGCCACTGGAGTGTTGCTCTCAAATTGACTCACTTGTAATTGATAATGATGAAGCACTGCACAAAGTTATTGAAAAGAGGTAAATTTAGTAAGCAGAATCTTATCTCTAATATCCTTTTGCAAATTTGAAATAAACATATGTTGAATATCAATATTAGGAACAGGATAGGAAATCTGAGCATATAAATGCTTAAATCTACCAATAAATTCAGTTAATTTTTCCTTAGCACTTTGTTTACAATGCATCAAATTAGTCAAAGACACTTGTGGACCAATATTATTTTGAAATTGTTGAATAAAGGCATTAGCAAGTTGTGGAAAGGAATCAATAGAATATGGAGGCAAAGAAAAATACCATTGTAAGGCTTTGTCACGGAAAGTTCTAGTAAACAGTTTGGATAAAATCCTATGGTCATAAGCATAATCACTACAAAGGATTTGGAATGTTTTAACATGATGAACATGATCTCCTTTTCCATTATAATTCTCAAGATGAGGCATCTCACCTTGCTGAGGAATAGGAGTATGAATGATGTCTCGGGACAAGGGACTTCCCATGTCACATGTAGGAATACTAAACTTGTTTTGAGTTAAAGAAGCAAGTTGTTATTGTAAGGATGACATAGTCTGAGCCAAATTGATGATTGTTGAATCATTAGAGGAAATAGGAGGAGTAGCAACATTAGACACACTAGGTAAAGTGTAAGAATCTACAAGAATAGAAGACACAACTGGAGGAACACTAGGAACTACAGTTGGAAGCAGATTGGAATAAGTAAAAGGAACATTATGATATGAAGGTTGTGATGTAGGAAGGGACATAGGAGGATCACTCATAGGAATAGAGGGAACTATAACAGTCACCAAAGGAGGAGTATAGATAGGAATACTAGGTAAAGGATTAGAAGGAGGTTCAACACTAGTGATAGGAGGAATCAACCCTAAATCTTTAGCTTCTTGAACTAAAGGTTTAACATTTGCATGCACAAGGTGAGTAATACCATGCAAGAGGTTAACACCTTGATCACTATCACAAAGAACTTTCTTAAGAGCCTCTATAGCTTGAATGGAATCTTGATTATGGTTCTCTTGAAGAAGCCAATTACCCATTTTATCAAGTTCAGTGGAAAGTTTTTGGACTTGCTTAGGAGGAACTCTTAAAGCGTCATCCTCGTCATGAGATGAGTGAGAAGAGTTTTGATCCATAGTAGGATTGGAATCATGAAGAATCAAGTTATCATCTGGGATCCTAAGGAAAGGAGAGAAAGATTTAGGATCAAAGGCACCCATGAGTCTACAACTTCTTCTAACTGGAATGTTATAAGTAGGACTAGTGGTAGTAAAGATCATAAACCAATGTAATGCAAATGAACTAAACTAAGGAAACATAAAGCATAAATATCAAATCTAATTAGCATGCAAGATCTAACACAAAGGAAAAATCTAATACTAACAAGATAAAAGGAAAGCACAATAAGGTATCCAATTCCACAAAAGAAAAGAGAGTATGTCAGGTTCACCAAATTGAATAGGGTTAAGATGGATTCAACTCTATTCAAATGTAAAGGGAAGGGGGGAAATATGAGATCTATTTCCTAATCCAAATTCCCAAAGAAGAGATCCAATTTGATCAACCAAGAGGCTAATACAAAATTGAATCAATTTATGGAGAATATGGAAGAGAGAGAGAGAGTAAATCCAATATTTCCCTATTGAAGGAATTTTATGCTTGGAATATGAAATAATTGAAATACAAATACCAACCTCAAATTAGGGCAGATCTGGAAAATGTTAAATTCTGATGTGTGTGTACTTTCAGGCAATTTTGAAACCTATTCTAGACTGGAAATGCTGAGACAGAGAAAACCCAGAAATCTTTCTCCAAGATGAGCTTAGGTCAGGTTTGACCCTCATAAAAGGTCAAATACTACATTCCTTTTTTGAAGTCTGATTCAAATTTTGTTTGCAAATCTTGGAAGTTTGCTGAAAAGGGTATCCAAATTCACTATCAGATCTGAAATTCCACACCTGTACCTACAAGAAAATGGGGTGTTTTTGATGTATGGGGGGTTTGCCTTGGCCAAACCCCAATTTAGGAATTAACCTTGAAATTGAATTGAAATATAGTGTGCATAAACAAAGTAATTGAAACAAATCACCTTGCTTATGTTGAAGTCCTTGTAGAGGATTTGAATCCTCAAATCCATAAGTAGGAATGCTTCAATGGATGTAGGATGAATGTAGGATGTCTCAAATCAATGGTATTTGATCTTCAACACCAATCTTGACTTGATCTTTGCATATGAGAAGGCTTGAATGAATGTGGAAGGATGAATCATCAAAGGGGGCTCCAAAGAGATTGAATCCTTCAATAGATAACAATGGATCTCCTTGATGGATGAATGCTTGAACACTTGAATTCTTGAAGACTTGCAATTGCTTGATTGAATTCACTTGCTTTCACTTGAGAGATTGCTCATGAAATTGCTTGAGATGTGATGTCAAAATGAGAGAGGAAGGCCTCCTTTTATAGTGAACTAGGGCACAATCCTCTAGAGGGGCCACCTTGAAGAATTAAATCCCAATTAGGTCATAACCTTTAGAAAATATTCCTAGATTAAATGAAATTAAAGGATTTACCATCCCGTAGGTGAGAAAATAAATATCCCAAAAGCCTGATGCCGGGAAATCCAGGATTCTAGAAATTTGAATGAGGGGGGAAAAATTGAGGTTGGACTTGACCTAGTTAGGTTTGACCTCAGTCCTGACCTAGTCAGGTTCGAGCTCAATCCTAACCTAGTCAGGATCAACCTCAAATTTGACCCTGGGCCTAGATTCACTTAGACCTAGGTCAGGAGGTCCCGGGGATGCCTAGAAACCTAGAAATGATATCAGACAGGGAAAGAATGCCAGAGATAGACATAAAATCCTATGATGACTATGATGAAAGCTAGGAGGATTTATTTCTAAATCCTACCTAGAAAATAGAGCCATGGAAGATGGAAATTAAGGAGAATCCTCGAGATCCTAACCCTAATTTCACCTAGAATGAAGAAATCAAGTGCCAGGAAGAAGTGGAAAGCAAGGAGAAAGCCAAATACATGCAAAGACCCAATCAAGATGCGTAACATGACCCTAGACCACCTACTTAGAGGGATAAATGCTCTTATCATGGAAGTGCTTCCATTTTAAGATGATACAAGTATCACTATCATTTTCTTCAACAATCTAACATACCTTTTTTCCCTTTTCATTGTTGTCTTGGTTGTCCTTGTTGTAGTATTGGTAATGTCTATTGCTTCTTCTTCCATAGCTTCCTTCACTAGATTGATCTTTGTTTCTTTCATCTTCTTTCCTATTTGGGCATCTAGCAGCAATATGACCAACTTCTTTGCAATTAAAACATGCTAAAGGTAACTTTCCCTTATATATACCTTTACCTTTAGGTAATCTCCTAGCCATAAGAGCTTCAAGCTCATCAAGCTCATCATCAATATTACTATCATTGTTATCATGTTTATTGCTAGATTTACCGATCTTCAGAGAAGTCATAAAAGTAGACTCAACAGATGGTACAACACTATTATCAAATTGTTCAGTTCAAAAGTTGTAAGCTTACCAATCAGATTATCAAGAGTAAGAGTATTGCCAGGTCCAGACCTCATTTCATGTATTGTAGATATTCTGATTGCATAAATAGGTAATAAGGTCCTTAGAATTTTACTTACCACTATATCTTCATTAATGACACCATCAGATCCTTTGATAGCATTAACTACCCCCTTTATTCAGTTTGTATAATGCACAATATTTTCTCCTTCCTTCATTTTCATGTCATCAAACCTACTTTCAGCTCTGGCTCTGTTGAAATTTTCATCACCACTATAAACTTGAGAAAGTTTATCCCACATTTCCTTTGAAGTAACACAATCCTTGACATCTTCAAATTTGACATCAGATAGAGCAGCAACAATCGCCATCATAGTAATATTATGCTCATGTCTATCTCTTAATTGATCAAGAGTCAAAGGTTCTGTAGGTGATGCTAAGTAGCCATTATCCAATAGGGTGAGGGTAGAATTCCCAATTCTAGATATATGAAGTCTCATTTAGCTTTACCATATTGTAAAGTTGTTCTTGTTTCTCTTTGGTACATTCCTCTTATACATTTTGTAATCTTTCTATTGAAGTCCTTAAAACTCTATTCCAAGAAACCAATATAGTTCTGATACCAATTGTTAGAATAACTAAGAGGGGGGTGAATCGGTTATCCATAGTCCCAAATTACAAAATGTATCACTTAAAATAAATTTTAGCTAATTTTGTAACTCATTAAACAAGAATACAAAATTGTCTATGTCTTTACCGATTACCAGTTAGTTACTCATAGTGATTACCGACAAAATCAAATATGTAACATGTAAAGTATGATATCCAAACAATCACCACATAAACACATAACATAAATATTTAACGTGAAAACCCTGTAAAGGGAAAAAGCACCTGGGATCGGTAACCCAAAAACCTTTCACTCTTCTGAAGTGAGCTCGGTGAAGAGCCAACCCTATTAAAGGTTACAAAACACACTGTAAGGTGTGACCTTGTTAGAGGATTTAACACTACCAGTTATTGTCCAACCAGCATTCACCATGGGGTTGACAGGATAACGATGTACATTCTATGAATGACATCAAAAGACTTTCAAGTCCACTCAGTTCAGTGATTTTATTTGTTTAAATGGTTAAACTAAAATAGTAGGTGATCTGATTACAATACAACTTGACTTTGCAGATGTTTAGATCTATTCTAAGTCCATACAAATCCTCTGATCAATATTTCAATTCAGTTCTTCAATAGTTAATAACTTATTGTACTCGGTAATAGTTCTTTGACACTCAGTTATCTTTGTAGTTCGGTTCTTCTTCAACTAGTCTGATCAGGCATGCATGAAGCTATGTTCACATGATATATCTATAATATCCTTCTTCTGACATCCTTTTCATAGTGAAATCAATGTGTCTTAAATAGACTACTAAATTGTTTTCTTTTCATCCATCAGATTTTGCCGCTTAATCTCCTTCATTGATTTTGCCGCTTAAACCTTCCTTGGCAGATGTGTCAATAACTCATTTCACTTTCATCCTTTAGATTTTCTTCAAATTTTGTGAGCCATATATCTCCCAACAAACTTTATCTTCAACCTCAAAATCATACACTTTACAGCTCATCAATTCCCGTCGGCTAAACTAATCATTTATTTCTTTTATTCATACTCGGTTAAAAAAGAAATGCGTTGGTAATACAAGCTTAGTTGATACTATCACTGGGTATACACTACACTAGCTTAGTGTATACTAGAATGCTTCATTAACTGACCTCACTGCTTAGTAACATTTTTCTTCCTTCTTCATAAAAAATTAATGTAACATCATGAAGTCATAGACTCATCAATAAGTTACCCAAAGTATTCCTTATCCTCATATGTCATATCCATCTTCCTCAATGTAGATATCTCTATTCTTCATCTTTTCTCTCTTGTTTATAGATGTGTAGATGTTTGCAACTATCATGATAAGTACTATCAAAACTAGCTGACATCAATGACAACAAAATGACTGATTCAATTATCTTACATAACAATTCAGTATTCTATGATCTCTAATCACTTGTAGTTCATCAATCAAGTTCTTAATCAGTTGTAGTTCATCACTAGGAATTTTGGCCTTTGGGACTTTGAAACTCCAAAAAATTGAACCTGAATATTTTTTATGTCTACAAACATCTATCCAAGAATTTTGAACCTCTGGATTTTCGAACTCTAAACTTTGAACCTCCAAACTTTCAAACTTTGAACTCCGAACCTCCTAACTCCAAACTCTAAACTTTGAACTTGAATTTTGAACCTCCGAACTATGAACCTCCAAACTCCAAACTTTCAAGCCTCTGAACCTTTGAGCTCCGAATCTCTAAACTTTCAGACATCCGAACTTGAAACTCTGAACCTCTGATCTCCAAACTTTGAACTTTGAACCTTTGAAATTCCGAACCTTCAAACTTTCGAACCTTTGAACCTTCAAACTCCAAATATCCAGACTTTTGGACCTCCAAACTTTGAACTTGAATTTTGAACCTCCAAACTTTGAACTTGCGAACTCCAAACCTTCGAACTTTCAAACCTCCGATATCTGAACCTTTGAACTCCAAATTTATGAACTTTTAGACTTTTAAACTTTTGAGCCTTTTGATAGAATTGGGCAGCTTTGTAGCATCCAAATGTTTTGGTTTCCATTTCATAACATCTTCATATAGGTACAAGTCAATCCCATCGAAGAACTTATCTTAACTCATCAGTTCATAACATGCCACATTGAGATTCTCAGTTTTGCAATCACAAAGGATGCCTTTTTAGCAATCTTTATTGAAAACATGAAACTAAACTAGAGAAACTAAGTCTACAGGAAAGGAAAAAACTTACTCAAATAAACACACAAATAGAAAAGAAGCCAAGAAAGGGAAAAGAAAACAGGAGGGAAAAAACACCAAAAGTTGACTCAACTGACATCCAATGATCAAGAGCACATGAGCCCGTAATCTGACTCACTAGATGCCTAATCAAATCAACCATAAGGGTCCCTCAAAGAAATTAAAAGAAAAAAAATGGGGGTCCCCATTTGGGCAAGTGGCCAAAATTGGGTGTGTGTTGAGGAACCACAACAATGCCAAGTTGAGATTCTCCACATCTCCTTTCTGAAAGAGTATTCTTATCGCTTCATATCAGTTCACTTAGACATACATATTTTCAATCTCTTGTGGCATATCAGGTTCATTAGGGTCCATATCAATCTAGTATTGTCTCTCAGGTGATTTGCTTCTTTAGAATCTTTATCAAGATAGCTATCTCAAAACTCTTTGATAGATATTCAGTCTCATCACTTCATATCAAGCTGGATACTCTTGTCTCACTCATCAGTCTTCACTTAGCTAGGTTTGGGACTAGTATCTCTTTGTCAATCTTTGTTTGATCAAGTTCAGAGTTGATTCCTTATCTGCAATCTATTATTTGAATCAATGCACTACCACTACAATCACATAATATGTAATCTACTACTTTGTTGGACATTGCCTATTTTAAAGTTGTGAAATTGAATTTTTTAAGCGAAAGTAAGTTTAAGAGGGTTGTTAAAGGATATGTCCTCTGGGGTGGAGATGCATTTCTTAGTGGTTTATTTCCAAGGCATTGTATTCCCACAAGCCATGCTCATATACTACTATATGATAACATCGAAAGGACCTTTGACAAGCACAATATTAAACATGTGCAACATGCCCTTAACATGCATAATTGAGCGATTAGTGGAGAAATTGCTCAGTGTGTGACCGTGAAGGTTGAAGCATTACTCGATATTTTGGAATACACAATGTGGCACCGAGGGCTATAAATTGTCCACATTTGAGATTGTCTCTCATGGTGTGCGAGCCTCCTATGTGCCAGATTTAAACATTCAACCTATGACTGAGTGTTTCGGCTCTCTTGGTGCGCAAATGGCTCAAACCATCAATGTTGCACAAATCATGGGCATGGGTGTTTTGATGGATGTTGGAAATTTGCATATGCAGGATTGTAATTCAGGTTGGGAAGATTTTCAAGGCCCTATCTTGATTTCAGAATTGTCGCTTGGTTTGGGTGGGGTTGTTTCAGCATCGTATGATCCCGAGCTTGTTGAAATTATGTCAGATGTTATGAAAGAATAATGGAGTGTTCTTGTCAATTAGCAGCTTGCTTCTTCTTGTTTTTTGGGAATGTTAGTATGGGATGCCACTAGACATTGTTTTGAGCCCTGGATACTAAGTGTAAAGAAATTTTTGCTTCAGATATATGTAACTTTGAGGGGGTGATTGACAAAGTGGTTTTTTTTACTATGAAGGTTTGAACAATACTTTTTCTGCCACATAGTAAGCTTGTAAAGTGCAATGAGTAGATATGCTAGGATTACTTATACTTGTATTGTCTAGCTATTATAATTTCTTGTTGGTTTTAGTATATAGGGATACACTTCATTTTGTACATGGGCAAGGAATTAGAGTTTTCTTTCTAGTTCTTTCTTTGAGGAGCCTCCTGAACTAGTTTTATATATAATAAAATTATAAGTGCTTTGTCACTTTTTGATTAAAAATCTATATATATTATATTTATATTAATTATTAATATAAAGTAAATTATAATATTATAATATTATAATATTATATTTAATATAGTATTATAATTTTATACTTAATTTAAAATATAATAATTTTAAATAAAAATAATATGAAATGATATATCATAAAAAATTAAATAAAATAATATCATAATATTTATTTAAATATTGTTGTGATATTATTTAATGTTAATATAAAATTATATTAGTAGTATTTGGATTATGATTAGGGTAAGGAGTAGGGTTAGTGCAAGGGAAGGATTACGATAAGGATTACGATTACAATTAGTTTTAGAAAGAGTCAGGAAAGGATTATGATAATAAAAGTGTTACGATTACAACTAGCTAATATATACTCTATATTTAGGTGTTGAATTTTTTCAACTTTAATTTTTTTTTCTATATAATTTTTTCTCTGTATAGTTGAATTAATCATATAATATTAAAAATATATTATATAATATTATATTCATATTTAATTATTAATATATAGTAAATTATAATATTATAAAATTATATTTAATATAGTATTATAATTTTATACTTAATTTAAAATATAATAAAAAAATAAAAAATGAAATGATATATGGTACAAAATTAAATATAATAATATCATAATATTTATTTAAATATTGTGGTGATATTATTTAACGTTAATATATAATTATATTAGTAGTATTTGGATTATGATTAGGCTAAGGAGTAGGGTTAGTGTAAGGAGGATTATGATAAGGGTTACAATTACAATTAGTTTTAGAAAGAGTCAGGAAAGGATTATGATATTAAAAGTGTTATGATTACAACTAGCTAATATATACTCTATGTTTAGGCGTTGGATTTTTTCAACTTTAATTTTTTTTCTATATAATTTTTTCTCTATATAGTTGAATTAATTATATAATATTAAAAATATATTATAGAATATTATATTCATATTAATTATTAATATAAAGTAAATTATAATATTATAAAATTATATTTAATATAGAATTATAATTTTATAATTAATTTAAAATATAATAATTTTAAATAAAAATAATATGAAATGATATATGGTATAAAATCAAATATAATAATATCATAATATTTATTTATATATTGTTGTGATGTTATTTAATGTTAATATAAACTTAGATCAGTAGTATTTGGATTATGATTAGGGTAAGGAGTATGGTTAGGGTAAGGGAAGGATTATGATTACAATTAGTTTTAGAATGAGTCAGGGAAGGATTATGATTAGTGTTACAATTTCAATTAGTTTTAGAATGAGTTAGGGTTTTTAATATAGTTACAATTAAGGTTAGGGTTAGGATTATAGTTTAATATACAAATAAGATCAAGTTAGCATACAATTAGAATTATAGATATGATTATGTTTTGGGGTAGGATTATGGTTAGAATTGGAGATATAAAAGGAGTATGGAACTATGGTTATGAATATAATATATAGTTCTAATTTTAGGGTTTAATGTTTAGTGTTAGGGTTAGAGTTAGAGATAGGGTTAGGGTTAGAGTAAGGTAATAGTTATGATAAGGGTTATGATTAGAAATTGAGTTAGAATGAGAGTTAGGTTTACTGATAGAATTACAATTAAGTTTAGGGATAGGATTTTGGTTAGATATACAAATAAGATTCAAGCTAACATTAGGGTTTAAGTTCTAGGTTAGTCTTTGCCTATTTTTTTGTTAATGTTATTTTTAATAGAACTCTCCCAAATTTATTACCCTCCAATCCAAGTTGGGAAAATGTACATAGGAATTGGTAATATGAAAATGCCATGATCTTTTGCCAAAATGCTCAAAATCAGGTCATGTTATCTCTAAAAAGAACCACAAAAATTAAAGGGGATATCTACTTCCCTCTAAGGGTCAATGCACCCTCTGAGGTGGGGGGATTCCGAATCTAAGAGTGATGAATACCCCTTTATAGAGGGATTGTTGGAGCTTATGGAAAAACCCAAGAAATTAGATTAGGGAGAGGTGGTTCTGAGTATTCTAGAACATACTTCATTGGAGGAAGGGGAACCCCCCCCCTCGCCCCCCCCACCTTCCATTGGGTTACCTCATGAGAGGGATATCACTACCCCCTCTTTTGGAGTAGGGGTCAAGACTTTATCCAAGACACTACTCACCCCCCTTTAAAAAAAACATTTTATTCATTGAGTGCATCAACTAGTAGCCTTGGGAATGAGGAGAGTTGCATGAATCATAAAATTAAAAATGAAAATAAGAAGGTGGATGTGAAAAAAGATACTAATGCAGTTCAAGCATCCTAGTGTATCATTAAACAAAGAGAAATCCCAAGGGAAACTACTAATGGAAGGAAGAGGACCCTAGAATCCAAAAGCCCCCCCCTCCCACAAAAATAAAATAAAAATGAGGTTCCTTTTGTGGAACATCAGAGGGTTGAATGGACCCTAAAAAAAATATGCCTTAAGGAAATATATTCTTGAAAATACTGTTGATTTCCTTCTTTTAGAAGAAATAAAGATGATAGAGTATTCTTTTGTTAGAATCGTAAAATAAAATGAAATGGAAAAGGTAAGGAAAGAATCCAAGAGAGTATGCAATGGAAGAGATTTACCAAATACTAAAAGAGAGAGATAGAGAGATTTTCCTTCAAGTGATCAAACAAAGCTCACAAAATGCTCCAAGAACCAAGGCAAGAACACAAAGATTTCAAAGGGGAAAAACAAGAAAAAACCCCTTGTGAATTATGAATGAGGCTCAAAGCCAAAAGGAGAAGAAAGAATTGGAGCTCAAAGCTCATTACAATATGAAGAGAAAGAAATGAGAGAATAGAGGATATTATTGAACAAGTGTGTGAGAGGCATCTCTTTAAGTAGAGATGAGTGGAGGAGTTTGCATGTAACTCCCATCTTAGATGAATGCCACATTCATGTTGTGTGTGAGACAAATGTGAGATTCCTCTTAAGGAGGAATATCTAATTTACTTATTAAAGGAATTACAAAAATGACATGTCCTCCTACTTGGACTAGAGGAAGAGGCTAGACTGGTTAAATAGGTGGGTGGGTTTATCAGCTGTACTCATATCAGTAGACCATGGCACTTTTTTATCTATGCTATCATTAGCTACCTTACCCTTGATGGGAGGTTTTCTAGAGCTTATGGTCACCATTTTGTTATTTTGAATCATTTTCGGCATGATGAATTTATTAGTATGCCTTATTACTTAATGTGTTCCATGAATTACACTATTAAGAGCTTGCAGAAAGATCCTAAAGAGGACCACACTTCCCATCAGGGTCTCATGGTTATCCTCTACAACTATATGAAAGACAAAAATGTGGCTAGACCTATCAGTAAGGGTTTTAGCCCTAATGAAGAGAATGCTAAGTAGGAGGGCTCATATGGGATGTTTGAAGCTGACACGGAAGATGATAGTAGGGAAGATGGTAAGAAAGTGGGTAAGAGCAAAGGTAGAAATAGGGCTAGCACTGTTAAAAGAAAAATTGAGTTGCCGAATGATGATTTTTCTACTTCTAAGGAAGACCTTCAGAATCAGGAAGAAATGAATAGAAAAAGCCCAAATAGCAAAGGGAAAAAAGTGGAAAGCAACATGATTACTAAGAAAAAAGGTCTTTTTGACTCTTTTGATGAAGAGGAGAAAATGGTGCACAAGAAAGAGAAGGGTAACATGACTAATACCCATGCTAATCAAAAGGAGAAGGAGAAGGATAAAATAACTGGTAAAGATCCTGATCAGGCTGGGACTATTAACCCCTCAAGGATGAACACAAATATTGATCCCTACCATAAGGAAAGTATTATCTCCTTCGGGAAGTTACTGGGGTCTTTTTCTCTCGAAATCAAGAATATCAAAGAGGATATCCAGGTTTAGAATAAGACAATAAACATGATAAAAAGGGCTAACTTTGGGGAAAAGCTACTGGCTAAGTGTCTTGAAGACTAGATGGAAGCTATTAGGAAAGGTGAGGCCTTTAGTGACATGGAGGGTAAAGTTATGGACTTAGAGCAAGCCTTTGAGAAGCTCAAAAATGACAACAAGAGGTAGGAGGAAAGAATTACTTTCTTGGAAGAGAAAATCCATAACTTGGACAAGCCTGTGAACAATGAGCACAACATTATTGAGATTCCTGATGATACTAAAGTTTTTGTGGAGAATTTGGAGCCCACCAAAGGTGAGGATAATAAGGACCTAAAGGAAGCTGGCATCGACAACCACACAAGAGCTCAGATGAAGAAAAAAGGAATGGAGATGATGGACCAGAATGCTAATATGGACCTTTTGGCTATTCATGCCTTTGATTTGATGGACATCAATTAGCTATTGCTTTCTTTTGTCTATGCTATCTTTTTCTATGTCGGACTGCTTGGTAGTCTTTTTTATTATCTTTTGTTGGGCCGAGTGCCTTAGTTTTTTTGTTGTTCTCTATCTTGGTCGACTGAATAGTGTTGAATATCTTCTGATCTTTTGTACAAGGTTTCGGGACCTTTCAAATCCTATTTTTACTTAATTAGAACATTAAGAAAGTTAGATATAATTTCCTCTTCTTGGTCAAACATATCATCAACATGAGAGCAAGGATCATCAAATTCCATTGCATCATAAGGAGAGAGCATATAATCACTTTGAGTAGGAAGATAGTAATCAAGAGGGTTATTCCAAGAATATCCATGATTAGGATATTCATCCCAAATAGTATTATCATCAAAATGAGAAGTAGACATCCCATAATGAGAAACAAAAGCTTGACGAGAGTTATTATTATAAGAAATTTGATTATTAGGAGTAGATGATCTCTCATGTTTGAGTTTCTTAAAACATTTATTGATCACATGACCAACTTTCCCACAATAATTACAATGGGGTCTATTATAATTGTTACGATAACCATTATTATGATTATTTGAATAACCATTATTATGATGATTATTGTTACAATAATTATTGTTGTTATTGGAATAATTATTATTATGATGATTAGTATGTGAGTTATTATTTGGATTTTGATTTTTAGAAACAAAAGCATGTTCAATAGATTTAATAGTACCAAATTGCAACAATTTAGCCTCCTCTTGACATAACAAATTTTGAAAAATAGGATAAGTTAAAAGAGGAGCTAAACTAGAAATAGCAAGCTAGGAGTGGATGTTAGTGATAAATTGCTGAAACTCTTTAGAGATAAATTTCTTAAGAATTATAGTAATTAATCTAATATCTATAAGAGTAACATTTAAACCATTTAACTGAGTTCTAATTTCATCAAACCTAAGTAAGAATTCATCAATATTTTTAAAATCAGTATACCTTAAGTCTTCCAAGTTATCTTGGAGTTGAATCTTACGTGATTTGGACTGATGGAGAGGCCAATTAGACCGAGTGCTTCATTATTCTTAACTTGCCAGACATCTTTGGCAGTTTGAGCAGTAGAGGCAGCTGGTTAAGAGTCGCATCTGTGGCAACTTCAAGAAAATGTTTAAAATAGAAAAGGAAAGAAACATGTGTCTTTCATTGATGATAATTAGAGCTAGTTAGTTTAATTTCTAGAATTAGATTAGACATGATGAAAAAAAACAAGATAATAAAATTACAATAATAGAGTGTCGGGGAAAATAAAAAATAAAAAATACCCCCCTTAATTGAAAGGAGTTAGAAATAAAAAACACTTTAAAGAAACACCTTTAATATCTTTAAAAAAAAATGAATTTAAATTAAAAATAATAATAATAATTTCTAATTTAAATAATAATAATAATAATTTTCAAAAAAAAGTTTAAATTAACACCCCTTTTGAATATTTAATAATCTAAACTATTTAATATGAAAAAATTAGATCTTAATAAATTAAATTTTTAATATAAATAATTGTACTTATAAAAAATATCCTTTTAACTTAAATTTTTTTTAAAAAAATTAATAAATTAAAAAAACTTTCATACAAATTGATTAAGCTTGAAGTTTTTTCTCTTTTTTTAATAAACTTAATTAATATTCTAATTTTAAAATACAAACAACTAAATAAAAAACTTAAATAAACAAAATAGGATTTTAAATCTTAATGAATAACTTTACCCAAGTTTAAGAAAAAAGGAATATTGAATTTTTTTATAAAATTTTAATAAACCAAATTAAATGACTAAAGATATAAATTCACATGTCAATTTCACGTGAGAAAGAAGCTCAAAGACAAAACTTAGAATAATTATTTATATTTATAATAAAGAGATTTAATAGGTGATAATAATGTTGTGAATAAAGTTATAGAGGCATTTTATTAAAAAAACTGCAGAGATGTTACCAAATGAAAGAGAGTTATGACCAAAAAAAGTTATAAATAGAAAAAAAATAAAGCTATAAATAGAACATTAAAAGTGAGAAGGAGATTACTTGAGCAACGAATATAATGATGAAGTTGCAAAAAATGTTATAAACTGACAAACAAAGCAGAGTGAATTGAAAAGGATGATACAAGCTGAAATTAGTTAGTTGTCAAGAAACCTTGAATATAAAATTATAGTCTTCCTTATGGATGTTAATATGATTTAGAACAACAGAGAGGGGGGTGAATCAATTGTTCTTAGGTCCAGATGTATAAAACAATCTTTAAACACTTTAACAAATCAAATCTAATAACCAACAGCTACTCGGTCATTACTGATTTCATAACAGAAACATATAACAGTGTAGTCCACTTATCCAATAGCATCTAACTTGTAAAACATAGAAATGTTCAAACCAAAACATTCACACAAGTATCAACACCAGGATTTATAGTGGAAACCCAATTTGTGAAAAAACCACTTTGTAACATGTTACTATTATGTTCACTCTTTTGAAGTGAGCTTGGTTAAAAGCCAACCTTGTCAAAGGTTACAAAACATACTATCAAGTATGACCTGGTTAAAGGATTTAAACCACCCTATTAAAAGTGCACCTTGTTATAGGACTTACATACACTCCATTAGAATGCAACCTTGTTCAAAGGATTTATACCTATGAATGTTAGGTCAACCTCTGTTAAAAGTATTTTGACTGTTACAATGGTTAGAATGTAGTAGTAGTAATGATCTGAGAAACATACAACTCACTTTGCAAATATCAGATCCAATTCCGTACACATATGATGGCTTACTAACTGTGAACCTTTACCATCTCCATCAATGATCTGCTTGGAACTCTGTTCAAGCAATCACAACTCTTTTCCTTAGCCTTTTCTACTTAGACAATCAATAACATCAGCAATACTTCCAGCATCCACTTCATCATCTGCCCACCACTTCTCTTCTCCACACTGTCAACCTCATACTTAAGTTCCCTTAATACTTTCTCCTTTAGGTCAATACATCTTTTGCTGCTTAATCTCCTTCGTAGATCTTAGGGTTAGGTCAGATTCATTGAATCTATCCTACTTTATGTTCTTCGGCTATCCTTCTAAAAATATCTCAAATCTCTTAATAGATTTACAATAAAACATTTTACAATGCAATAAATGCTTTCATACAATCAATAAATAAAGTCAACACATTTTACATAATCCAAGAATTCAACAATGTTGGCTGGAAATATGAATTCTTCCTCAAATGCAAAATACTGATGCTCATTCAATACTGTGTTCAACTCCTCAATCTTCACTAGAAAGCTCGATCACCACCATAAATTATTTCCTTGAGCAATACTATCTTCCTCAGCAATTAACTGGTGTTCGGTCAACATTGAATTTACTCGGCATATACTAGCTTGGTCGACACTAACAACACTTGGCTTAAACTAGATTTCTTTACTTTTTCTCAGTTAAGCCTACCAATTTAGTCTTCATTCTTACTTAGATAAACAATACATTATCTTATCATTGTGCCACATAATCAAGTACTCATTGAAGTATCAAGATAACTCAACCTTTCCTTAGGTGCTATTGTTACCAACCTTGCCTTTGCCCCTTAGCAACACTCAAAATAGATATAGTACTTTCTTAAATAGCAACAGTCTTACTAGTTAAGGTTTGATATCAATGACAATACAAAAATTGCTTCAATTGCAGTTTCCAAAAATCTTCCTCTTTGGCATTGATGACAACACCATATGAATATCACATGAATTACCAACCAATCCAAAACTTATCTATCCATAAAAAGTATTGATAATATCCTTAGCTTCATTCTGATATAGAATCAATTAGCCATGCTTGTATAACCATCCATTGAATCTCTCCCTCTGTCTTGATCATCTCACATCATATTCATCTCTGTATTTAACTCATTTGTGTATTCATCTCACATCATCTCCCTCTTTGACAAAAATACCAAAGACATACATCTTGCAGATGTAGATATCATCTTTCAGTTCAGTAACAGTATTTCTCCCTCTATCATCTTTGCTTATGACTAATTTTTGACTTTGTTGTGCTTCTCACAACTCTAGGCTACTCCTAAAGTGTGACTTGATTCTGCATCAACTTGTTAAATACTCTTTGCAACACATTTGATGCAGTGCTCCTAGTTTAACTA
The DNA here is from genome assembly GCA_027943335.1 of Chamaecyparis obtusa. Lineage (NCBI taxonomy): Eukaryota > Viridiplantae > Streptophyta > Pinopsida > Cupressales > Cupressaceae > Chamaecyparis > Chamaecyparis obtusa. The sequence continues at coordinate 1,211,968 of BSBK01000774.1, read as the reverse complement.
GGCAGCCTCAATTAGGGGAAGGACCCCTAATTGACTTCTCAGGTATTCATGCACTTCTTTAGGTAAAGCCTTAGTGAATATATCTGCCAGTTGTTCCTTTGTATTCACATATTCCATTTGGACCTCTTTATCTTGTACCAGTTCTCTCAAGTAATGATACTTGATGGCAATGTATTTGGTCTTTGTGTGCATCACTGGATTCTTAGAGATGTTGATATCACTTATGTTTTCACAGAAAATGACAAATGGCTCACTGATTTCTTCTTTCATGCCTATCAATAATTGCTTTATCCATATCAAATTTGAACAATTCACAGCTGCAACCACATACTTAGCTTCAACAGTAGATTGGGAAATGTAATTTTGTTTCTTTCTTATCTAGGAGACTAATCTCTGTCAAAGAAAGAAAGCTCCACCACTAGTACTCTTTATGTCATCTACATTTCCTACCCAATCAACATTTGTATGCACTCTCAGTTCAAATTTCTCATTCTTCTTGTAGTACAGTCCATAGTCAGCAGTTCCTTTCAAGTATCTCATTATTCTTTTGATAGCCATCATGTGTGTTTCTTTAGGATTGGCAAAGAATCTTGCCACAATCCCAACAGCTAGTGCAATATTTGGTTTTCTATGTACAACATACTATAGCTTTCCAATCATAGATCTATACAAAGTATGGTCTACTTCTAGAACATCATCATTTTTAGACAACTTTTGTCTAGTAGTCATGGGAGTACTTACTGGCCTTGAATCTTCCATACCAAAGGTTTTCAGTATCTCATGAACATATTTAGACTATGTGATCAAAATTCCTTTTTCCATTTGATATACTTGCAACCCAACAAAAAATTTGATCTCCCCAAACATACTCATTTCAAATTTAGTTTGCATTTCATTTGAAAATTTCTTACACAAGATGTCTTGTCCACAAAATATAATATCATCCACAAAGATATTAGCTAACAAGATTCCTTTCCCTTCTTCATCTTTCATGTAAAAATTTCTTGTGTCATTTTTCCTTGAGAATCCAATCTGTATCAGGTAGTTGTGCAGTGTCTCATACCATGCTCTAGGAGCTTGCTTCAGTCCATACAGTGCTTTATTTAGTTTGCAAACCATGTGTCTTTTGTTTGGATCAACAAATCCTTCTGGATATTCAATATACACTTCTTCTTCTAATATACCATTTAGAAATGCAGACTTAACATCCATTTGGTATACATTGAAATCTTTATAGGCAACATATGCAAGCAGAGTCATTACTCCTTCCAATCTTTCTACAGGGGAAAATGTCTCCCCATAATCTATTCCTTCTTCTTGTGCATAGCCTTTGCATACTAGCCTAGCTTTGTTTCTTGTTATTTGACCATTCTCATTCATCTTGTTACGAAAGACCCACTTTGTCCCAATGACATTCTTATTTTCTGGTCTCGGCACCAGAGTCCAGGTATCATTCTTCTCTATCTAGTCTATCTCTTTATTCATTGCTTCTATCCAATCTTCATTTTCTAATGCTTCCTTTGTTGTCTTACGCTCAAATTCACATAGTAGACATGTTGGATCTCTTGCCTTGCTTCTAGTCAGAATTTCAGTATCTTTATCTCCAATAATCTGTTCAGGCTTGTGATGTCTCCTTACATATTGTGCTAGAACAGGTTTTTCTCTTCTTTCATTTTGCTCATCAAGTTCACCAAAAACATTATCATATTCAACTTTTGAATGCTCAACAACCTCTTCCTGATACTCGACAACTTCTTCCTTTCACTCGGCACATTCTTCTTCTCTCTTGGCATTGTTTTCCTGATGCTTAGCATTGCTTACCTAAGACTCAGCATCAGGTGCAAGTTTTTCACTTGCCTCTCCTTCTTCTATATACACAAAAAGATCTGTAATCTTTTGGTTCTCTTTTACTGTCAGCTTCATTTTTATCTGCATACTCATCAACTTTGATATTCACACTTTCCACAATTTTGTTAGTGTTAGAGTTCAAACACTTATAAGCTTTACTTTTTGTGGAATATCCTAGGAATATACCTTCATCACTTTTAGCATCAAATTTTTCATTTCTACTATCTTTTAATATGTAGCATTTACTTCCAAAGATTCTAAAGTACTTTACATTAGGTGGATACCCATGCCACAACTCATAAGGTGTCAAATTTGTACCTTTTTTGATCTATACTTAGTTAAGAGTATAAATAGTTGTACTTACAGCTTCTTTCCAATACTTTTGTGCAACATTCTTTTCAATCATTAATGTCCTTGCACAATCTAAGATGGATCTATTCCTTCTCTCTGCTATACCATTCTGTGGAGGAGTTTTAGGTGTAGACATCTATCTTTTGATCCCTCTATCATTGCAAAATAGATTAAATTCATTAGATATAAATTCTCCACCTCAGTCAGATCTCAAACACTTCAGGTTCCTACCTGTCTCCTTTTCAACTTTAGCCACATACCACTTAAAAAATTGAAAAACATTATATTTTTCTTTTAAGAACATTACATGCATCATCCTGGAATAATCATCAACAAACAAGATAAAATATCTAGCACCACAATAGCTTTGTACACCCATCAATCCACAAAGGTTAGTATGAACCAAATCTAAGATATTCTCAGAAGTAAAAGTTTTTCTCTTGAAACTAGACTTTGTCATCTTACCCAACTGACATTCTTTGCACATTACATTTTCAGGTTTCTTCAATCTAGGTAGACCTCTCACTTTCTTTTTCTTACTAATTTCTACTAGATTATCAAAGTTAACATGACATAGCCGCTTATGCCATAACCAAATATCATCAAGTTGTGCAATCATACATGTTTCTTCAGATAGGTCTAGATAGAACAAATTACATCTTGTCAATTCTCCACTTCCAATCAGTTCACCAATGGCATTAAATATTTTGGCCTTTCTATGATGAAATTCCACTTGGTAGCCAATGCTATTAAGTTGTGTAACACTCAACAGATTATAGTTAAGACCCTCAACCCAATTGGCATTTTCACAAGTGATCTTATCAGTCAGCTTAATCAATCCTTTTCCTCTAATAGGACATGGTGCATCATTACCAAATTTCACACTCCTACCTTTATAATGATCTAAGGTGTCAAACTTACTCTTGTCTCCAATCATATGATGTGAACAACCACTGTCAATAATCCATTTATCATTTTTATTCACATAAGATATTAATGCAGTTTTCTCTTCCTCATCAGACTCATCTTTTATTGCAACATAGACAACCTCAATTTCAAAATCATCACTATCAATGTCAGTCTCTTCTTTGGCAATATAGCAAGATTTATTACCTTTTCCCTTGTATTCTTTGTATCTCTGGTAACCTCTATCTTCTCTTTTGTCTTTAGGCTTGTTGTCTCTTTCTTCATCCTTATCAATCCTATCAGGACATCTAGTAGCTATATGACCAACTTTATTACATGAAAAACATCTAGTAGCTATATGTCCAACATTGCTTGATTATGCTCTTTTTTAGCTCTCATTTCCTTGGTAGTCAAAGGTGCAATAGGTGTGACATATTCATTCTCAACATAATGCTTCACAGAATCACCAATATCAGCCAGATGTAGCTTCATCAAGCTTTTCCATGCAGTGAAGTTCTTCTTGTTCAGCTTTGGTACCTCCTTCTTATACATCCTGATCATTTGCTTCAAGTACCTTCAAACTTGTTCTCTGTAAGCACCAGCAGCTCTGATACCAATTGTTAATATGATTTAGAACAACAGAGAGGGGGGGTGAATTAGTTTTTCTCAGGTCCAGATGTATAAAACAATCTTTAAACACTTTAACAAATCAAATCTAATAACCAACAGCTACTCTATCATTACTGATTTCATAAAAGAAACATATAATGGTGTAGTCCACTTATCCAATAGCATCTAACTTGTAAAACATAGAAATGTTCAAACCAAAACATTCACACAAGTATCAACACCAAGATTTATAGTGGAAACCCAATTTGGGAAAAAAACCACTTTGTAACATGTTACTATTGTGTTCACTCTTCTGAAGTGAGCTCGGTGAAAATCCAACCCTATCAAAGGTTACAAAACATACTGTCAAGTATGACCCGGTTAAAGGATTTAAACCACCCTGTTAAAAGTACGCCTTGTTATAGGACTTACATACACTCCATTAGAATGCAACCTTGTTCAAAGGATTTATACCTATGATTGTTAGGTCAACCTCTGTTAAAAGGATTTTGACTGTTACAATGGTTAGAATGTAGTAGTAGTAATGATCTGAGAAACATACAACTCACTTTGCAAATATCATATCCAATTCTATACACATATGCTGGCTTACTAACTATGAACCTCTACCATCTCCATCATTGATCTTCTTGGAACTCTCTTCAAGCAATCACAACTCTTTTCCTTAGCCTTCTCTACTTAGATAGTCAATAACATCAACAATACTTCCAGCATCCACTTCATCATCTACTTGCTGCTTCTCTTTTGCACACTTTCAACCTCATACTTAGGTTCCCTTAATACTTTCTCCTTTAGGTCAATACATCTTTTGCCACTTAATCTCCTTCATAGATCTTAGGGTTAGGTCAGATTCATTGAATCTATCCTACTTTATGTTCTTTGGCTATCCTTCTAGAAATATCTCAAATCTCTTAATAGATTTATAATAAAATGTTTTACTGTGCAATAAATGATTTCATACAATCAATAAATAAAGTCAACATGTTTTACATAATCCAAGAATTCAATGATGTCGGCTGGAAATCTGAATTCTTCCTCAAATGAAAAATAATGATGCTTGGTCAATACCATGTTCAACTCCTCGATCTTCACTAGAAAGCTTGGTCACCACCAAAATTTGTTTCCTTGGGTAATATTATCTTCCTCAGCAATTAACTAGTGTTCGGTCAACATTGAATTTACTCAGCATATACTAGCTCGGTCGATACTAACAACACTTGACTTAAACTAGATTTCTTCACTTTTTCTCGATTAAGCCTACCAGTTTAGTCTTCATTCTTACTTAGATAAACAATACATTATCTTATCATTGTGCCACATAATCAAGTTCTCATTGAAGTATCAAGATAACTCAACCTTTCCTTAGGTGCTATTGTTACCAACCTTGCCTTTCCCCCTTAGTAACACTCAAAATAGATATAGTACTTTCTTAAATATCAACAGTCTTACCAGTTAAGGTTTGACATAAATGACAATACAATAATTGCTTCAATTTCAATTTCCAACAATGGAGGCATATGAGATGTCTTTGATATTAAGAAGATACTAAGTTAAGGAATCGACAACGACAGAGAATAATGCCAGTATAATCAAATCAGATTTATATATTACTTTTCTTTGAATAAAATTCATAGAAAATGGTTCATACTGATTTATAAGAGTAGTTACCTCAAAGCCATCTTCTACAGTAGCAGTTATATCAAAGCACAAGATGCAACATTATTTTACTGATCAACAACAAGCTTTGTATGAGCAATAATAGTGCCAGCATTATAGATTTACGCTTCAACAAAAATGATTAAAGAGAGCAGATTGGAAGTTTAAAACACTTCACAGATATCAAAAAATAGTCAAAAGAGAAATGAATATATGGCTAAAATTAGTGAAGAGAGTGCATTGAACAATAATTTCAAAAAAGTTATTGAACCTGCAGATGAAAAAGATTAGTAGAGTGATGAGTAATAAGAACCAGAGATAAGTTTCAAATGAAAGGAGGAATCAAAAGTGAATAAAAAATATTATAATAAGAAACACTGTTACTTGAGTATTTAAAAACTACTAAGCATCCCCTTTGATCTTGAATTCTTCTAGTGGCTATGCTGTTGACACTTATCACCACCCGTATACAGCCTAGTAGCTAAGCAACCACTGATGTGAGGAATGCAGACTCTAGTCTCAACCAATGCCAACACCATGCCAAAAGACAATAGAAACAAACATATAGTAGAAAACAATGATACAAAGAACCAATTAAAAAAATGATACAATAGAAGTATTAGATATGAAGCTGCAATGAAATGTCAAAGGAAAAAGAAATAAAGTAAAAATAAATTCCAAGGCAAGAAGATAGAGGTGGCTGCTTCCTGTGACAAGGATATGCTCTTTTTAGGAAACTAATACTTGGAGACATGCACAAAGTTTTATCTGTAAGCCAACTGATAACCAATGTTCTTGGAGATAGAGCTAATCTAAACTTCACACTCGTAAGGCACCATCAGAATGTATGCACTCATTGTGAAAGAAATAACATCAAGACCTGTTTCAAAGTTGTACCATCAATCTCGAGCTAGAGAGAAGGGCAGGGCTTGTATCATTTCCTGAAAAAATAATGCCATCAGTGGCAACTGGCAATGTAAGCTAGAGACCAGAGAAGGTGCCATTTTATTTCAAGGGTTATGGTTCTCATGAGTCAACTCAAATATTGTTAAATGGCAGTCTCGTAAGGCACGATGAAGTAGTTTGGAGAAATTTATACTTGTATTTGCACAATGCGAGGAAAAATAGTTTAATTGCTAGATATACTTAATTAATATAAGAGCTTGCCAAGTAAAATTCCTTTCTTAGCCAAATTTTAGGCGTTTCAAAGGATTCATTAGCCTCAGGAAGCATGTTCAAATAAAATATAGTGAAAATTTGGTGACGTTATGGCTCAACAGTAGTCTCATCTTCAACGTCTACTCATACTTCTTGACACTGGTGTGAGTGTGAATTTTGTAGCTAGCTACGGACACAACACTTCAGTAAAACATTAGAGGTTAGCAAAAACCAAAATCTGCAATGAAATGGAAACTAAACTAACCAAGTGATTTACTACCTTCTAGTAGGTGCGAGTATGGTTTTCTCATATTAGCCTAAGATCAGTAACGATGCAACACCTAAATGAAGGATTTGGATGCAAAAGAATGAAAACTATATGAAATGCAATTATTCTATATTTTTGTATTTTATATGCAATAGGTTGAAAAACTGTATGAATCTAAGCTAGAATTGATAAAATTGAGATGATATGATATGCAAGTTTAATCTAAGAATGCTATGAATTGATATGAAAAATCTATGCAAAGCTATGAAAACTATGAAATTGATCTCACAAATTTCCCTATCGTAAAAGCTTGATTCTTCGTATGAAATTTCACCAGAGTAATTGTGCAAATTTGAGTGTTTGTGGATGAATTATGAAGAGCTAAGCCTTGGTTTTATAGAAATCTAGGGCTTTGAGGATGCATGAGAAAAGCCATAAATCACTCTTGATCAACTCAGGTTGATTTTTGAGTTATCAATAGAAAATGAATAATTAATTCATAAAAATCATGCAAAAGCATGCAAAAACAACTTTTAACTCAAAATAGATTCTAGATCAATTTTCAACTCATAATCAGATGTTGAGTTTAAATTTAAGATTAGCTGTTAATTTCTAGTTGACTACTTTTATGATTGTGCATGATTCAATTATAAATTAATTTAATAAATAAAGTGATTTATTCTCAACTTAATTGATTTTTGAAATAAAAACTATTGATTTATGGGTTAATCAATTATTAAATCAAACTTTTATTCAAAAATATATTATTAAATATTGACAAATTATATTTAATCAATTATTTGTAGGATATTTTGATTTATTGTCAAAATTAAATAGTATAATTAAGAATAAATAGAATTAATTTTAATTAAATAATTAAGTGGTAGAATTAAACTTAATTAATTAAATATTCAAAATATTCAATTAATAAAAAATAGGATAAATAGGATTTATCACCAAATAATCATTAAATTAAAGATAATTAGATAAATTAGGAATATTTTTAGGAATATTCCCCGATGCAAAATTAAGATAATCAATTAGGTTTTTGATAATGTATAGATGTGCCTTAGGTTAGGACTTTGATGTTGATTTTGATCAAATTGAAGATGTAAGAGGTTAATGAACCTATAGCCCATTTTTGGGGTATTATATTTTGTCCCTCTTTGAATCATTGTGCAAAGCGTAGTGGTTCAAAGAATAATCTGTGTATGATAAAGATGTTTGAGATTGATTTGAAAGATGAACTGATTTCGAGATAGAAACCGATTGAAAGATTAGAAAAAGATGTCGACCCAAGTCCAGGATGACTAGGAATTGAGATGATGCTAGCTATATCAACAATGAACCAGTGATTACAAAGAAGTGCCAAAACGCCTGATTCTGAACCTTATGATTACAAAGAAGTGAGTGACTTAATTCCAAATTTGAATGTCCAAAGGAATCAATATTGGTATCACATCTGAATCCTTCAGTTACAAAGAACCAATGAAATAACACAACTGAACCAATGTTTATGAAAAGCTAATACAGTTTACAAGATAGATTAGGATATCAAATTGATATGGATCTTGAGAATATGATATGCCCCAAGAAATGATAGATTTTCCCTAAGCGAGGAGGACTTTTGATGAATCAGTAACTATACTTGGTTGTTGTCTTGATTACTGAGGAAAGATTTGATTTATAGATTTGATTAATGTGCAATACCATGCCCCCTTCGGGATGAAAATTGAAATCTAACAAGAAAAGTCAGCGTTGAATGGTTTAGAAGCATGTTAATTGATTTGAGAAGTGGTTATACACGTTCGAGAACATGTTCTGCATCATTTGGAGGTCCTTAAGACCAATTTGATGAGGTTTGACCAAGTTGACATTTTGATAGTTTAATGTAAGATAATCAGTTAAGTTGAATACTGGATTTCTATGATGATTGAAGGTTGATTATGCAAGTAGTTGACAATAAAGATGATTTTAGATTTTGATTTTTATCTCGAAAAAGGATTCTACTTGCTGTTTCATTTGATGGCCTTTGTGTAAGATTCAAATCTTCATGTCAAGTTAAGATTTTAGGTTTTTGAAGAATTGTTTAAGTGTTTAAGTGCAATTTAGCAATTTGTGAGATCAAGCAAACATGCAAAGTGAAAAATGACATGCAATCCTAAGACCTAGGACCTAGTCACTAATCATGTGTCGGGCATTCTCATCATTGAAATTTTTAGGTAATCAGACAAATCAATACAACACCCACTGGCTATAAAACCATAGACATATGAATATCAATTTGTATGCTCAAGAATCAATACAACATCCACTAGCTAGACAACCATGGACATATAAATATTGATTTTATGTTCAGAATGTCAGATTAGATATAAGCACCAAGGCATAAATGCCAGGATGACCTAAATATCATGTCCATTTTGATATAGAAATTTGTATAAGTATCAAAAAATAAACGTCATGATGACTTGAATACACCTTACGTTACAAGCACATCAAGAAAACAAGAGATCATCCTAAATCCAGTGTGAATTACCTGTAGTGACCCTTTATCGTTCACATCCTTAGGTAAGATCACGCTTCACAATAGGAGAAATAAATCACTCAAAAAGACAATAGTTAGATCAAATGTCCTTGAATTTTCCAGGTATCAATGGTCAAGGTACTTATGACCATCCAATTTGAGATAGAGGCTCTTACAAACAGACACCATTTAAATCCAGAATTTCCAAAGTTGTTATATTTTCACATACAAGAAGAAAACAAAGAAAAGATTTTTCCCCCAATCATCACTCTCTAAATCTGATAAAGGACATCATCAAAGAGCTCATGGGAACAAAATATGAAAAAATCTCAATGTGAATCTGTAAGCATACAAGAAGATAAAAGAGTGAAGCACATATTGTTTTTAGTTTGTGTTTTGATGTTTGATTGATTACAAAATCCTTTTTGGTAGGAGATAGGTGAACTAATTCAGATAAAGCTTCAAAGGATTCTGACTAGACATGACTTGTCTAAGGTATATTGGAGACCATAGGATATGACATTGATTTTCCCCAAGTGTTAGGCATTGATAGGATACAGACATTCGAGCAGATTGGTGTACCAACCGACTTATTCAAAATAGGAATGTAGAAACAAACCAAGAGATATGTAAAAACTAAAGCAAGATTGAAAGATGGGAAAGACCTGTTAGCACTTAGAAAAATTTTCATGGCTCGAGCCTTTTTCTTCTGGTCCCTATAGTCATTTTTGTGTCCTTGGCCTTGAAACCCTTGCAAAATATTCAAAAAAAGTAGGCGTTACCCCTTGAAACCCTGACTTTGTTCTAATTTCAAGTTAACTTTTTTGGGTCACTTAAAGTCCTAATCTGCATGTGCTAATTAAATCCTTTAAGCTGTTCGACGATTAGGTTTTCATGTCCAGTGGGGTCCCTTTTAATTTTTCCTAAGTTTCTTCCCCCTGCGGTGTTTAATTTTTCTATGGTCCCCTGTGCCTGATATTTTCTTTAAAGCCTAAGTCCATGCACTATTTTTTTTCTAATGTTTTGGCTTTAATGTTTTCTGGGCCCAGTCTTCTGATAGTATTTCCATTTGATGGTCAGCATAAATTCTCATAGGATGTGTTAGAAGCTTGAGATCATACACCGATCATTGATCTTTCCTGATGACGTAGCCTTTCTTTTCGAGCGGGTCCACCTGCCAGGTAAGCTGACTTGGCAGTATCTCATTAGTCCACAGGAGTATGAAGTGGAGTGGTGTCAGTGGGACTGGTCTTCATGGCATTCAGGCAGATTAAAGTTCATTTTAATCGTGTGGCTATCATTATACCGTTGATATAACTTGCTCAATTTTTAATGCAGCAGTATAGCAATAGCCGTTGATTCTCATAAGGAAGGCAGGTGGGTCTGTTGACATGTATGCGTAGTTGGTGACTTTTGGTTGGTCCATGTAGTAACATGTTGGTAGCTGTTAGTGGGACCTAGTTCCCAGGCTTGTCAGAGGGTCCTGATCCTGTCAGAGAATCAATGGGTGGCGTATGATCTTATGGGTTTTGTCAGAGGCTTAAGATCTTGTGACAGCCATTGATTTCTTCCAGTTTTAGAGGGTTGTCAGAGTAGTGAGAAGATTCTTGATCTAACATTGGGTGTGTAATCTGATAGAATCTCAGATGCCTATGTGAACTTCAGATGATTGTTGATCTTCCTGATGCGGGCCCAGTCAAAGTTTCTCAGTGTTAGCGGTTCTGATAAATGTTTTGGCGGTCCGACAATTTTATGAAGACTTCACTCATTCACGTGAAATAGTGGCGGTTCTCTAAATGTTTTAGCGGTTTAGTGAACAAGCGTTCGCGAAATTGCTAAAAATTTTGGCGGATAGATAAAGTGTTTCAAGAACTAGCCGAGACCTTTTGTCGCTAGTTCGCTAAATGTAGGACTGACGTTAGAGTTTTCTTTGGGTCACCAAGTCATGGAGTTAAGTGATGGGTTAGGTTTTCTTTTCCTAAATTAGAAATGCCTTGTCGCGTGGTCACTGGGAGTTAACTTGGGGTAGTGGTTGAGTTAAAGACTAAAAGGCCCGTGAAATAAAGAGATCAGATGGTCATGACTTAAAGTTGATGGAGATTCAAATTTCGATCGCTGATTTTTTGCAAGCGCCATAAGGTAGCCATTTATTTTCAAATTTGAATTTGTAGAGGGTTTCCTGTGACCAGAAGGACTAAAATTCAATGCAGAAGTGACTGGTGCTGGTGGGAGATGATATGTTTGTTGTTGCAGTGTGGTCCATGGTGTGTCATGTTCATTTACTAGGTCTGTACCATGCAGTTTTGTGCTTGAGGTGTGTTGCAGGTGGCCAATAGGGGTTGACAATTTCCAATTTTCATGATTTGCAATACTTTCCCAGAGATTTATCATGAGTGCAGATCTTCCTTAGGCATGGCCGACTATTTTTCTTCCCCTGTAATAAATTTGTAACCGTTTCCAGTTGGTTGGGTAGTTGAAATCCCAACCCTAGTCACCCAAAGCTTGATGCATCCTCTTTGAGGATTCCAAGGTGACTAGTGGTATAAGTAGTGAAATGTTTTATTTTGTAAGGGTTCCTTCTTCTACATTTTTGTGGAGAATTGGTTCCATGAAGGGTTCTTTTCCTGTAGATTTTCTCTACTTCTCTGCATATAGGGTGTTCTTCCTTCCCTTGTTGGTTTGGGGAATATAATACATGCTGTAATTGATTTGTCTTATGTATGAGGATTCAGTATATTCTTACTGTTACTAAGCTATCTCCATTTGAATTCTAAATTCATTAATCATACATGAAGGGTGTTTGATTTTTCTTTTTGCATTGCCTATGTGTTTGCAAGTGGAGTTGTCTTCACAGAGATAATTGGTTTAGGATTAGTTTTCATGTATGTATGAGCTGAGGTATCAAAGATATGTCATGCTTGTCTTCTAGTGGATGCTGGTTAATGTATTATCTATTTATAGGTCTCTTCTAAGGGGAGGGTTAAAATCCTTTAAATGGGTAATAACATACTTGGATACACAAGTGGGTTGTTAAAGTGAGGTTTGGTCATGGTGTGTGATTGATGTTAGGCATCGACACATTGAGTATTTTGTCTTCTTATTTCATAGTTGTCTATTGCAATAGGGTATTTGACTCTGTGGCCCATTGGACAAGGCACTGGTCTATCAGGGACTTAGGACATCTCAAGGGTCCTTCAACCCATCTTCAAATCATTTACTTTTAGTTCCACCCTTTCCCTTTCATGTTATTAGTATAGGTCTCTAGTCTTCAGACTCATTCTATGCAAGTAGGGCTATTGCATGAGATCTTGGTTTCATTGAGGTACAAGATACCTATAGGGGTTTGAAGACTGTTCCACAATAATCTATCTACAGGCCTATTGTTTATCATGAGGTGTCTTGAGTGTGCAGATAAGGCAATACCTGCTTGAGTGATGTGGAGCTCAAAGAAGAAGGAGGATGTTCTCTATCCTCATCAATTGGTTCTATTTTCTTGTCAAACTTGAGTGCCTAATTTGAGGATCAAGCCCACCTTTTGATTCAAGTTTGGTCTTGCAAGGAAAAGCTACCAACAAATTGGTGACTCTTCTGGGGAGAACAACAATGAAAAAATATATCTGTTAGGATCTCTGGTTGGGACTATATTGTTAAAATCAAAATCTTTTGTTGACCAGATTGATTTACCCATTTGAGTCACCAACAAATTGGTGACTTTGCTGGGGAGCCATTGGAAAGAGTCAAATATAAAAAATACATTTGTAAAATTTTCTCACTAAGTGTTGAGTGGCGGCTCTGATTTCTCTGTTTGATCAGTGCATCTTCTGATAAAGAGTGTATGTTTACTTGGTGGAGTTTTGTGTTGATTGGAAGAAGAAAGAAGAACAAGTGCATTACTTTCCTCTTTAGGTAGGTGGTGACTCTACATAGAAAAGAACCTGATGGAGCTACAAGATGAGCTCTAGGTTTGCCCTGACTTCCAGTCAACAATGTTTTCTGCTACAAAACTCTCAGGTATTTCTCAAAGATCTAGAATGTCTCCTTATTAAGTGATCAAACACTAAGAAAAGGAGTAAGGTGTGAAGTATGTAGGAAGGGTTCAGTGACAAAAGAAGATTAGTTTCAAGTATAGATTTCCTGTCATTAGTCTTGAAGATTTTCAAGTGGGTGTGCAAGAGTTGCAGCTAGTGATGGATGTTCACAGAGTTTCTTTTGTCAGAGGATATGTGCCATTTTGTTATGATGGCATACCTAGTTTCCCTAATAAGATCCCTGATGGAGTTAGGGGATATTTACCAAAGTATGATAGGGACCAGCATCAGTCAACAAGGAAACATGTTCAATGCTTTGTTGATGTAATGTTTGATTTTGATGTGTGCCATGAAGACCTATGGATGAAATTGTTTGTTCAAACTCTAGAAGGTGATGCTAGAGAATGGTTCTCTTTTTTGCCAGCATGTTCTATCTCATCTTGGAGTGAGATGCATTCAGCCTTCATGGAGCAATTTGGAGAAAGGGTATGCATATTTGATTCCTATGACAAGTTTTTAAAGATTCATATTGGGAATGATGAACTTGTTCCTCATTTCAATATCAGATTTGCAAAGGTATTGAATGAAATCCCTGAAAATTATAGACCCAATGATCAAGTATGTATGAATGTCTACTTTGATGCATTTGGTAAGAAAATGAACTACTTGCTGAGGGATAAGGAACCTAGGTCATTATATCAGGCATTTATAATTGTGATGGACATTGAAAATAATTTGAAATATGGATTGACCAAAGGTCATTTTTCCATGAGTATGTGCCGGTATAATGAATATGAAAGAAGAGAAGACTGTAGTGTTGGTACCACAATTCCAAATCGGTGTACCAGCACTTCTGCTATAGTTTGTAATCAAGTTGAAATGTCAAATCAAGATATGTGTATAAATGTTGTTGAGTCTTTTGCTACTGATGAGACATGTGTTCAGGATGCTACAACAATAAGATATATTCTAGACCTTGGCAGAATTGAGTAGTGTGATGGTGTTTTGAGTTGTAAATTTGCCACTATAGTCAATTCTTGTGATTTTGATTATGAGCATGATTTTGCTTATGTTCCTAGGCATGAGGTTGCTGCTTCTATGTCTCAGTGTTATGCAAATGAGGAGGCTGAAAGTTTTGTCTCTAATGATGAGTTTGATGTTGCTGCACAAGGTGAGGAATGTCATTCACAGTCAGAGGAACATAGTGCTAAAAGTGGTTACTCAAGTGAGAGTGATGAAGGTAGTGATGTTGAGTTGTCTTCATATGAGTCAGATGCAACATGGGAGGAAGATAGTGATGATGGAAGTGAACATTCCTTTATCAGTGAAGGTATGTTTTCATTTTATGAATCTGAAAGTGATAGTGCATCTCAGTCTTTGCATAATACAAATCAGCTTGAGTATGAAAATGTTGAGGGTGTTTTTTCCTCAAATTTTGAAGATAAAGAAATGGTAATTCAATGTGATATTAGTGAGGATGAACATGAAGGTTTGAGTTTAAGGTTATCTAATGGTACTACATTGGGTAATGAAGCTGTAGCATATGATAGAGAGTTTAGGAGTGAACCATGGTTTTGCTATGATGGTTTTCCTAAACAAGATAATGAAGAAGATATAATTGTGGACACTATATGCTTGGTAGGTGATATTGACTGTGAATCTTCATATAATTTTGATTTTTCTTTGTGTGCCAAGAATCTCCATGGAGATGAAATGGGTAGTGAGTTTAAAATGTTTTCTAATACTTTATATGTTGAGGACTATGATGATGATCAACCCATTTTTTGTCATAATGTGCAACAAGGAGTATTACATGGAATTATCAATCCATTGTTTGAAGAACACATGGAGATCTCAAATGTAGCAAATTTTGATGATGATGCTAGGTGTAAGTATAAATGTGATTATTCTTTTAAACTCCCACCAGCTACACCTGAGGATGTGCAAAGTCAAGGTATGAATGAAGATTTCTATCAAATAAAGTATGTGACTTTTTCATTTCAGATTGATAGCATACATGAATCAGTAGAGAAAGAATAGTTTCAATTTGATGATAGTATTCATGAGCATGCTAAGTTTTACTTCCATAGTGAGCAAGATGATGAAAATGCTTCAGATTTTTACTTGCACTATGGGAATAAAGACAAAAATTTTATTTTGCCTGATGGATTGATTGAAAGTATTGATATGCCTGGTGAAACAAATGGGAATAAAGTATCCAGTTTACCTCAAGAAGAAAGAAATGAAAACCATATTTTTGATAGGGGCAAAGATTGGTTCAAGTTTTGAGGTTTCAGGCTTTTTGTAAAAAATGTGTACACTTTGTATATAGTTTCCCTTCTTGTTTGCCCTGGTTTGTTCCCTATGTTTTTTGAGGTCTTTGTGCCCTTCTTTCGGTAGGTGGTCTTCTTTTCCCAGAGATCTTGTTTCTTGCCATGCCTGTAGGAGTTATGCATCCCCAACTAGAGCCACTATTAGCACCTAGAAAAATTTTCATGGCTCTAGCCTTTTTCTTCTGGTCCCTGCAGTCATTTTTGTGTCCCTGGCCTTGAAACCCTTGCAAAATATTCAAAAAATCTAGCCGTTACCCCTTGAAACCCTGACCTTGTTCTAATTTCAAGTTAACTTTTTCTGGTTACTTAAAGTCCTAATTTGCACATGCTAATTAAATCCTTTAAGCTATTCGGTGGTTAGGTTTTCATGTCCAGCGGGGTCCCTTTTAATTTTTCCTAAGTTTCTTCCCCCGGTGGTGTTTAATTTTCCTATGGTCCCTTGGGCCTGATATTTTCTTTAAAGCCTAAGTCCATGCACTATTTTTTTTCTAATGTTTCAGCTTTAATCTTTTCTGGGCCTAGTCTTTTGATAGTATTTCCATCTGACGGTCAGTGTAAATTCTCATAGGATGTGTCAGAAGCTTGAGATCTTACGCCGATCATTGATCTTTCCTAATGATGTAGCCTTTCTTTTCAAGTGGGTCCACCTACTAGGTAAGCTGACTTGGCAGTATCTCATTGGTCCATGAGAGTATGAAGTGGAGTTGTGTTAGTGGCACCAGTCTTCTTGGCGTTCAGGTGGATTAAAGTTCATTTTAATCTTGTGGCTGTCATTATACCATTGATATAACTTGCTCAATTTTTAATGCAGTGGTATAGAAATAGCCATTGATTCTCTTAAGGAAGGCAGGTGGGTCTGTTGACACATATGCATAATTGGCAACTTCTGGTTGGTCCATGTTGTAACACGTTGGTAGCTGTCAGTGGGACCTGGCTCTCGGGCTTGTTAGAGGGTCCTAATCCTGTTAGAGAATCAACGGGCGGTGTATGATCTTATGGGTTTTGTCAGAGGCTTAAGATCTTGCAACGACCATTGATTTCTTCTAGTGTCAAAGGGTTGTTAGAGTAGGGAGAAGATTCTTGATCTAACGGTGGGCATGTAATCTGATAGAATCTCGGATGCCTATGCAAACTTCAGATGGTTGTTGATCATCCTAATGCGAGCCCGATCAAAGCTTCTCAGTCTTAGCAGTTTTGATAAATGTTTTGGCGGTATGACAAATTTATGAAGGCTTCGCTTGTTCATGTGAAATAGCGGTGGTTCTCTAAATGTTTTAGCGGTTCAACAAACAAGTGTTCATGGAATTGCTAAACTTTCTAGCAGATAGATAAAGTGTTTTACGAACTGGCAGAGACCTTTTGTCGCTAGTTCCCTAAATGTGGGACTAAGGTTAGAGTTTTCTTTGGGTCGCCAAGTCACAAAGTTAAGTGATGGGTTAGGTTTTCTTTTTGTGAATTGGAAATGCCTTGTCGCATGGTCACTGGGAGTTAACTTGGGGTAGCGGTTGAGTTAAAGACTAAAAGGCCCGTGAAATAAAGAGATCGGATGGTCATGACTTAAAGTTGATGGAGATTCAAATTTTGATCACTGATTTTCTGCAAGCACCATAAGGTAGCCATTTATTTTTCAAATTTGAACTTGCAGAGGGTTTCCTACGACCAGAAGCACTAAAATTCAATGCAGAAGTGACTGGTGCTAGTGGGAGATGATATGTTTGCTATTATAGTGTGGTCCAAGGTGTGCCGTGTTCATTTGATGGGTCTGTACCATGCGGTTTTGTGCTCGAGGTGTGTTGCAGGTGGCCAGTAGGGGTTGACAATTTCAAATTTTCATGATTTGCAGTACTTTCCCAAAGATTTATCATGAGTGCAAATCTTCCTCAGGCATGGTCGACTGGTTTTCTTCCCCTATAATAAATTTGTAGCCATTTCCAGTTGGTTGGGTAGTTGAAATCCCAACCCTAGTCACCCAAAGCTTGATGCATCCTCTTTGAGGATTCCAAGGTGACTAGTGGTATAAGTAGTGAAATGTTTTATTTTGTAAGGGTTCCTTCTTCTACATTTTTATGGAGAACTGGTTCCATGAAGGGTTCTTTTCCTGTAGATTTTCTCTACTTCTCTGCATATAGGGTGTTCTTCCTTCCCTTGTTGGTTTGGGGAATATAATACATGTTGTAATTAATTTTTCTTATGTATGAGGATTCAGTATATTCATACTATTACTAAGCTATCTCCATTTGAATTCTAAATTCATTAATCATACATGAAGGGTGTTTGATTTTTTTGTTTGCATTGTCTATGTGTTTGCAAGTGGAGTTGTCTTCACAGAGATAACTAGTTTAGGATTAGTTTTCATTTATGTATGAGTTGAGGTATCAAAGATATGTCATGCTTGTCTTCTAGTGGATGGTGGTTAATGTATTATTTGTTTATAGATTTCTTCTAAGGGGAGGGTTAAAATCCTTTGAATGGGTAATAACATACTTGGATACACAAGTGGGTTGTTAAAGTGAGGTTTGGTCATGGTGTGTGATTGATGTTAGGCATCGACACATTGAGTATTTTGTCTTCTTATTTCATAGTTGTCTATTGCAATAGGGTATTTGACTCTGTGGCCCATTGGACAAGGCACTGGTCTATCAGGGACTTAGGACATCTCAGGGGTCCTTCAACCCATCTTCAAATCATTTACTTTTAGTTCCACCCTTTCCCTTTCATGTTGTTAGTATAGGTCTCTGGTCTTCAGACTCATTCTATGCAAGTAGGGCTATTGCATGAGATCTTGGTTTCATTGAGGTATAGGATACCTATAGGGGTTTGAAGACTATTCCACAATAATCTATCTGTAGGCCTATTGTTTATCATGAGGTGTCTTGAGTGTGCAGATAAGGCAATACCCACCTGAGTGATGTGGAGCTCAAAGAAGGAGGATGTTCTCTATCCTCATCAATTGGTTCTATTTTCTTGTCAAACTTGAGTGCCTAATTTGAGGATCAAGCCCACCTTTTGATTCAAGTTTGGTCCTACAAGGAAAAGCTACCAACAAGACCAAGATTGCACTGATAGATGGAGCATTTTGAACAAGTGGTGCCCGTTTGCTGGGTTTTCACCATCTTGGTAGAGATTCTATTGTTGCTACCAAGGCACCTGTTTCCAGGTTCTCACCAAGGCACTTTTTCTTTTTCCCATTTTTTTTTGTATTTTTCACTTTTCAATTTTTTTGTATTTTTTGAATTTTCAATTTTTTTTGTGAATCATCAAGGTGCCCATTGCTAGGTTTTCACCAAGATGTTCATTTTTTAGGACTTTTTTAGATTTTTATGATTTTTTCAAGACATTTTACCATAGACTGAATGCCTTAGGTGTAGAATTTCTTTAGATGGAGAATGTTAATTGGTTCATGGTGCTGTTCTCCTTCAGTCATTGAGATTTGATAGGCTCCAAAGCCAAAAGTAGAAATTATTACAAAGGGACCCAGCTAGTTGGGTTCAAACTTCCCCTTGCGCTCTATATGTGATTGATTTTTAGGGTTCTCTCTCAAGACTAGATCACCAACCTGAAATTCTTTGTGTCTGACTTTCTTGTTGTAACCTCTAGAAATTCTCTTCTGATATACTCTGAGATGATCATATGTTGCTTATCTGCGCTCATCTAGTAGTTCAAGTTCTTGCAACCTAGACACTCTGTAGTCATCATTAGTTACTAGACCATGCATGCTGATTCTTAGTGATGTGATTTCAACCTCAATAGGTAGTACCACTTCAGACCCATAAACTAAAGAAAAAGGTGTAGCCCCAATGGGCATTCTGATACTTGTTCTATAGGCCCAGATAGCTGGATTGATCATAAGATGCTAGTCTCTTCCTGTTTTATTAATTGTACGGTGCAAGATTTTCAATAGATTCTTATTAGAAGCCTCTGCTTGTCCATTCCCTTGAGGATAATAAATAGATGACCAATGTTGTGTAATCTTGAATTTAGCACATAAATCATCCAAGTCTTTGTTTTTTAATTATCCACCATTATCTGTGAATATAGAGTGTGGAATACCATATCTGCAAATGATGTAGTTTAGAACGAACATAGATATCTATTTACCAATTGCTTGAGTCAAAGGTACTACTTCTACCCATTTTGTAAAATAATCTATAGCTGTGATTATATGGGTATGTCCATTAGAAGAATGAGGATGTATGGATCCTATAAGATCAAATGTCCATTGGTGAAAAGGCCATTGTGTAGTAAAATGAATTAGATCTCTCCCTAGAGCATGAATCAAGTTGCCATGTATCTGACACTTTTGACAATTCTTAGCAAACTTGATTGCTTCTTTTTCCATCTCAGGAAAATAGTACCTAGCCCTAATAAGTTTTCGAGCTAGTGTTAAACCGTTAGAGTGTGAACCACATATACCATCATGGACTTCCTGTAATGAACATTGAGATTCTAAACACCTAAGAAGTGTACCATCTAGAACTCATTTATATATATCATCACCAATGATGACATACCAAGACACATTATGGATAAGGTATCATTTCTCACGGCGGTTGAAGGAATCAGGAATGATTTGGTCTTGGAGATAGGAGAAAAGGTTTTTGTAGTGAGATGAATCATGACCAATAATAGTGCAGATCAT
The DNA here is from genome assembly GCA_027943335.1 of Chamaecyparis obtusa. Lineage (NCBI taxonomy): Eukaryota > Viridiplantae > Streptophyta > Pinopsida > Cupressales > Cupressaceae > Chamaecyparis > Chamaecyparis obtusa. Next base: position 1,191,624 of record BSBK01000774.1, on the reverse strand, counting down.
GTGGGTTTCGGGGGAATCATATGCAAGACAATATAGTGCTTCAACTAGGAACTCATAGTGTAGCTCATGTTCGGGCTGCTATAGTAAAGAGGATAAAGTTGCCATAGCATTAGCAGCCTTGTTCTCTATTCTAGGAATTTGCTCAAATGTGATAAATATGAAATATTTCTTTAGATCATCTACCATTCTCTTGTATGGGATCAAATTTCCATCTTTCATTTGGTATGCATCATTGACTTGGTGTATTACAAGTTGTGAGTCTCCATGAATGTGTAATTCTGTCACTCTCCACTCAATTGCTATCTTAGTTCCATTAAGAAGGGCTTCATATTCAGCAATATTATTGGTGCAAGGGAACTTTATTATGAATGCTTTGGGGATGGAGTATCCTTGAGGTGTGATAAACAATATACCTGCTCCAGATCCATTCTTTGTATAGGAGCCATCAAAGAATAACTTCCATGCTCTAGAAGAAAGATTCATGATAGAGGAATCTAGAAATTCCATTTGCATCGGTGTATCATCGAACAATGGTGCATCAGACAACTAATCAGAAATTACTTATCCTTTGATAGATTTTCTTTCGACATATTCAATATCAAATTCACTTAATAACATCACCCATTTAGCTAATCTACCTATGAGGGTAGCTTTGCGTAGTAGGTACTTTAGTGGATCAATCTTAGCTACCAGATGTGTAGTATGAGCTAACATATAATGTCTCAGTTTCTATGATGCAAATATCATAGCTAGACAAGCCTTTTCAATCATTGAATAGTTCTTTTCATACACCACCAATGTTCTACTTATGTAATAAATGGCTCTTTCCTTTTTGTTCTCATCAAGCTGTGCGAGAAATGCCCCCAGTGATGTATCTGTGGTGGAGACATATAAGATCAATGGCTTCCCTTGAATAGGAGGCATCAAAATAGGAGGATTCAATAGATATTTCTTGATATGATTAAAGTTCTTTTCACACTCCTCATTCCATGCAAAAGTCACACCTTTATGTAATGTTTTTGTAAAAGGCTATGATATGTCTGCCAACTGAGATATGAAGCATCTAATAGATTGCACTCTTCCTTGTAAAGTCCTCATTTGATTGATATTCTTAGGAGGTTGCATCTCCATGATAGCCTTAACCTTTGCTGGATCAACTTCAATGATTTTCTTTGAAACAATGTAGCCTAGAAACTTTCTAGAAGTGACACCAAAAGCACACTTTTTAGGGTTTAGCCTTAGACTAAACTTTTCCATTCTATCTAAAAATTTTCTTAAGTCATTTAGATGTTTAGATCTTGTCATAGACTTTTCTAGGGTATCATCAACATAATCCTCCATAGTGCGATGCATCATGTCATGAAAAATAGATGTCATAGCCCTCTGATATGTAGCACCAGCATTTTTAAGTCCAAATGGCATAACATTCCAACAAAAAGTACCCCATGCACATGTAAAAGTAGTTTTCTCTTGATCCTCTAGAGAAATTTTTATTTGATTGTATCTAGAAAAACCATCCATTAAAGAATACATTTCAAAGCCCGTAGTCATGTCCACTATCATATCAATGTTAGGTAGTGGAAAATCATCCTTAGGGCATGCCTTTTTCACATCTCAAAAATCAGTACACACTCTTATTGATTTGTCTAGTTTTGAAATAGGTACAATATTAGAGATCCATTCTGCATAATCAATAACTCAGATAAATCTGGCTTTTAGGAGCTTCTCTAATTCAGCTTTTACCAAGAGTGCAACATGAGGATGCATCTTTCTTAACTTTTGTTTAATAGGTTTTACTCTAGGAGCAATAGATAAATGAAGCATTATGAGATCAGGATCAAGTCCAGGCATATTTGAATACTTCCATGCAAGGTTAATCTTCTTTTCTATCAAGAATTTTGTGAATGCTTCCTTTTCTTCTTCTGATAAGGATTGTGCAACATGAATCAACTGTGGTTCCTCTGTTGTACCCAAGTTGATAGATTGAGTGGGCTCAATTAGAACTAGAGATCTATCCTATAAATGACTTAGAAGGATGTCAAATATCTCATCTTTGGGTGTCTCGGAGAGGTTTTCACCCTTGGATACATCTTTTTTCTTTACTATTTTAGATTCTGAGACTGCCACAAAGTGGTTTTCACCCTCAGAACTCCTTTTCTTTTTATTCTTGTTCTTATTCTTTTGACTGAGATATTTGATATCTGACTCCATCATGCTAATGCTTAGTTTGCTGATGGAATTCATCATAGGATCCAATGCATTTATGTAGCAAGCAAGGGCATAGTCATTGGGAAAAGTATAGATATCTTGGTTTGGATCTATGGAAGTTTGGTCAAGAAGTTCAGGATGTTGGATAGTCAAAGTTGGGAGGGATTGGGAAATAGTGTTTATGGATATGGTCATGTCATCATTGGTCCTAACCTGACTCTTGAGATCGAAAGTGATACTACAACTCAAGACCTTCAATTCGTGAATAGGCTCAATGTCATTATGGGACTCCGCTTCAGCCATAGGTGGATCAAACTCGTTAAGCTCAACATTACGTTCTAGACTTACGTTGGGTTTAGGTGCATTTTGGTGAATAACATCAACATCTTTCTCTATAATAAGTTCATCTAGTTCTAGAATGACTCCCCATTCATAGTCATTAGATTCATCTTCTATTTCTTCATCTAGACCTCTAGGAAATCTAAGTACATGTGTAAAGTCAGGAAGGATTCCCCAAGAAGGGTTTCCTTCAGATTTAGATTTCAATTCATACTCATGAGAGTCTATCTCAGAGTCACTGGAATGCTCCAAGTGTTCAGCTATAGTAATAGGCTTACCTTCCTCTTTATTTGTCTGATTGTCTTCGAGATTAGCTGGTTCTTGTGGGGAAACTATCTCTTGTGCTATAGTAGGTTCTTGTGTGTCTACTACATTGACTCTTTTGATTAGATCAACTTCAGCTTTAAGGAGGTCTTTGATTTCTTTAGGGAAGCATTCATAAGGAATAAGCTCATTAGTAGTGTCCAAATCACTGTCACTAGGATGGACATCTTCTTCTTCATTGTTGGCTAGCTTTGGTTCTATTTGTTCTATCACATGGGAAGAACTTCCTTTGAGATAAAAGGGTTTTTTTTTATAACCTAGACCTGTTGTATCCTTTATAGGTTGACCATGGTGGTCAAGAGGTGATATGAGACCCTTTCCTTGTAACCCTAGAGGTCCTTTTCCTATATATCCCATTTTAGCCATTAGTTTATCCCTTGGTCCATATGACTTTGAGGGAACTTTTGGGATTTTGGAGTCACATTTCTAGACTGACTGAGATTGAGATTCATCTTTATACAACCATGCCAATATAGCTTCATCTTCTTTAGACTCTTGTTTAGATACTTGCTCTGGGACAAAGCTACCATTGAATATGACTTGAGATTCTTTAACATTAGGCTTCACTTTGTCTAAAGTTTGTCCATAAGACTTTGGTGATAAGGGGAGAGATGTGAGAGATAAGACTGGTTCCATTGTGTATTCTCCCATACCATTTTCCTTAATTTTAACCTCTTTAGAAATGTCTTCTAGCTTAGATGTAGAAGCAATGTCAACTTGTTTGTTAGAAGATTCTATGTTGTTGGGAACAAGTTTATCAACACTTTCCTTTAATGCATTACAAGTTGTATAGAGGTCAGCAGGAATTGTCACCTCTACTCCTTCATATAGAAATTTCACACATTGATGGTATGTGGAAGGAATAGCTCTCATTTCATGTATCCAGGGTGTCCCTAGAAGAATATTGTAAGCCAAAGGTATATCAAGAACTTGACATGTAGTATCTCTGATGACTGGACCTATTATGATAGGCAAGACAATCATTCCTTTAGAGGATCTTTCTTCTTCATCATATGCCTTGATGGTTATTTTCTTTTTAGGATCAATGGCAGCTTTAGATAAGCCCAATTGTGTAACCAAGTTGTAAGAACAAATGTTGAGACCAGTGCCTCCATCTATCAACATGAGTTTGACATGATGGTTTTGGATCAAGACTTCAATATGCAAGGGCTAGTTATGTAGATGACTCAAGGAGTTGTCATCTTCCTTTGCAAAGGAGATATATTATAGAGATGTTAGATGACCAACCATAGTCTAGAATCTATCTTAATCAAGGTCATCAGGAACATTGGATCTGAGCAGAGCTTTGTCTAGAATGGCTCGATGAGCTAGAGATATCTGAAGGAACTCAAACATGGAGATTTTAGCATTTGTATGCTAGAGTTGTTGGACTATACTGTATGATGCAGGCCTCATATCTTTGGGATTTGACTTTGAGGCAGCCCTCTATTTAGAAGTAGATGAAAGATTAAAAGGAACTTTATGGACATTGGATGAATCAAAATTTTATCCTTGAAGATGTGCCCGAGCTTGTGATCGAGTAACCATGTTTTCTGATTGATTATCTCTATCTCTTTGCACAATAGTGATGATATTACAATGTTCAAATAGACATGGTTCAACCATGTTGATAACAACATTGTTTCTAGAGTAAGCATAATTGACTTTAGCACCCATATTAGGCTAAGAAGATGAATCTCCTTAACCATGTTTTGGAAATGGTTCTATGAATGTTGTATGATCCTTATTGCTCTTATGATTATCAATTGTGATTTCTCCATTGTCAATTTTGTCTTGTATGAGGTGTTTCAAGTGAACACAGTTATTAGTCTTATGATCCTTATTGCGATGGAAGTCACAGAAATCATTCTCTCTCCACCATTTCGGTTTAGGTTCAGGTCAAAGACTCTTATCTTAGGCAAATAGATGATGTTGTTAGCCAACAAAGTTTTCATGGAGGATTCCAAGGATTCTCCAAGAGGAGTAAATTTGCGATTAGGATTTGTAGCCCAAGGTTTGTAATCAGATGACTTCTTATTTGATTCATTAGCTTTTTCCTCTAAGGCTTTGATGGCCTGGGTACCAATAGTGAGATTGAAATTAGGTTCCTTAGATGGGTCATGGATAGTATCAACAATGCCTTCTGTGAAAATGCCCTTATTCTTGTTCCATTTTTTGCCTTTGTCTTTAGAGCTAGATCCAGATTCATACTTGTCTTTTTGAAGAGATATGTCTCCTTTTTGAACAAGTACCTTCTCAATTTTGATAACATTCTCTACCATTTTATCAAAGGATGTATGATTTTGCATTTGCAAATGGTAGTTGATTTCTAGAAAAATATTTTTGTTGAAGATTTCTAGTTTCTCAGTTTCTGGAATAGGTCTAGCATATAGAGAAAATTTCTTCCTCCATCTCTTGAGAAAAGTCAGGAATGGTTCTCTTGGATATTGTTTGAGATTACAGATGTTGATCATGGTGATTAGATGTTGAATGTTATAGGAGTATTGTTGATAGAAGAATTTGATCAACTCCTCAAAAGTCTTTATAGTTGGAGGCATTTTTGAGAACCAATGAATGCCTGCTCCTCCCAGAGATTGTGGGAAAAGATGAATTAAGTAGGTTGGTTTATGCATGAACTCCATAGATTGGGTACATAATTCTCTGACGTGATCTTGAGGGTCAGAGTTGCCATCATACTTGTCATACTTAGGTATCTCCACTCTTTTAGGAAATGGTGGCATGTACAAGTCTTTATCAAATGGAAAAGGGCATAAAGCTTCCATTGATAACTCTTTAGGTTCCTTTTCTTTTTCAAGTTTATTAAGTTTGACTTGCATGGCATGCATTTGTTTCATCATTGCTGTGAGTGGAGTTTCTTCCTCATGCATAATGATATGTTCAACATTTAAGTTAGGAGGAAGTTTAGCTCCTTGACGAGCTAACTCTAAGAAGTATGTTTCTCTATCTTCCTTCAAGAAATGCCTCATCACTTTCTTAAAGTCATCATCATTTTGATAATGAGCAATTTCAAAAGGCATGGGTTCTTGATCCATACCATGTTGAGAGTGATGTCCTTGGGATCCTGCTTGAGACATGTTGATAATTTTAGGACTCCTTGGGATAGATTGATGTGGAGTTTGTTGATTACCTCCGTGAGTTGATGGAGGAGGAGGTATGTAACCAGTTTTTAATCAAAGATTGCCAAGACCGTCATCTTCGTAAAGACTTGAATTGTAGAGTTTTTCAAAAGTTGGACCCACTTGAGGAGATAAAGGTATGGTGTTAGATGCTTCTCCAGGTTTTTTGTGTGAGCAAGCTTGAGTTTCCACCTGTTAGTGCTCAAATCTACAGATTATCAAATACTCATATAATCCCAATGGACATAATCTAACAAAATGCAAACACTAAGGTATTAAGGTTAGAAAACCTTCTTCACTTCAAGTATGAATACTCAAGCGGGTATACCTATATCAATTCACTATTTAACTGAGCTCTGAATTGTGAACTAGCTCCTTCACTGCTCTGTCCCTGCTTCCAAACTCAACTTAAAGATGAGAGAACTCTAAGTATGGCCCATATTATCCTGATACACAATATAATGATAGAAATCATGAAAGCAGCAACATGAAACAACGGTTTAAGGATATTCATCCTTCTTTTTAGAGTTAAACTCAAGGAAGGTTAACCTCATTCAGTGCTTCTACAAAGCATTACAAAACACATCCATGAACTTTTCATGGAATGATTCAGATTATGATTGTGCCGGTAAAGTAAAATGAAAGAATTATTTATATTTTGGGTGGCAAATAAATGTAAATGGATCTAGAACCAGTGCCTTATCCACTTGGGCATCAGAGTCAAACCCTACCTCCACATATATCTAGCAAAACAAATATACCGAAACTCAAATGACATGCCTAACATACCATCCTTTTAATTTCTACAACTATCATCAAATTCATACATGGATTGTTAATTCCTAGAGACCTCCCCTAAGATTTTACTCTTTCCTTGAAAGAAACTTAAGCTTAGCCCCTATATTCACCTTGTGAATAATGTATTCAAAATGCCTTGCAATCTAAATACATAAGAAAACTAAAACACTCCATACATAAAGACAATAAAATGGTAGTAACAGAGCTCCAATATTTTGTATTAATGGTCAAAATGTGTTGATATAGTATCTTCTCATTTAAAGAAAATAAGGTTTTGTATTCAGAACCTTTCTTACAAAGTATTTTTTCCACCTTTCTAATGAACAAAGACTTGCTACTTATACTAATCAGCCATCTTGGAATCCTCAAAAGGATGCAACAAGCTTCAGATGGCTGTTAAAAGATCTTGCACTAAAAACAAGATTACAAACTGACAAAGTTGTTTGTAACAACAGATTACAAATATCTATTTCCAACAATCTTGCAGGTGGCACCTTTGTCTAAGGATATTTCAGAGCAGTTGCTAAATTTGTTGCATGAATGATGACCACCATCTAGCTAACTTACATCATCCTCTATTTGAAACCGTTCTTCCTCAAATTCTAGATCAGGTTCAATGTGTAGTCTATTCTTCTTCCTCCTTTTCTTGCTACAAATCTTCAAAATGGATTGTTAGGAAGAGCGTCAAAATCTTGTAACAGCTCCCAAGGGTAATTCAACTTTGGCCAGGTGTCATATGTCATACCCAAATTTTCTAGGCAAGAATTCAACCACCAAAGAATAAGTTTTTCCTTTAATCAATTTGCTAATATGTAAATTTTGAGTTTAAGTTAAACTTTACTTATGTGTTTCAAACACTTTCTACAACAGCAAACACAAAACTACAAATTTTTTTTTTTGAAGATGCATTACAAACATGAACAGAAGTTATGAACATATATTACACATAAATCATTTTACACTCATACTCAAATGAGATACATCATTAGATTTCATTACATAGTCAAATAACTTTAAATACAACAAATAGTTTCTTTGCATATTTTTTTACGAAACAAACTAGGAAACACCTCATTGCTCTTTTCTTCAAGAGGGCTGCAACACTTAGGATACCTTCAACTAAAAGCTTATCTCTACTCAACCAAAAACCTGCATATAAGAAACCAGCAATTCATGGAATACTCTCCTCCCTACCATATGGCATCATGAGACCTTGTAGGTCCTAGCCAACCCCCGAGCAAAGGGAGCCAAGCTAACTAGGAAACACACATGCAGCCCTCAAATATTGCATATACAACATAGAACTTCATGAAACAATAACATATATGAGACACTACAAAAACCATTTAACATGAATCCCCCTATGGGAAAAATAGGGACAGCAAGTCATTCTTGCCTTCACACAAGGCTTTGCATCATAAATTTTACTTTCATGACCATTTACAAATCAGATCTACTAAGACCCACCCAACAAGAATGAAAGTAAGAACTCCCATTAAAACAACCATAGAAAGGAAACACTACAAGAAAAACCTTCATTTACACATTTCATGCATGCACAACTTTCATACTATTTTCTTGAAAGCATTCATGTAAACAATAACAAGGAGTTGAGGAGTCACCAACCTAAATACTAGGGAATGAAAGTTGTGTGATGAGCTCTCCTTATAACCAGTCTCTTTTTCCCTCCATCCTCTTCCTTAGCTCGGCTCATCTCCAAAATTGGAGAGTGGGTCCTCCCCCTCTAAGTTTTTGGGGATCCCTCTAAAAAGGCTCTCCTCACATTTCCCAATTCAAGGCATGGGTTCCCATTGGTTGTCCTTCCCCATTCTTAAATGATGTCTCCCAAAATGGTACCCAAGGAGGTGACTAGGGGATGGGGAGAAAGGTACTAGCCAATCAAAGGAAGATTGCTATCCCAAGGCAATCTTCCAAAAGTTGATTTTCGTCCATCTTGAGAAGCCAACTTTTGAAAGGACTATAAGTCATAAATAAGGTGTCCTATAGTCAAAAAATACCCCTTACCCAATGGTCTATCAAGGGAACTAGTCATTTTTGTGCTAAACACTACCCAATGTGTCCACATGAGTCTTCAAAACACCCTTCTAAGCTACCCTATAGATTTGATATGGATGTGACTCTTCCTTGGCTCTCTAATCAAGTGGCTCTTCTTGGAAAGGACAACTAGGTGACCCTTCAAGCTCCCCATGTGACATGCCAATACATTACACTAGCACAAGTAAGAACATTTCACAACACACTTGACATGTCATATATAAATTCACAAGATATAAAGGATGAAATAATTTAAAGTGCACAAAAACACACACACATTCACTTTACGAAATAAAACACATCCAAAATGAGCTCTTGTCTCCCTCTGGACATGACCTTGGTGTCATGGGAGACACAATACATGTTAGCTTGACTCCCCCTAAATTCCATGGTTTTATCCCTACACACTCAAGATAATATCAGTAATTCCAAGACTATGTCATGTATATAATCCAATTAAAGCATCATATAAACCCATTTGTACATATACAACAATTAAGTCTTCATACCACATCACCTCATTCACATATATAAATCTACATTTCTCCAAATCCAAAATTGATCAAACAATATATATATAGTAATTGAAAATACCTCCTAATCAAGTTTCATAACTCAATTCCACATAGTCCATATTCCTTTATACTCTCTAACTCTAAAGCATATCATAATTTTTTTCATTTATTTAAATTACCTCAATTTATCTGCATCAAGTTGCACATATCAATATAAGATCCAAGATCTTAGTTCTATATCATTTCATTTAGCTTGTAACTATAAGCAAGTAAAACATAACCCAAATAAGATGTAGAACCAATGCACCAGGGCCTCCATCAAATTAGGTCAGAATGTATCATCTTGCAATAACATTATCTCAATTTAACACATGGTAATCAATCATTAGGTTCATATCCTAGAATACACAATGCTATCTTAAAACAAGGTGGTCCTCAACCCATGATAAACATCGATCCTAAAAACATAATTACCTAATAAGAAATCACCCCATAATACAATTTGTCTTGGATTCCTTCTTTATCAATTCTGAGTATGTTTCATGAATATGGTTAACTCAAGGTTATTTCTAATCCATCTCATATTTAATTGTTGATCCTATAAGGTCTTTTAATCTCCAACCTCACTAATCATACTAGTTAATAGTGTGGACATGTCAACTCATAAGGTTTCTATACTTCCTTAAGCTTAACTTAGTCTTGGTTATGCTAGTGAAATCAAATCATCAACACTATTGTTGTACAATTCATTATTTTGTATGAAGTGGTTTACATAATCACATTACAAGGATTATCATCAAGGTAATATGTTCTAGAAGGGCTCAACAAGGCTAAAAGACTAACGGTCTCCCAACCTTATCTACAAAAGTCTCACATAGAGGGAGAATGGTAGGGGCCAATTAAATTGCATAGCTCAATTCTATCACAAAAATTTAATTTTATTTGAAGCCTTCCTAAATTTATATTTTGATGCATGCACCTATCACTTTAACATAAATCTTACACTTCTAGAGATCATTACAAAACATCTATGTGTGTGCATCATCCATACCTAAGTTAAGGCATCATAACATATAATGTTGCCAAATAACTTAAAGATTCTATTAGGTTTACTGTTCACTTGCTAATTACCATTGATTGTCTTTATTTTAAAATGTCTCAAAACTATGTTAGTTAATTTGACTCATTCTATTTTTCATTAGGGCAATATTCTAATCCACATAAGCTCCCTTATTATAATTTTAGATGGAATTTCCAAGCATCTTAGAGTAATATTAATTCTATCATGTAAGCACAAGTTTACACCTTCATGTTCTAATACCACAATATTTAACTAAAGGTAATGTTACTTCAAACTATGTCTTAAATTAACATATTCCATGAATTCATTTGAAGATGAAATCTATTCTAATTAAGTTGATGAACTACAGTAAAGATATCTAATATCTTCGCATAAAATCTATGGAAAGTTTTGCAAGAAATTACAATAGTGCTTACCAAAGTGTTCTTACCAAGATGAGGGAAATGGAGGGGTCCTACATCATATTCTTGCCTATGATAACTTTCTTGACATCTTTGTCCTTTTTTACTTTGATCTTCAAGGGTTTGGAGTACTAACACCTGTCGCTTCTTCACCTGATGCCTTTTCTTCTGAATCTTCTAAAAGATATGTTGATTCCCAAGTCATGTAGGTTTCTTCACTTGGCTAATGAAACGCAAGGACCTCATCTTTCTTTGGGGACAGCTTGTCTCACTCAACAACCAACTGGTGAGCCTCTATTCTTACATTTGCAAAGTATATCCTAGCATCCTAAAGGAGTTCAATAAATTATATGAATGGGGTATTATCATCTATACATAAAATGGAATCTACTTTAGATAGTACTTTTCTATCTATTTGCTCCATCCATTGATCTTTATCTTTGATTACCCCATCTGCCTTAATAAGACCAGGAAAAATTTGGAAATCATCTTGGAAATATCTTGCCCTTAGGATTTCTGACCTTCTTCTTATACTCCCCCTATTTACCTCAAAGTCAAAAAGATCCTTGACAGACCTGTAAGTATTTATTAGCTCTATATTTACAACACATTTATCCTTATTTTGATCAAACCATGACCTCAGACTATCTTTTCTTGCAGACCACCTTTCCAAAATTTTGTCCACAGTAGCCACCTCTTTCTGAAAAATTGCTAAGACATCTGCCAATTGTTTTGCAGATTTGTATATTTCTTTAGGCCTCACCTTTGCAACAAAATGTGACACAACATATTTTACCTTCTCACCTAGCCTATCCTTTACTTTTTGATCAATATCCTCCTCATCTATGGAAGGAGGAAAAGGGGAAGGGGGAAGTTCAATAATAGGGCTTGATGAGGAAGGCCCAATAGGGGAGGAAGCTATCTGAATTTTCTCTAATAATTGTATTGGGCCATGTTCTCCCAATTTCTTTCTTAAGTTTGCAATCAGAATATCTCTCTCAAGAATCCCCTATTTCATCTCACCATAAACCTTCAAAACTGTTTCCAATTTTGCAATGAGCTCTTCCTTCTCTTTAGCTTCCTTTTCTACCACTTTTGCTGTTAATTGTGCCATGGCCATTACCATACCTGATGCTTCCACCAAAGAAGTATCAGTAACTCTTCTTACAATTAGACTCCCTGAGAGGTCATCTTTGACAATTTGTTTTCCCTTGTTACTTTCATTCTTTCTTAAAGACCACATTACCAATGCTTGATGATTATCACTGAAAGTGACTCCTTTAACAACCTGTTTTGCTTCCTCTAGAGTTCTATGGAAAGGAGTGGTCTATTTTCTGACTACATCAAATACTACTACATCAGCTATATCCCATTCTGGGAGGATTAGTACTCCTGACACCTTTACCATATCTCTTCCCTGTTCTAGAGTGATTTGTTTAAATTTTGCATTCATCTTTGTTTTCACTTCTTCCTCTATGACTTGTAAATCCTTCTCCGGATTCTCTTCATGTCTCTTCTCATAGATTTCTTGAAATTGTTTGATGTTTAATTTCCATAGAAATTGCATAAAGGCCCTAGTTTTAACAAAAGTATCATCAACCAAAAACTCTTCACAAGCTTGCTTGATTATAGGGTCCAATTCCATACCTGCCAATTCCCCTGCTGTTAAATCCAACTTGGGTTCTTCTGGTAGCTCTGGCACTCCCTCATTTACTTCTTCATAAGTCATAAAGATTTGACCTAGAGCATCTACTTGCTGTACTTGTTCTACAATCTCTTGGTCATAAAAAATTCTTAGAGGAGATTATGATGGGGAGTACTCCTTTTCAACATGAGCAGGTCTTTCTTCCAATCTTTGCCTTTTTGATGGGGGAGGAGAATCAATTATATCCTCATAAGTTTGAGGATGAGGAGAATCGGGGATCTCCAAAATCTCCTTTTGTTTTCCAACCTGTTGTAAGGTTGATGGGATATCCCTTTTATCTATTTGCTTTTGCTGGCTTTGTTCTGGTATCACCACATTATAACCAGTCTTCATTTGCACCATGTACCTCCCCAGGGGTAACCTTTTTGCAAACACAGGCTTGCTCAATAATTGTCCAGCCTTTTCTGGATCATCCTTCATAACCTTTTCCTTCTTCTCATTTAGGGTCTTAAAAATATCCTGAAAACAATTCATAAGAGTATCCATTTTCTTCCCCATTGGAGTTATGCTTTTCAGGGGATCCCATCCTGAATCAAATTGCCGGATAAAATGTAGTGTCTTCCTGTATACCAACCATTTTTCTTTCATAACCTCTTATTCCTACATCTTTGCTACATTCTTGACAATATCTTCAGGGAAATTAAAAATATGGTTAATCATGGCACACTTGGCTCTCTTTTTAAACATTTCATTATAGAAACTTTATGGATCTGCTATTCTGGCAATTGTAGTAGCAATATGGTATTTTTGGCAATTGTAGTAGCCATATGGTATGGAGCCATAATTTTATCCATGTAAACCCATCCACCCTTGGTAATTATGAATTGATGGGCAATGGTAACATTTGGGAATAAAGTTCCCTTGCCTTTCCTAGTGAGGGCACACTCTTCAATATCTCCTAATTGCCTCAAGAACTCTACAATTCCAATCCTAAGGGGTACCTGATAGGGCAATATAAAAGGGGTCCCCCTGAAACCATACAACCTGATGACAGTTGATACATTGTAGAAAATAACATCTCCCCAATTGTGTACGATGTTCAGATTCTTAGCAAACTGGTTTGGCCTAATAAGCTGTGCCAATACTGTTGGGATTCTTGGGTTGTCTAAGACAAATAGCTTCCTGAGTCTAGCTGCAAAACAATTATCAAAATTAATGAAAATATGATCCTTCTTATCCCAAGTCATTATGAGGCTCCATAGTTGGACTGGCATATCTTCACCATCCTTCTTTCTCACTAATTCCATTTCTTGTTCAAAATAACTTGCTCCTTTAAATAGAAACATGTACATTATGAAAGAGTACCAGCAAAAGGGCCTATCACCTTCATTCTTTTGAATCTTCACTAATCCATTATGGATTAATTCAGCAATAAAAGGAGCAAAATCAAAAGTAATAGATACGTGTGCATGTAAAATTTGGATCATCATGCACATCAAGTGTATTGGTATCCTTTCACTAACATCTTCTCCAAAAATCTAACATAACGACCAATATGCACCCTTAGCTCCGAGATCAAAATATTCTATTTTAAAAGGCTCCTGAGTGTTCTGTCCCGCAATAACCATTTTTCCAATTTTGGTGCAGAAATCCTTCAACAACTTGCCTCTGAAATAGTTCCTTTGTGCATTATACACTTGCCTTAGTTCTTCAAAATCAATGCTCTCCAAACTATCTAAGGGTTCACTTAACCTGAACACCTTCTTGATTTCTTTAGCAGAAACTTTAATCAATAATACTCCCTTTGCATCCCTAACTTCTTTAGTGATTGGATCATAACTCTTTGCAACCTAGGTCATCAAATCTACATCTAAAAAGACACTGGGCACGACAAGTTTTCCTAGGTCAGACTGCCATATATTGCTTGCAGGGTGAGGGGCATTTCTCTGACTAAAACCTACTTTGAATAATTCCAATCCTGTGATATCAGAGTCACCTCTTGCATTGATTGTACCAATTTTGGCCTCTCTAATAAAACTTGCTGTGTCATATAAACCCTCTGCTATTTTTACCCTAGGATCTTTGGGAATCAAACTCTTGGTTTTCACCGGGGTAGTGGAAGAGCCGGGAAGTAATTGCAATAAATCCTCGTGCAAACCTCTTTCACTATACTCAATTTTACTCGAAAATTCTTTCCTTGGTGCCATTTTAAGGTTTATCTTTAAAAGAAATCTTTGCAAGATAGACAAAATATAGAACTATGATTCTTTTAGTAAGGAAGCAATTCGCAAAAGTATTTCACCAACCTTTTTTTTTGGAAGCCACCGGGGAATAGTAGCCAATCCTCGTAATTCTTCATGCCTGAGTCTCTGCAAATTTTTTATCTCTTTTGCTTCTGAGAGTGCATGAAATTCTAATATATGAGCCATTACAACAGTCATGTCAACAATTAATTTAGCACGATTGAAACAATTACTCCTCCGAAAGAGCGAACTGTCACTTCTCAATGGGAAACTTCAAATTTGCATCACTTTATCTCCAGTTTGAATTAGAACCGTCGATCCTCATTAGCAGATGATCTAACAGCCTGTTGCATGATCACATAGCGTGAAAATCACTCATGTGAACATGCAACTAACCGTCACGTTACCTCTCTATTTTTAGCGGTCTCTTATAACTTCCACCGTTAAGACAAAATGTTATTTGCATGATCACGTAGCTTAAAAGAAGCTTATGCGAACATGCGAAAACCCATTAGCATTTATCACTGTCATTGTCTTCCTTCAAATCACTGGTCCCACCTCACCTTTGTCAATAAAGAAAATCCACGCTTGCAACACCTGGCAAATTGTCAGGTACTTTCTTTCTTACCGAGCACTGGTGTCTGCTGATACTAGCCAATGAGAAAACATTATTCATGCACATCTGTCAAAAGTTCCACCTAAGAATCACGCTTGGTTTAATGCAAGATCAACATCTTGTCACATGATCGCATAGGCTTCTAAGATCCCATGCGATTATACAACAGCCGTCTGATCTTCCCCTTATTGCTTTTCAAACTTTGGAGATTCCTTTGTCACCGGCCCCACTATCCTTTACAAATAAAAGGCCGCCACTTGTGATATACTTGTTAGTGGTCCCACCTTGTTTCCGCATCAAGCTTCATTATAAAATCAATGGTTATTTCACATGTTCGCATGGCTTGGAAATATTCCATGTGAACACGTGACCACCATTAGATCTTCTTTAAAGATTCACAGTTGAATGAAACTTGAAACATTAGAATACATGGTAATTAGGACATAGGATATGTTATTTATATCACCGGGGTTCTAGACTTAGGAAAAGATATAACCCCCACGTGAAAAAATAAATACATGTGCTCTTTAATGAACTTAAGTGACTTAAAAAGTAACACTCGAAAAGAAATGAGGAGAATGACTTGGGGTTTATTTGAAAATGGAAAACATTTTAGGGTTTTGACATGAATTCAAAATTCTTCAAAGACAAGATCTAGGGTAAGGATTTTTGAAGTAGGCTATGACAATTTTTTGAAGAAATTCCAACACCTGTACCTAGGAAAACTTCACAAACTAGAGGAATAAACCAACGTTTGGACAAAAACCTCAAAAAATTAAGAATATACCCAACACCACCATTAACCTTAAGTGAAGCAAAAGAATGAGATGAAGACAACTTAAGAAAGACCTGATTCAAGAAAATCAAATGACGTGACCTTGTCAAGATTGGATTGATGTAAAGATAGATCAGATGTAAATGAAGGATACTGTGCCATAGTAGTAGGGGTAGATGCCCATTAATAGATGGTGGGCACAAGCTCACAACACTTAGCCATAAAGATGAAAAAGATTGAATTGAAGATAAATTTTGACAAGGTTTTGACACAAGATGAAAAAGACTCAAATCGATAAATCAGAGGGCTAAATCAGACTTAAGAGACCACTTTAGGAAAATGAATGGATTTGTTCTAGTTTCTACCCTATTCCTGACACAATGATTTGTTTGACAAATTCTGGGATTTGGTTAAAAAGTAATTTCTCCAGTCTAGACATCCAGTTTTAGGCATTGTGCAACAAGTAAATAGGCATACAGATCTCAGACAAAAAATAGATTTCATGAAAAGTTGACCAACTGGCAGGAATAAGCTTGCTATTCTAAAAATTTTAGGATAGTCTCGCATGAAGAAACTCTATTTCACATGAGGAAGTACTAGATGGCACATGAAGAAACTTGTCTCGCGCGAGAAAATGCCAAAAACTAAAATCTCACGCGATAAAAGAATAAAGTTTGACCGTACAACATAGTTCTCAAGACATAGATTTTGAGACATAGCGTTGGCTGTTCTCTAACAGAATATTCATTTTTTACACCGAAAAAGGATTTTGCAATTTCTTTCAGTTTTTCAGTATCCAGGTTTGAAGATTTGTGTGATAGTTCATCTGAAGTAACCAAGTAGATATCAAGCACCCAAAACAATAGGCAAGTGATTTCAAGCACATCTAAAAACAATGAGCAGGGGACAAAGCAACCCTGTGTATGAACAATCAAGTGAATTATTGTACCAATCCCTAGGAATGCTAGTTGTGTATGTTCCAAAAAGTTTTTCAATAATGCACATATTCCTAGAAATTTTTTTTTTGGCTTTGCTAGGGTTTTTAGTAATGGTCTGACTCTACAAATTTTGTGATCTTAAGAGGGGGAACTCCAATCCAGGGGCACCAGGGTTTTGACACAGTCTGAGAATTTAATACATCAAGAGCTACTAGGGAGATCTGACAGCCCAACAAGAGATCACACCTATGAAGATTTCCTCTACAAGGACATTTATATAGCGATTGTTGCTACCATGGTGATAATGGCTATTACCGCTTGAGGTTTTGTCCATGTGGTTGATCCAATTAAGGGAATGTCCACCATGGTTAACCCTCTCTAAAGGTGACTCACAAAATATACCACAAGGGGACTTAGTCTAGATCCAAGGATTTGGGTTTATGATACTATCCAAAAAGGAAGTAGAGCATAATCCCCTAGCCTTATCAATTTTACCCAAACACAACAGCCAGATTAATCCAACACACTAAGACTAAAATTTATCTTGCCAAGATCTTTGATGTCAACAACTTATGGTCTATCAACCTCTTCGGAGAGAGAATGTATTGATCAAAAGTAGAAGACACAAATCTAGTAGAACGCAAGACAATCTCAGTATCCTACCTACCTACAAGGGGATCCTTTGTCAAGAAGAGCTTTGCATGAGTAAACAAGGGAAAGAAGCCCACTCTCTCAAGATTATCCATAAATAGTGTTCATAGGGCCTATTTACTATGTGTAACAGATATGCAGAAAGAAAATCTATGGTCATTTTATAGCCCAAAAATTGAAGTCTGTAATATGAAAGAAGGAAAAGTCACACAAGCTTGACACGTGAGTGTTCTTTTTATGCCCAAATTGAAGTGTTATCAGATTGAGAAGAATACTTGAATTCCAATGCTCTGCAATCCAGAATTTAGCACACATCTAAAAATTCTACAATTTGGTATTACACTATCTCCGAAAGTATAGAATTAAGATAAATCAACAACAAATAGTAAGCATCAAAAATCAATAATCTGAAAGTGCAAATTTGCAAATTTTATGTTTCTAGGTGTCAAATCTTGCACGAGTCAGGATGCGGTCTCAGGTGAAACAAGATGTGGTCCTACACGAGGAAGTGTTGAAACCCTCAAAACTTTGCACGATACAGTGAAAAATATCATGCGAGAATCCGTACAAGGATGTACGAAAGTACAGACAAAAAGTTAAAAATTGCATTTTTGATAGAAAAAGATAGAAAATTGATAGAATAGAAGGGAAGCCCATTTCAGGGCCCCACGGTGGGTGCCAAAAATGTGTGTGTGAATTTTTTACCTAGCTATGGACACAACACTTTAGTAAAACATTAGAGGTTAGCAAAAACCAAAATCTGCAATGAAATGGAAACTAAACTAACTAGGCGATTTACTGCCTTCTAGTAGGTGCGAGTATGGTTTTCTCAGATTAGCTTGAAATCAGTGATGATGCAACACCTAAATGAAGGATTTGGATGCAAAAGAATGAAAATTGTATGAAATGAAATTATTCTATAATTTTGTATTTTATATGCAATAGGCACTACTACATTTGGGGCCAAATTTTGAAAGAAGTTTCCGACAGGTAACTTTTTCTTACAAATTTGGTGTTTCTATTTTGTAATAGGCCCCGATAATGTTGTTATTTTGATGGGTGTTTAATTGACCATCAGAACTCTGATAAATTTATGGTATACATTTAAAAAAAAAGTGAAACAACCTCATCATTTTTATTTTGATTAGATAGAGGGAGCAGGAGAAAAGGAGCGAAAGCTGAGCGTGGGAGAAGGTATGTGATTTCTTCATCTTTTGAGCCTATGGCATCATATTTGAATGCATTTCATTTTATTTTATCATGAATGCTCTCTGAAATGACCACATTCTACTAGTGTAATACTGTAGTTAGTGCTTTATCTCTATTATTTGATGTTATTGGTGCTTGTGCTCAAGGATATCGATTCACTGTATTCAAATGTTTGGATTCACATTTGTTGATATTACTAGCATATATGTTTAATGATGCCATTGTAAATTTATGTCACTAAAATGATTGCATTCTACTGGTGTCATTCCCTAGCCCGTGCTTTAACTCCATTATTTGATGTTATTGGTTCTTGTGCTCAAGGATATCCATTTTTTTGAAATGTTGACTGTGGTTATCAAATGGACAACCCATGAGCTTCTAGCTAGGTGCCATTTGTATTGATAGCTTAGGGTATCAAATGTATTGTATCATTGATAGTTGATACTTTGTTAAAAGGAAATAGGACAAAGAATGATTTTTATTTAGTTTCTCTATTTTGATCCCTAAGTGGCTTACAACCCTAGAGAAGTATATGCAGATTTATAGATGTAGTTGCAGGATACATAGCAGATGATAATTCACAATAAATCCATGCATCCAATTTGAATAGCAATTAATACAAAGAACTAGGGTCCTCCAATGGCCTAATCATCTGGACCTTGACTATCCCCTCAACCAGTGACCCTTCAAAACTGGGTTATCATGCAATCAGTGAGTGATCCTTCATTCTCCTGGTGAGCTTCTAGGTAGGTGCCATTTGTATATTTGATAGCTTAGGGCATCAAATGTATATTGTATCATTGATAGTTGAGACTTTGTTAAAAGAAAATAGGACAAAGAACAATTTTGATTTAGTCTCTGTATTTTGATCCCTAAGTGGCTTACAACCCTAGAGAAGTATATGGAGATTTATGGATGAAGTTGTAGGATACATAACAACCGATAATTTACAAGAAATCCATGCATCCAATTTGAATAGAAATTACTACAAATAAATAGGGTCCTCCAATGGTGCAATCATCTGGACCTTGACTGTCCCCTCAACCAGTGACCCTTCAAAACTGGGTTATCATGCAATCAGTGAGTGATCCTTCATTCTCCTAGTCTGCCCTGCATCCAAACATATTGGAAATATACAATACAATGATAACAAGTCTTTCAAAATCCCCTTTCCCTCAAGGAACACTATCAACCATCCCTTCCACATAGCATTTCACTAGTTTATGAGTGGATTATGTAGGAACAGTTAACATTAAACAAGGAGAAAACTCCTCAACACATCTTGGAAACCATTGAATTCAATAATAAATGAAACCTAACACCAATACTATTCCTTCCATAGTTGTAGGATACATAGCAATCGATAATTCACAAGAAATCCATGCATCAAATTTTTATAACGATATCCTACTAATCAATAGGAATTTTCTTGAGATGACCAATGATTATGCATTTTGATGGCAGTGTGCTAGTTCAAAAGGATAATACAAATCTAAAACAATTTTTTCTGATTTTCTCAAACCATAAATGTGGTTAAAGGGAAAATATTATGTGGAAGACCCACAAACAAAGCTAGCAAATGATTGTACATTGAATTATTCCTATATTCATTCAAGTATTGCTATGCTTCAGCTACCTGACCTTTGAGCTTCATCTAGAGAAATGTGTAGCTTTAAGATAGAGTTACTTCTTGGGCCTTACAATAGGGTGGAATATGATCAAGATTTGTTTAGGCTGTATCTTTGTTAGTCCCATTGTTAGGTTCTTATAGTTCATGGTTTGAATCTATTATGGTTGTGTAAGGGATTTGTAGATGCTTTTTCTAACATAGTTAGTGGACACCATGATTGGAACAATTGGTTGTTGGCTATTGTACACATGAATCATATCTGTCAATGGTTCTTTGTGTTCAAGAATTCGTTGATCAATCTTTGAGATTTATTGTCCCAACTTTAAAAGAGTGATAAAAGATATAGTGAGTGCTATCTTTTCCAAGTGTTTTGTGGGTGCCATTATCTTCTAGGAGTAATTGATGGAGCAAAATTATGTTCTTTGCCTCTATTAAATATTGTAGACACAACCATCTTCTTGGTGAAGGGTTTCTTCCATCCCCATGAGGCACTATTGCATGGTTTCCATTCCCTTGTAGTTTATTGAACCTAATTTAATACAAGTGTGCACTATTTTAGGTTCCATAATTTATGGCCCCTACACTATGGTTGTTAGCCTAATTAAGATAGGCCTACCTTTGCATATAATAAGAGGCCAACATGAAACAAACATCCAAAGGTTAGGGGGTTTTTCCCTTTCCATAATTTATTATTTAAGTGCTAAGTGATGATGGGTATATCGTGTAATTCATATGTAATGTCCCCTATCGGGACCTTACTTAATTTATCCTAAATTTATCAATTAGGTTTTGGATTGTTATGTCCATGATAGGATTAGTCATTTTATCTCATTAGATTTAGTTATCTTTAACACTCATATCCAACCTTATTACTATTTTAACTCCATGAAGGGAAGCGTAAACATTATCCAAGGTGCCTAGAGACCAACTGCAATGGGCTGCCTCAAAGTTTACAGGTCCAAGCCCAAACTATTGGGACGTTGACCCCCACCTTATTTTGGGACAGATAGCCATTGCTTGGATTTAGACAAGCCCCTCCTTAGTAACACTTTAGTCTTCCTTCTTAGCTAAATAGTAATAGGTTCTATATATCTGTTCTTATTTTATTTTAATTAATATATATATTATCAATGTAGATGTTTACTCATTTATGAGTGCTATATATATAAATAATCTTGATTATCAATAATGATATATATTGATTGTCATTATGAGAATATATGAATATATATATATATATATAATAATGTCTGATATTCATTCCCTTATATCTCCCCCATTAGTTGTGAGATTGTATAATATATATACATAAAGTTAAATCCTATGTGTTTTGGTTGTCCGACTTGTTGCCAGATGCTAAATATAGATTTATTAATCTGTCAGTATTTTCCTCTATAATGTTCTCTTCCCTACGTAGGGTAACAAATATATTTTATATTCTCTCTTCTTCGATGCCTGAATTAATGATGGAGAGTGCTTTCTTATATCTTATGCTTAGGATGAGTAGTCATGTAAAAGACACGACTAATGTCTCTTCGTAAATCATATATCATTCCTTTATCAATACTAATCATTGTTATTAGTCTAAATTCTGCACCACTTTATGAAATCGTATTTGTCATTGCACTTATGTGGCACCTTTTCTGCCAACTTGTCCTTGCTGACTTTGTTTGACTTCAACAATATCACTGTTCTTTATCTTTCCATCCCACTCTAATATTAATTTAGAATAATGATTTTAATTAATAATTATCTAAGCATTATTAATATATTGCTGATATACGACTGATTAATATTGATTTTAATTATTAATTTTGATAATTATTCATTATATATCCATTGATTGATAATTATTTATTTCAATCTTCAATATATATATTATTATACAATTATCTATTTGTTAATAACATTGATTAATGTGATAAATATATTTATTTAATATACTTTTGATTATTTTTTAATTTATTATTATTAATTTATTTATCAAATTCTTAATATAGATGGGGGATATCACATCATACCTAGTGTGTCTCTTTCTTTCTCTCCACATTTCACATTAGGAGTATATGTTATAAAATACTAATGAAATCAACTATAGGTCAAATCTAATCAAAATTGCAATATAAAGATTAAAATAGATCTTGAAAAATACGGGAACCATTTTTGATAGATATTGTACAAATGAAGAGAATACTCCAAAGAGGAAATGCTTCAATGTGGAACAATTGAAGGACAATATTTTACTTTTATATGCACATCTACAATGTTTTTGATATATTTCTGAGATAACAAAACCATAGAAAGAATAGCATATAGAAGAAAGTAAAGAATAATGATCATATTTTGAGATATTGTGGAAAATTAAAGGAAAGAATGCTTGGTGGGGTTATCATGCAATCACTGAGTGATCCTTGATTCCCCTCTTCCAGTGACCCTTCAAAACTGGGTTATCATGCAATCAGTGAGTGATCCTTCATTCTCCTGGTCTGCCCTGCATCCAAACATATTGGAAATACACAATACAATGATAACAAGTCTTTCAAAATCCCCCTTCCCTCAAGGAACACTATCAACCATCCCTTCCACATAGCATTTCACTATTGTATGAGTGGATTGTGTAGGAACAGTTAACATTAAACAAGGAGCAAACTCCTCAACACATCTTGGAAACCATTGAATTTAATAATAAATGAAACCTAACACCAACACTATTCCTTCCATTCACTTCTACCAAGAATAAAGCATTTAATCCATTCAACATTACATATAATCATTAGACAGTTACATTTCTTGACTATGTAGAGGAACAGTCATGACCAAAATGATCAAAACTACTTTCACCCTTGCACAAGCTATTCCAAACTTCAAGTAAAATGAGAAATATGCTATATCAAATCATTCATATTCATAGTAACCATTTGAAGGATCATTTTGTCAATCAATCCTCTGACTGTACGCTTGTGGCAGAGAAAGGAAACCTCAAAATAGAGAGAGGAAACTTAGTAAAACTAGTCTATGCCAATGTTTGTGAGGGAATCTTAGTCACGACATCAAGTATCATCTCATCATGGTCTATTCACCATGTTTCAACACCCCATTCACTTTGATCTATTCAACTTACACCATTCTTCTTCTCCAAGACTCAAAGGCTTGAAACAGCATATGTGGTAAAAATTCATGAAATACTAAAGAAGACTTGCTATTTGTCAGACATATCTTCATTGTCCCCCACAAAAAACTAAGTAATAACTACTCTACCCTTAATTTGTTTAACAATGCACCATATTAGATAAAGTAGGTTCTATCACACATGGCATGAACTCTCTTCAAACTCACAATATGTATCATGAGTTTTTTAGCTAACATTAGATAATTGAATTACATATGTAGGTGCCCGGATTCCTTTCACGAGCATCCCACACAGTCTCATGGATCGACAGGTATAAGTCAATACACCCTATAGAGATTAATGTATTTCACATTTTGAAAAATATCTCACATTACTTGCTATCTCTCTCATTTGATGGAGTGCAGGTAGTAGCAAATAGGTATTTGTCAGATGTGTCTTCCTCAAACAAAGAAAGTGAGTCATTTAGTATGTCTGAATTAGGAAGATCAACTAGAGGTCAAAAGACTAGAAGGAAATTCAATAGACTCATGAAATTTTTCCTTACTCAAGGGGGGTCATGTTCTTATGATGATGAGAGAAAAGGCGACATCGAGGTGCCCTCTAGGTACCAAAATCTATAGAAACAATGGGTCCCCAAGGAATTTCCTCCAATAAACATTGATTTTAGTGTTAAAGGCAAGATATATCATATTGCACCATCGTCAATACATGGTTTGGGCTTATTTTCCATGGATGTCATAAAGGTCTCTTACAACAAAGTTGTTGAATTGATGGAGTATGTTGGACCTTGTTACGATTACAAAAGTTGGATGAGAATTGTTCAATATAAAAAAAGTATGCATAGGTATGCACTCTCGGCAAATTATATTCAACAAAAAGACAATGAGCAAAGTAAAAGAGTGGCTACATACATTGAAAGAAGGCCAAAAGCATCTGGGAATATTTTAGGTTTTATAAATAGCACGCGACCTCTATCAACTATTAAGAAACCCAATTGCATATTTGAGGTGCGCGAGGGAAATCATGTATTTGTATGTGCGATAAAATCAATAAGTGCAGGGGAAGAGTTGCTTATTGATTACAATTTGAATCGCATAGATACAAATGATGTCACTATCATTAGGGTGTAGGTACATACTATGTACCATTAAATAATTGAGTTTTTTTGCCAACCACATTTAGAGAGTCTCCTCACCATCCACCTCATCTCCATCATCATCTTCTAATGAAATTTATTAATGTAGTCCTTTCTAATTATTGGTTAACTTTAAATAATAACATAGGACCACAATATGGAGCAACCACGTAGTGGGGACAATGATCTTCATGCATGCACTTCTTCCCAGTAGGTAAACCTCTTTGTTATTGAACTACAAATTAGATAGAATCAAAATGTTAAATAAAGTTTTTTATTATATTCTTTTCATCACTATTTCAGATTAATTCTAATAGTGTTAGTAATATTGTTGTCATAGATAGGTGGTCAGCAAAGAAAGGGAAAGGAACCTGCAGTCCCTGAAGAGGAGTCCTTTGACAAGGACCTAGTTGTTGATTTTGGTGCTTATGCTGAGCTGGCCTCTACAATTAAAAAATGCCTCCACAAAATTGGAAATAGATTGGCTGAATTGGCATCTATATTCCCTCCAACTCTTGAGTCACAAAAGAGGGCAACTAAACTGATGCATCTATCTCAAAATTACCGAGTAAGTATTAATGTAATTTTTAATTATAACAAAAGTTCAATAATAATTTTTATGTTATAGTAGTCTTTTATGTCATTAAAAAATAAGCGGATGTGTTCCTTGCGGCCATGATGAGGGTACTACAGCTGGTTCAGGTAGATCACTGGTTTTATTATTCTCTAACAATCTTATTCTTTAGCACATGTCAATGATCATTTAATATCACCACCTCATACGATGGCAGGCTCAGATGTATCAAATTCTACAATGTCAGCAACACAGAGCATGGCCACAGATGCCATGGCACCACCTACTCATACAAGTATTCTATTTTCTCTATCATTATATATATGCTTATTTCCCTTGAAGTGTTCTTTCTTAAAGCCATTTCGTAATGGATTCAATTTATGCAATAGGGGATGCAACACTTGATGGTGATTTTCTTGGATGTACTAGTATTGCTAGTACGAGAACAGTGAAGGATTACATATTGCTTGTGTCCGAAGAAGAAGGACTTCACTTGAAAATAGCAAAACTTCCAAGTACTTTAAAGATTGGACCTTTCTTTTACTATACAATCATATGTTAATTACACCTTGCATTCAATATGAGAAGCTTACATCTATTGTGTTCTTATTTTATACTATTATATCCTTCGACTAACGATCCCATGATTATTTTGTAGGGAATGATGTTTTTTATAGTAAACTTAATGATGAGTGTTTGTAGATATTCGGGCCCACCATCTGTATAGGGTGAAACATCATATCTGAACTAAAACCCCAATCCACTATTTTGATTTCATATCATTTCTAGGATAGTTATCATTACATCCATTTTTTAATCTAACACTGTTTTCTTTCTTAAAAGGTGGAAAACCCAAAATCAAAAGTTAAATGATGATCTCGTAGAGAGTATGACAAACTTGTTTGGACCTCGTGCATTTGAGAAGGGTAAGCTCCTTCAAAGAGCCAGGATATGTTTGAGGTATATTAGGGACCAGTACATGTGTACATTAACCAAAAACCCACATTACCAGCACCCCCCTTGCATTCCTGATTTAGAGTGGAAATCTATTATTCTGGATGTGAATGAGAAAAATGAAGTAAAAAAAAGAAATACACCACCAGAGAATAGAAGAAGGTATGTGATATTGTTAAGAATGTAATTGTGTACTAAATACTCTTCATATTTATTTGAACTAACATATTTCAATCTCTTCATAGATTTCTTGACACATCAAAGGAAACAAAGGCAAGATTGCAAAAGCATGGGAAACACAAGCTAGGCTCTGGTGGTTATTCAAAACTTGCTACATGAGTTGTAAGTGTTGGAAAAATACAATCTTTACATGGCTTTTAACACTGAAAATAATTCTTTAATCTTTAAATATTTATTTGTAATTTGAAATCTTTTTTTGTTTTGATGAAACAATAAAATAAAATTTGACGATACCAAGCAAAAATGTAGGGCATGGAGTTCAATATAAGTCTCATAGAAGAAGACAAGAAAATTGGCTCCCAACAAGGCTATAAAGCCATGGCAGAAAGAATAAGAAGTGCACAAGGTTCTACTGATGAATCTGTCAGGGTAAGTAAGCTAAATAGATGATATTTCAAATTTAATTATTTACCAATTAGTTTATTTGATGTTAAGTTCCAACATAAAGTGAGTAAATTTTTTTTAAGTAAGAAAACAATGATAACATGAATGCATATGAAATTGAAATTTAGCCTGCCATTTCTTGCCGTACACAACCTGTGGGTGTTGATGACAATGAGGATGTGCATCATAGTAATACAAGTAAACATCTTAAATTGATTGGTGTAGTAATACAAATTTAATTGCAATTGGTGTTTGGATTAATGTAACAATTTGTATTGCAGCTATAGAGAGTGTAGAGGTTGTTGTTAATGAGCATGTTGAGGTTGAGGCCGAGGCCAGACAAGTTGACCTCGATGTTGATGATGTGACTAGATCAGGTAAAGAACTATATGATTATGGCTTGTAAAGTATTGAAATACTTTAAAATGTTTAAACTATTTTTAATTATAATAACATGTTTTTAATTTAACCCTTTTATATGTTATTGCAGATGACCCCCCTTTGCATCAACAAAGAACTAGGCATGCATTGAGATCTAATGAGAGGGTAGATGATCATGATGATAATATTGATGCTCATCTTAACAATTACATCTTAAAAACTAGAAATCAAAAGAAAAAAAATAAATGATTGTCATATATGCACTTTAATTGATAATGACTGATTTTTATATGCCAATGAATTTAATTATGTGGTAGTGAATGTTCATAAATTTTATAATGTGTTAATGAATGTTATCGTGTGATAATTAATGAATGTCACATTTTATTAATGTGTGAATGAATGTTAGATGTTAGATGAACTTTAGAATGTTAGATGAATTTTATTAGATGAACTTTAGATGAATGTTAGATGAACTTTAGATGTTAGATGAATTTTATTAATGGATGAAATAATGAATGAATGTTAGATGTTAACGGGCAATTTAGAGTGATATTAGGGAGGGGGGGGGGGGGGGGGGGAATGAGCTTCCAACTTCATGTGGTTGGCCCTGTTTAGTACAGAATATAAAACTATTCTTGAAACAAAGTGAAGCTCAATAAGTTTGTTCCTTATATAAGGTCTCAAGTGTAGCTTTTATCCCACTCTCAACATTGCAAGGCTTCAAGTGGTGTTCTGATATTGGTTTCTCCATCTCCCATTGACATCTTGTCTTTCTCCTAAGAACTCTCACTAAGCTATAATACATGGATGAGCAGAAGATGTCCCTTACAGGCTACACATATATAATATGGTAGATCTAGGGAACAAATATACTACAACATAGAATGAGTCAACTTGAATCTATAGTTTCTTCATTCACAATGAAAATTCAAATTACAAGCCATATTTTAGATTTAATATTCATATTTATCTTCATCATGATCATAGCCATCATGGTCAACATTTGGTTCAACTTCATTTGAACCACAGTCCATGTTGGGTACCATTATAAGGCATGGAGTGTGGTCATACCCATGTTACCATAATAATGAGTTATCCTATAAAATTATGAATAAAATACCTCATGTATCATATTTATAATACTGCAGGTGCACCTGGGATTGGCCCAGGCACCCAAGTTCCTACCAAAGGAACCCAAGTCAAACCCAGAGGAGAACAAAAGTAGAATCAGAACCCAGCCTCAAACAAAGAACTAGATAACTTGGCTTTTTTCTAATTCAAGTTTATTTCTGAATTCTTCTCCAATTCCAACCTGATTATTCCATATTTTGTTTTCCAATTTTCCTTCTTCCTTGCTCCAAATTCAAGGATCACCACCCATGACTTGGTTATGATAATGAATGCTAGCAATGCCTTTATTACCAAGGAATCACCACCTGCCATTAATGAATATTAATGATCATTGTTTCCTAAGGGTAATCATTATTTGTGTATGCTAATCACCCAAGTCTTTGGCTATGATTTGCATGCTGTGAGGTTTGTTAGAAGTGGGGGTATGACATGCTGGTTGGATTATAACATATTGACACTTACACCATGAAAAAGACAAATAATTAAATAGAAAGAGAGGACCAACTAAACCATCTTGTGGTCAGTCTATATCAAATTGAGAAACAACATCAAGACTCAAGAATCAAAACAATCAAAAGTTTCTTCAAGACCATGAATGATCAACAACATTCCATTAGAAAACAAAACACTAATCTATATTATCATTAAGCCATAAAATATGTCTTTAAAGTTTAGAAGCATCACAAGAACTTTCAAGAAACATAGTACTATCCAAGGACAAAAATGAATACCCTCCAAATGATTATGATTATGTTGATGTTGATGTCTATGATTTATGTCTAATGATTATGATGATGTTGATGTTGATGTCTATAATTTATTTCACTTACTGATGCTTGCCTAGATTGAATTTTGAATTGCCAGGTTGGAGAACGCTTTCAAAGTTTAGGGTTTGTTCTACATGATACTCTTAGTTATAGCTCAAATGCAACTCAACATATTTTTGATGCTAGGCAACCCACTACAGAAACTCATCTGCAAGTGAAATTTAATGTTGTGACTTGTTATCATTGTATTGTGTATTGCCAATATGTTTGGTTGCAGGGCAGACCAGGAGAATGAAGGATCACTCACCGATTGCATGATAACCTAGTTTTGAAGGGTCACTGGAAGAGGGGAATGAAGGATCACTCAGTGATTGCATGATAACCCCACCAAGCATTCTTTCCTTTAATTTTCCATAATATCTCAAAGTATGATCATTATTCTTTACTTTCTTCTATATGCTATTCTTTCTATGGTTTTGTTATCTCAGAAATATATCAAAAACATTGCAGATGTGCATATAAAAGTAAAATATTGTCCTTCAATTGTTCCACATTGAAGCATTTCCTCTTTGGAGTATTGTCTTCATTTGTACAATATCTGTAAAAAATGGTTCCCATATTTCTTCAAGATCTATTTTAATCTTTATATTTCAATTTTGATTAGATTTGACCTATAGTTGATTTCATTAGTATTTTATAACATATACTCCTAATGTGAAATGTGGAGAGAAAGAAAGAGACACACTAGGTATGAATTACACGATATACCCATCATCACTTAGCACTTAAATAATAAATTATAGATAGGGAACAACCCCCTAACCTCTGAATTTTTGTTTCATGTTGGCCTCTTATTATATGAAAAGTTAGGCCTCTCTTAATTAGGCTAACAACCATAGTGTAGGGGCCATAAATTATGGAACCCAAAATAGTGCACACTTGTATTAAATTAGGTTCAGTAAACTACAAGGGAATGGAAACCATGCAATAGTGCCTCATGGGGATGGAAGAAACCCTTCACCAAGAAGATGGTTGTGTCTACAATATTTACTAGAGGCAAAGAACATAATTTGGTTCCAGTAATTACCCCTAGAAGATAATGGCACCCACAAAACACTTGGAAAAGATAGCACTCACTATATCTTTTATCACTCTTTTAAAGCTGGGACAATAAATCTCAAAGATTGATCAACGAATTCTTGAACACAAAGAACCATTAACAGATATGATTCATGTGTACAATAGCCAACAACCAATTGTTCCAATCATGGTGTCCAATAATTATGTTAGAAAAAGCATCTACAAATCCCTTACACAACCATAATAGATTCAAACCATGAACTATAAGAACCTAACAATGGGACTAACAAAGATACAGCCTAAACAAATCCTGATCATATTCCACCCTA
This sequence comes from Chamaecyparis obtusa, assembly GCA_027943335.1. Lineage (NCBI taxonomy): Eukaryota > Viridiplantae > Streptophyta > Pinopsida > Cupressales > Cupressaceae > Chamaecyparis > Chamaecyparis obtusa. The sequence continues at coordinate 1,160,951 of BSBK01000774.1, read as the reverse complement.
TTGTAAGGCCCAAGAAGTAACTCTATCTTAAAGCTACACATTCCTCTAGATGAAGCTCAAAGGTTAGGTAGCTGAAGCATAGCAATACTTGAATGAATATAGGAATGATTTGATGTACAATCATTTGCTAGCTTGGTTTGTGGGTCTTCCACATAATATTTTCTCTTTAACCACATTTATAGTTTGAGAAAATCAGAAAAAATTGTTTCAGATTTATATTATCCTTTTGAATTAGCACACTACCATCAAAATGCATAATCATTGGTCATCTCAAGAAAATTCCTATTGATTAGTAGGATATCCTTATAAAAATTTGATGCATGGATTTCTTGTGAATTATCGACTGCTATGTATCCTACAAATATGGAAGGAATAGTGTTGGTGTTAGGTTTCATTTATTATTGAATTCAATGGTTTCCAAGATGTGTTGAGGAGTTTGCTCCTTGTTTAATGTTAACTGTTCCTGCATAATCCACTCATACAACAGTGAAGTTACAAAATTGAACCGATGGCATGTTTACAACAAAGAAATAGAATGATAATAATATGCTAAAAATTCTATTCTATTTAATACATGCCAAAGGACCGCATTGTAAATTGCTATCACTAAAATGACCGCATTCTATTGGTGTCATGCTCTAGCCCGTACTTTAACTCCATTATTTGATCTTATTGGTGCTTGTGCTCAAGGATATCAATTTTTTTGAAATGTTGACTGTGGTTATCAAATGGACAGCCCATGAGCTTCTAGCTAGGCACCATATGTATTGATAGCTTAGGGCATCAAATGTATTGTATCATTGATAGTTGATACTTTGTTAAAAGGAAATAGGATAAAGAATGATTTTTATTTAGTTTCTCTATTTTGATCCCTAAGTGGCTTACAACCCTAGAGAAGTATATGCAGATTTATGGATGTAGTTGTAGGATACATAGCAGCTGATAATTCACAATAAATCCATGCATCCAATTTGAATAGCAATTAATACAAAGAACTAGGGTCCTCCAATGGCCCAATCATCTAGACCTTGATTTTCCCCTCAACCAGTGACCCTTCAAAACCAAGTTATCATGCAATTAGTGAGTGATCCTTCATTCTCCTGGTAAGCTTCTAGGTAGGCACCATTTGTATTGATAGGTTATGGCATAAAATGTATTGTATCATTGATAGTTGATACTTTGTTAAAAGGAAATAGGACAAAGAATGATTTTTATTTAGTTTCTCTATTTTGATCCCTAAGTGGCTTACAACCCTAGAGAAGTATATGCAGATTTACGGATGCAGTTGCAGGATACATAGTAGCTGATAATTCACAATAAATCCATGCATCCAATTTGAATAGAAATTAATACAAAGAACTAGGGTCCTCCAATGGCCCAATCATCCAGACCTTGACTGTCCCCTCAACTAGTGACCCTTCAAAACTGGGTTATCATGCAATCAGTGAGTGATCCTTCATTCTCCTGGTGAGCTTCTAGGTAGATGCCATTTGTATATTTGATAGCTTAGGGCATCAAATGTATATTGTATCATTGATAGTTGAGACTTTGTTAAAAGGAAATAGGACAAAGAATGATTTTGATTTAGTTTCTCTATTTTGATCTGTAAGTGGCTTACAACCGTAGAGAAGTATATGCAAATTTACGGATGTAGTTGCAGGATACATAGCAGCTACTAGTTCACAAGAAATCTATGCATGTAATTTGAATAGCAATTAATACAAAGAAATAGGGTCCTCCAATGGCCCAATCATCAGGACCTTGACTGTCCCCTCAACTAGTGACCCTTCAAAACTGAAGTATCATGCAATCGGTGAGTGATCCTTCATTCTCCCGGTCTGCCCTACAACCAAACATATTGGAAATACACAATACAATGATAAAAATTCTTTCACAATCCCCCTTCCCTCAAGGAACACTATCAACCATCCCTTCCACATAGCATTTCACTATTGTATGAGTGGATTGTGTAGGAACAGTTAACATTAAACAAGGAGAAAACTCCTCAACACATCTTGGAAACCATTGAATTCAATAATAAATGAAATGTAACACCAACACTATTCCTTCCATTCACTTCTACTGAGAATAAAGCATTTAATCCATTCAACATTACATATAATCATTAGATAGTTACATTTCTTGACTGTGTAGAGGAAAAGTCATGACCAAAATGATCAAAACTACTTTCAACCTTGCACAAGCTATTCCAAACTTCAAGTAAAATGAGCAATATGCTATATCAAATCATTCATATTCATATTAACCATTTGAAGGATCATTTTTTCAATGAACCCTCTAACTGTACCCCTATGGCAGAGAAAGGAAACCTCAAAATAGAGAAAGGAAACTTAGTAAAACCAGTCTATGTCGATGTTTGTGAGGGTACAGTCATGATAACTGCCTCTCAAACCTCTCCAAACATGTAAGATTTTGTTTAAATACTTTATTGATCTCTTCTAAACATTAACCAAATCAAACCTACATTTGAATCCACACACAATAACCCCAAAATGAAGGTTTTTGTATCCTTTAATGAATCTGAGTCACTGGTAGCACATGGATAGTCAAACTAGTAGTCTCCAAAGCATTCAATAAGTGACTGAATTGTATTTAATACACACTATTCCTTCCATTCACTTCTACCAAAAATAAAGCATTTAATCCATTCAACATTACATATAATCATTAGATAGTTACATTTCCTGACTGTGTACTAGAGGAATAGTCAGGAAATGTAACTGTCTAAATGATCCAAACATTTGAAAATAGTGAATTGATATCCTTGAGCACAAGCACTAATAATATCAAATAATGGAGATAAAGCACGGGCTAGGGCATGACACCAGTAGAATGCGGTCATTTCAGAGAGCATTCATGATCAAATAAAATGCAATGCATTTGAAATTTGCAGTCGAATATGATGCCAGATGCTCGAAAGATGAAGAAATCACATACCTTCTCTCATGCTCAAATTTTGCTCCTCTATCCAATAAAAATAAAAATGATGAGGTCGTTTCACTTTTTTTTTTTTCATAGCCAAATCTTCCTTGTACCACACGAAGAACATGCCATTGGTTCAGTTTTGTAATTTGTTTTTTGTGTAATTAGTAATTGGAAGATTAAATGTAGATAATACCTTTATTAGTTTAATTAGCATGTTATTATCATATTAGATAACGTATGTTTAAGAATTGTTGGGACTGGTCCTTTTGCGTGTATTAAACATAATAGAATTTTCAGCATATTATTATCAATCTATTTCTTTGTTCTAAACATGCCATTGGTTCAGTTTTGTAGATTTGTTTTTTGTGTTAAATGCATTTTTCATGAGGAGGGGTCTTGTTCTGAGGAGATTGATGAAGATTGTGCACCTCAAAAACCAATTCATAAGGTACCAATCCATGTTTCTTATTCGCTTATATTTTTGGTTTGGTAAATCTCCTTATAAGTTTCATGTCCTTTCTTTTGATTACTATGGATGAGATATATATCTTACATTTAACATTCAACTTCTTTACATTTTAGAACATGCAGTGTGTTTTTTGAGGATTTTACCAAATCAACTTTTAACATAAACCAAAAACACCAAACTGATATCTTGCCCTTGCAACGTGACAAAATATTTGCATTTGACCAATAATTGCAAGCAATTAAATGATAAATCCACATACCTATATCTTTGTAAAATACCCGGAACATCAAAAAGATGGCTAAGTGGCTGCCGCCATGATTTTTATCTACTGAATATGGGAAAAAAAAACACCAAAAGGAATCAAATAGAAAACATGATTGGTCATTTCAGAGAGCATTTATGATCAAATAAAATGCAATGCCTTCTGTCGCTCTCGATCAGCTTTCACCCGCTCGTTTTCTCCCACTCCTTTTCTCTACAATCAAAATAAAAATGATTTGGCCATTTCAAAATAGTGAATCCATATCCTTGAGCACAAGCACCAATAACATCAACTATTTTGATCTGTGGGTACCCTAATGTTGGCAAGAGTTCTTTTATTTATAAGATTACTCTACAAGCTTGAAGAAGCGATATATTTTGGCAAATGAAGAGTGGAAAGATGATGATGTTCCTGAGATCATGGATGGACACAATGTTGCAGACAAAATGGGAAGACATCTTTCGAGCCTAGCCCTGGATCCTTCAAAAATTGGGGTAGGATCGAGACCCAGGCTAAAAAGATGTCTTCCTTTTTGTTGTGGAATATAGGCTCTACTATTGCAACAACGACAGATTGTGATGTACATATCACAACAGCTGAGAAACATAAATGTAGGCATCATGGTCACAATTTTTTGGAGACACAACATAATTGAGTGGTATTCCCAGATGATGCAAAGCAACCACTACTTTGCATCATCTCAAAAAACCACTCAATTATGTTGTGTCTCCAAAAAATTGTGACCATGATGCCTACATTTATGTTTCTCAGTTGTTGTGTCTCAGGACCCCTTATGACCCTTTACGACCATTTACGATCCCTAAGAATACATCTTAGAGGTCTTAAAATGTCATAAAGGGTCATAAGAGGCTCCTAGGAGGGGCTAGGTGAGCTTCCACCTTCACATGGTTGGCCCTGTTAAGTAGAGAATGTTAAACTATTCTCAAAACAAAGAGAAGCTCAATAATTTAAGGTCTCAGTCCACGGAGATGCTAAAAAAATGACGAGAATCAATGGAGAGTTTTTAGATTCTGAGAAGACGTATATGGAGTGGAGGCCAGATTGAGTACCAGTGCAGACATGATGATTCAATAACCTACATCTATAAAACCTTCACAATTATCCCTTCTTTGGCCTCCACTCATTCCTCTTCTCAAAAATGATTATCTAGAAACTTCGGATAGTGTTTTCTCATCCATGCACAAAATGTGCTAGTGATCGTATAAAATTACTTTAGGCCTCCAGTATTGATGAGATGTACAAGTGTAAAATGTTTTTGTGAGACTATGATCAATTTCTACAGTGTACATAAATGCAAGGTGGTGATTATTCTTGATGATCGACAGGTAGCTAGGACTAAAGATAACACAACTTAAGAGACCATCATAGGTTGTCTCTTTCTTCGATCTATATTATTGACAGAATGTTTTACCTTTCATTAGCTTATCAAATCTGGGGATTTGAAAGAATTTAATAGAATATTTTCATGACAACATATATTATTTAAGTTGATGTTGCACAAATTTATCTACTTCGTGCACTTGTATACTATGAAGATGGTGATAAAGAAGCATCTCCTCCCATGGCAATGCTTCTTTATCGCCATCCTCATAGTCTACAAGTGGGCGAAGTAGATAAATTCATGCAATGCCAACTTAAATAATATACGTTGTCATGAAAATATTCTATTAAATTCTTTCAAATCCTCGGATTTGATGAGCTAATGAAAGGTAAAACATTCTGTCAATAATATAGACCAAAGAAAGAGACAACCTATGATGGTCTCTTGAGCTGTGTTAACTTTAATGTGCCTATCTGTCAGTTTTTTGACAATTAACAATTAATTCCGACAGAAGCGCTATGCATTCGATAGACAAAATGTCAGAAAAAAATAATTTTTGACATTTAGTGCAACAGTAATGCTATACGTTCAACAGGAAACCCTGTCACTATTCTGATAGTTTAAGTGTCGTAAAGAGAACATTTTCAACAGAACATTTGATAGTGAGGCCATATCGCCGACAGGTAGATCTATCAGAATATGATGCTAACTGTCGGTATTCCAACACTTATACTGTCGGAATTAGTATGGTTCGATAGTCAGTTCGGATAGAGATTGTATATTTCTGATAGGTCTTGTTATCAAAATTTTGATGGATGAACCAGAGGAAATGCCATTTCTAAGCTATTGTTATTTGCAACTTTTCGACGTGAAAAGGTGTTGGTAAACCAACAGGTAGGTCTTCTATCGCAATCTTCTACGCAAAAATAGCGATGGACTCATGTGTCAAAATTTTAACAAATGAGTGTTGCAAATCTGACAAATGGACGTCAAAATTTGGCCCCAAATGTAGTAGTGAGGATGAAAAACTGTATGAATCTAAGCTAGAATTGATAAAATTGAGATGATATGATATGCAAGTTTAATCTATGAATGCTATGAATTTATATGAAAAATCTATGCAAAGCTATGAAAACTATGAAATTGATCTCACAAATTCGCTCGTCGTAAAAGCTTGATTCTTCATATGAAATTTCACCAGAGTAGTTGTGCAAATTTGAGTGTTTGTGGATGAATTATGAAGAGCTAAGCCTTGATTTTATAGAAATCCAGCGCTTTGAGGATGCATGAGAAAAGCCATAAATCACTCTTGATCAACTCAGGTTGATTTTTGAGTTATCAATAGAAAAGGAATAATTAATTCATAAAAATCATGCAAAAGCATGCAAAAACAACTTTTAACTCAAAATAGAGTTTAGATCAATTTTCAACTCATAATCAGATGTTGAGTTTAAATTTAAGATTAGCTGTTAATTTCTAGTTGACTGCTTTTGTGATCGTGCATGATTCAATTATAAATTAATTTAATAAATAAAGTGATTTATTCTCAACTTAATTGATTTTTAAAATAAAAACTATTGATTTATTGGTTAATCCATTATTAAATCAAACTTTTATTCAAAAATATATTATTAAATATTGACAAATTAGATTTAATCAATTACATATAAATTTAATCAATTATTTGTAGGATATTTTAATTTATTGTCAAAATTATATAGTATAATTAATAATAAATAGAATTAAATTTAATTAAATAATTAAGTGGCATAATTAAACTTAATTAATTAAATATTCAAAATATTCAATTAATCAAAAATAGGATAAATAAGATTTATCACCAAATAATCATTAAATTAAAGATAATTAGATAAATTAGGAATATTTCTAGGAATATTCCTCGATGCAAAATTAAGATAATCAATTAGGTTTTTGATAATGTACATATGTGCTTTAGGTTAGGACTTTGATGTTGATTTTGATCGAATTGAAGATGTAAGAGGTTAATGAACCTATAGCCCATTTTTGGGGTATTACAACTGGTACCACGTAGACAAATAGGCTTACGGTTGCACAATAGATAGAAGAAATTGCAAAGTATACTCTTGAAGAAGGTTTCAAAGCAAGAAAAGGGATATCAGGGTTGCTTCTACTCAGGCTATTGGTGCCATAGAAAAAAAATTTAAATCTATATCTGTGAATGACATTAGAGCTGAAAGTAGTCCTGATATGTGTCCCAACTAAGTTCAGTTCTCTCACGCAAGGAAACAGGGTTGAATGGAATAGAGAGAAACAATAACAAAACTAGCGTTAATAACAAATAGGGATGAAAATGTAAGAAACTAAAATCCTTATTCTTTGCATGAAAAATAGTCTTAGAGATCGATATTAACTACCAATCTTGCTAATCAGATAGAAGAGACTATTATTTGCAGATTGATTTTCAATAGATTAGTGATTACAAATGGAATAATCAAGCCTGCAGATCAAAACTCGTGAGAGCTAAGAAAAGATTAAAATTGAGAAATGAAGCTACAAATGCCAACAAAAAGGAGATTTGTGAATCCTATATTATGAAAACCTATAGAGATTAGAATTAATAAAACTTGAAAAGAGGAAAAAATGCGTTAGATCCTGGCGGCAAGCCATCCAAATCTAAGATCAAGATATTAGAATGCAATAAAATAAAGAAGAAAAAAATCCTGCAAAACAATGGTTAGAATCCAAAAAAACTTTCTCCTTCACAGCTGAAATATCCTTCATCTATCCCTACATGCACACTCAAAAGCAAGGATTAAACATGCTCTGATACAATGTTAGAATCATAAAATAAAATGAAATGGAAAAGGTAAGGAAAGAATCCAAGAGAGTATGCAATGGAAGAGATTTACCAAATACTAAAAGAGAGAGATAGAGAGATTTTCCGTGAAGTGATCAAACACAAGCTCACAAAAATGCTCCAAGAACCAAGGCAAGAACACATAGATTTCAAAGGGGAAAAGAAAGAAAAAATCCCTTGTGAATTATGAATGAGGCTCAAAGCCAAAAGGAGAAGAAATAATTGGAGCTCAAAGCTCATTACAATATGAAGAGAAAGAAATGAGAGAATAGAGGAGATTATTGAACAAGTGTGTGAGAGGCATCTCTTCAAGTAGAGATGAGTGAAGGAGTTTGCATGTGACTCCCATCTTAGATGAATGCCACATTCATGTTGCGTGTGAGACAAATGTGAGATTCCTCTTAAGGAGGAATATCTAATTTCTTTATTAAAGGAATTACAAAAATGACATGTCCTCCTACTTGGACTAGAGGACAAATACAATATAGGATACCTTGGTTTATCCTTTAAATACATATTTACACCAAGGAAAGATTAATTTCTAACACTTTCAACACTCTTGTGATGGTTTTCTAGCTGAGCTCACAATTTTGTATAAGTGAAGTTAATGGCACTTTAAGTGGTATCACTACCATCTAGAATCCATAATAGGTTGATGGGGAACTCATTTTCCCTTCCCAAAACTTCCTAATTGTCAAGATGGCCTCTTATGGTAATATTTGGTCCATAGTGTCTATGCTCCCTATAATACCCCAAAATTGGCACCTTGCAATCTTAATCAATTTTGGTTCATTCTTTCAAATTTCTACATCATCGAAGTCCTATTGTACTAGGCAATTCTGTCTCCTAATTGCCTTTATTTGACTGAGTGTCAAATGCAAAACCCTAAATTTGCATTAATCAAACACTATATTTAATTTCTAAATATTCAGCATTTATTGGCTAAATAATTCCTATGATCAATTAATTTAATTATAAAGTCTTAGTGCTTTTAATTAAATTAATTCCACCCCCTTTAGCTAATACATATCAAAAGGAATTAATAATTATTTGGTTATTTAAATGGATTATTCCCACTTGAATTTAATTATTCAAAAAATATGAAAATTCACCCATGTGGCCATAATTCATTTTCTTAATTAAATAATCCATACAATTTGTTTCACCTCCCACCATGGAGTTGAAGAGTCGACCGTTTCTTTCCAAGAAACTCTTCACTCTCCACCCGGGCTCTTCTATATTATAACCCTCTCATTCCTCATTTGAGGAGGAAATTTTTGAGCATCGAATTTGTGTCAAAATATTGTCTCACTCTTGCATTTTTAAGCTTTGATAATCTTGCATATTAGAGTAATTCCATTTTAGCATAATCTTGCACTCTCATCTTTAATCTAGTTTTCTTATTATGTTCTTAGTTTAATTCTCATTTCATTTCAAGCTTCTTAGATTAATTTTCATCCTCATTCTTAGATTACAATTGCATTCTCATTTTATCTTAATTCATTTCATCTATAATCATTTTCTTAGCATTTAAATCCTCCATTTTAGCTTGGTCTATGGTTGTTGGGATCTCAATTCTGAGAGTAATTCAAAACCCCATCTAAATAGGAGGTGATAGGTCGATTCAATTGAGTGTGTGAAGTGGAAAATTCATGTTCATCTTCATATATGATCATTGAGCAATGACCATGTTGAGGTCTATGGCTGAATTCAAGGTCCATATTTAGACATAAACATTTTAGCGCCCACTGTGGGGTAGAAAAAATCATTTCTAGCCTCACTCTCAAAAGTTTTCTGAGAAGAATTTAAAGCTCTTTCCGTATGGTTCGTATAACTGAGTACAAAATCTCGCACAAGCTTTCTGACTGTGTCGTATGAAGGTTTGCTATCAGTAGCACTTTCTCATGTGAAACATATGTTGGCAATTTGGCTGAGTTGATTGCATAGATGTTTTCATTATGGAAACATATGATCCACATGAAGATCACACGAGTCAGAGAGCAAGTATGATAGAGCACATTGCATATTTGTCTAAGTGTGAGACAATAGTTTTACCAGTGTACTCGGACACAGTTTTTGTTTGCGATGTTGACTGGACTGAGTTTAGTGCTTGCGTACTTGAACATAGACTCTATGGTGACTAATGATGACCCATCTTAGAGTGCAAGTCATTATGGCATGTACGGAAGAAGTTATGATAGTTTTACCAAAAATAGTGTGAAGTCGACAAGACAGTATATAAAGGCAGAATTGGTAAAGAGTTAAGGAATTATTTTGTTTATCAAAATAATGTCTTAACAATATAAAGGGATGACATCTTAGATGTTTACTCTTGGTTAAATCTATTGGTATATATGTAAATGTAATTTTAATTGTAAAGTGTAGTAGTAGAAAATAGTTGTAATTGAAAAAGCAGCAAGCAATTGTAATAGCATGATGTGAAGTCTATGAAGCATATGTAACAGTGACAAAGAAAGATCAGTGAAGAGATATTGATGAAAGTAGTATAAGGTTATGTACCTTGATCTATTTTGTAATCAGTGTATATTATATTACTTGTTTGGGTAGTGGGCTCAGCTGGTAATCACATTTTGTACTACCAACTCCTAACAAAGTTGAGGCTTCTAACAAGGCCTATAGTCCCTTAATCAGGATTGATACACTATATGTTTGTAATAGACTCCTAATAGGGTCAACATCCTTAATAGGATACTTTTGATTAGTGGATCTTTGTGGGTACCATCCCCACCGGGGTTTTCCCTTGGCCAAGGTTTCCTTGAGAACAAATCATGTGTTATGAGTTCTTTAGTTTTATTGCTATGCATGTTGTTTAGCTTCTTATATTATGCATGTATAAAGATAATCTATTATATCCATAATTGGGCAAAAGATAAAGTTTACAGAATACTGATTCACCCCCCCTCTCAGTATTCCCTATTTCTAACAATTGGTATCAAATCTTAGTTACTCGGAAAAGAATCATTCAAGGAAAGCCTAGCAGCTTGAGTAAGATCTCTATGGATATGGATCAACTATAGAAGAATCTTGAAGAAGATCTTGAACAGATTGATATGCTTACTGATGAAAGAGACACTCTAAAAGGAAAATATGATGATGCAAAGAACCTCATTGAGAAATTGAAAAACAAATTAGAAGATCTAAGATCTGAAAAGAAATCTGAAGTTCTTATTGAAGATTGTGATGACAATTTGGAAAAAGAAAATGAGATCCTTAAGCATGAATTGAAGATAGCAAATCTGAAGCTTATTTTGAAAGATGGAAATGGCAAGAATGAAGCAAATCTGAAATCTGAGAATGAACTTCTAAAAATTGAAAATGAAGGATTGAAATCTAAACTTGGAAATGTAACATCTGAACTTGAGAAAGTCAATTTGTAGTATGCTGAACTTGAGAAATACAACAAGATTGTGAAAGGCGAACTGACTCAATCCAAGCAACAACTTAAAAGGCTATATTCAACTAGTGAGAATATTGATACACAAGCATCTTTTTAGAAACCATTCTATGATAAGAATGGTCTTGGATTCAACACTCTTAAAGAAAATAATGAAATCAAGGAACTAGATCTGAAAGCATCTAAAAGATTAGATGAGAAGAAGTCTGATGAGATCAACAAGTCTGAAAATACTCCTAAAGAATAAGAATCATCAAAGCAAGATGAATCATCCAAAGGTATGCAAAGAGAATCCAAAGGTAGATGTTTTGCTTGTAATACTATTGGTCATATGAAGAAAGATTGCACAGGTAAGCAATTTAAACCTCTTAATGGTTATTGTTATAACTGTCATGGATTTGGACATAGAGCTATTGAATGTAGGAAACCTAAATTTATTGAGAATAATAATAATAGTAGAATGTTTAAGAATACTAACAATGCAGATAAGAAACCTACTGAAGATATGAACAGAAGAAATGGAGTAATATGTTTTAGATGCAACAAGGTTGGACACATTGCTAGAAATTATAGATCACAGATTAATCCACCTGGACCAAGATATGGAAGTAATAGAATTGTTTGTCAAATATGAAACAATATTGGACATACAACAAGGTTTTGCAGAATGAACAATGGAGTTTTTCATCCTAACCCTAACCCTAGAAATTATGAAAGAAGAAATGAAGATGCAGGTAATAGATAGAAAGGTTGCTATAGAAATATAGATGAAGTGAAGTTTGTTAAAAGCACAGATCAAGGAGACATATTCAACATTGAAGGCAATCAGAAAGGTGAAGTATCAAGTGGTAAGAATGAATCCTTACCTGACCTATCTCAAAGTATCTAATTTATGAGAATTATAGTAGATTAGGAACTTAGATTAGTGTAGAAGTAGATTTATGATGAATTAAGTTTTGTGTAGTTAATGGAAGGTAGTTTATGATATTATAATGCTATGGTTAAGAGTGCAAAGAAAAATATTATGTTTCGCGAGATCACAAGAAGTTTTAAGTTTTGCAGGATAGCAGAAATAACTTTTTGGAAAGAAGTGGCAAAAGAATTGAATGCGATGTCAGAACTAAGTGAGTTTGAAGTAATAAAAGGTTATGATTGGTGTTATTTGATCATCAAAGTGAACACAAGTGTTAAAGAGATAAAAAAAAGTAGTGATTGGAAGCTTTTTTCAATGATTTGGTGAAGGATTTGAGCGTTGAATCTACGCAAGCCCTAAATTCATGAAATCGAGGTATTTTACTTGACAGATCTGTGATATGGTAAAAGGAATATGAAGTAATCATGGATGTATCTTTAATTCACAATATCAGAGATAAAAATAGACCTAGAATGAAGAGGGAACCAGTTGAGCCTCTGGAAGAAGACCCTAATTTAGCTTTATCATCCATACCAGACAGAGTTTTGCATTTAGAGAATGTAAGAAGTTATCTTGGATGAAAGTTAGAAACCATTAGTGATAGTGATTTTACTAGTGAGTATGAGAAGATTTACAACCAGGACATGTCATTGAAACAAGGTTATGAACATTTGAAAGACAATGAGATTGTTAAGTATGCATTGCAGTCTGAGTTTGATAATGAAGAATGCACTAAGATAATCCTTAGCAGAATTCATAATGGGAAGTTTTGGCTAGAAGATAGAGTAATAGACATTACAACTGATTTGATTCATGAAGTCACTAGACTATCTAAATCTAGAGCTATTCCTTTAAATGAGAAGAACATGAGAAAGATAGTCATTGATAACACTAATTCATCCTATAATGGCAGAGGAATTGTAATTAGTAAGATCCAACAACCTGATGTTAGATACCTATGCAAGATCCTAACAACCAAGTTTTGTGCACATTCAAGAGAGGATGACATGGCAGCTAGAATGGTACACATAGCTTATTTGATGTCTGTTGACAAAGTCCCAGTTGATATTTGTGAAATTCTAAGAATTCAATTGTTTGAGAACTTGGAGAAGATTAAGAAGACAAAGCATGCACAATTTAGATTTTCATCTTTGATCACTTACATATTTTTTCATCTTTTGAGGAGATTTCCTTACACCATAGGAAATTATTGGAATGATGGAAAAAATTCAATGGAAAGGATTAATGTAGTATATAGAAAACATGTTATTGACAGTGTTAATGAGAGTGCAGTACTAGTTATTAAGACATTTCAGAATATTGTGTCTAGTAGGTCAAGGATTCCACAGTCTCTTGTGGAGAAATACAAGAATGAAATATGTTTTATGGTTGACACTAACTTTACATACTTTGAAGTAGTTGAACCTAGAATTGAGTTCATAGACCCTCTTGGCTATGAAATATCTGAAACAAAGACAAAAGAATATGTGAACAGGCTACTTAAATGCAAGGTTGACACCCACAGTAACAGATTTGGAACTTTTGAAGAAAACTTCAACTCCACAAAGGCTATACTTGACGAGAAATAGTCTAAGAAAAGAGTTGACAACACTATTAAGATAAAATTGAAGGAAGCTGAGATTCTAAATGAAACAAACTATCTATCTAACCCCAATGTGAAAGTCAGTAATGTTGAAAAGAAAGTTAGGAAACTTTTTGATGAAATTAGAATTTTACAAGATGAGAAAGATAGGAAGTTAAGGAGATATACTCTTTTGAGAGAGCATGTTTCTATGAAGTTGAGTGTTATTGAAGAGCAGTTAGAAGATTGTCTTACAGCTAAGACATCTTTTCATAAATTCAACTTTGAGAACCTCCAAGCTTGTTAGATAGCATCTTATGGACTGAGCGCACTACTCAATGTGGCTTATTCCATTAAGAAGTCATGGGAAAAGGACATAAAGAACATGAAGATAGATTTTGCAGATTGTGTTGCAAGCCTACTAGCTTTGCAATAAATACATTGAGGTATAACTTTTTTTGATACAATTTTGTAGCCCTCCCTACTGTTATTTTGTCATTGTTGTCAAAGGGGGAGAGATATTTAGCAGAAAATTGATAGTATATGATAAGAGTTGATACTCTTAGGGGGAGTATTGAATTATAGATAAGATTTTTGAGGAGTTATACGAATAGTATATATATGTTATACTATGGCCACAATTTTGTCAATTTTGAGATTTTGGAGTTGCACACTTAGCCAATTTTCTCATATGTTGCCACCAATGACAAAGGGGGAGATTGTTGGCAATTTGGCTAAGTTGATTACATAGATGTTGTAATTATGGCAACATATGATCCACATGAAGATCGCACAAGTCAGAGAGAAAGTATGACAGAGTGCATTGCATATTTGTCTAAGTGTGAGACAATAGTTTTACCAATGTACCCGGACATAGTTTTTGTTTGCGACATTGACTGGAGCGAGTTCAGTGCTTGCATACTTGAACATAGAATCTATGGTGATTAATGATGACCCATCTCAGAGCACAAGTTAGTACGACATGTATGGAAGAAGTTATGATAGTTTTACCGAAGATAGTGTGAAGTCGACAAGACAGTATATAAAGGCAAAATTGGTAAAGAGTTAAGGAATTATTTTATTTATCAAAATAATGTCTTAACAATATAAAGAGATGACATCTTAGATGTTTACTCTTGGTTAAAGCTATTGGTATATATGTAAATGTAATTGTACTTGTAAAGTGTAGTAGTAGAAAATAGTTGTAATTGAAAAAGTAGCAAGCAATTGTAATAGCATGATGCGAAGTATATGAAGCGTATGTAACAGCGAAAGTGAAATATCATCAAAGAGATATTGATGCAAGTAGTATAAGGTTATGTACCTTGACCTATTTTTTAATTAGTGTATATTATATATTACTTGTTTGGGTAGTGTGCTCAACTGGTAATCACATTTTGTACTACCAACTCCTAATAGGGTTGAGGCTTCTAACAAGGCCTATAGTCCCTTAATCAGGATTGATACACTATATGTTTGTAATAGAATCCTAACAAGGTCAACATCCTTAACATGATACTTTTGATTAGTGGATCTTTGTGGGTACCATCCCCACCGAGGTTTTCCCTTGGCTAGGGTTTCCTCGAGAATAAATCATGTGTTATGAGTTCTTTAGTTTTATTGCTATGCATGTTGTTTAGCTTCTTATGTTATGCATGTATAAAGATAATCTAGTATATCCATAATTGGGCAAAAGATAAAGTTTTCAGAATACTAATTCACCCCCCCCCTCTCCGTATTCCCTATTTCTAACAACATAGTACTTTTTCGCATGAAGCATTATACTTCCTTGCGCGAGTCTTGCCATCCATTTTAAAAAAATTTATAGTTTCTACAATTTACTGTTACTATTTTCTGGCATTTATCATCTGTTGTTGTTTTTCATATCCTTGTTTCTTTGACATAGCATAACAGTGGGCTATAGGATGTTTGATGAAGACATAACTTATTGATGGTTTTCTTGCAGGATGATTGTCAAAGATATTCTAAAACATTCTACTTGTTTATTGCTTTATTCACATAGTATAATTAGGGCCTTGTTAAAATTTCTGAAGGGTCTTGATAGCAAAGTAGGGTAATAGGCTCTTCATTACATGGAAGTGATGCCCATGGATAAATCTAAGACCCAGATGTTGCTAGCATGATAGATACTTGGGGAAGAAAGGAAAGGTAACAAATCTTTAGCACATCCATTTGTTAGGGGATTATGATCTTCTCTCTTTGAGAGAATTAGAAACCCAAAAGCTTGTGGATTGGTTGAAGAGGAGTTAGCTCAGTGATGGACATGTCTTATTTGTTTGGGTAAGGTGAAGAGGTAGAGAAGTATGCTCTTCTCTCTTTGAGAGAATCAAAAAATTTGACCCTTGGATCCAAGCCAAGTTTATGTCACCTTTAGAGGGCCTGCCAGAAGTTGAACCTCCGAGAATGACCCAAGTGAGTACACACCTTTTTCTGGTGATTCC
Source organism: Chamaecyparis obtusa (assembly GCA_027943335.1). NCBI lineage: Eukaryota > Viridiplantae > Streptophyta > Pinopsida > Cupressales > Cupressaceae > Chamaecyparis > Chamaecyparis obtusa. Next base: position 1,144,721 of record BSBK01000774.1, on the reverse strand, counting down.
ACCTCACTATGATAAAGAAATCTTTTTTGAGTCTAAAGACTCCAAAGCCATGTTAACTTCTTTCTCTTGATTATGACTATCATCTTGAGAAAGCTCTGTCTGTTGTACTGAGCAGCACCGCTCCTAGCCCTGCTTGCGAGGATGTATGACTTTTAGGTGTCAGTGTGGCTACAAGGCCCAAGCCCTATATTGGGGACATCAGAGGTTAGTGTGAATGGAATCCCACTAAATACTCTCTTAGTTAGAGGTCTTCCTGGTTCACCTCTGAAAGGAGACATAATCTTTGCCCAGGGAGGGGGAAGAATCTCTCCCCTAGATTCTCACCATAAGCATGCACCTAGACATTTGAAGGTGGTATATGACATTGGCCCCTACTTCAAGGGTAACCTTTGAACATATATTATCAAGTCCTTGGAAACTCCAAAAACATGGGTGCCCTCTAGGGGGTGACACGACTGTGTGAGGTGAACGCATGCATGCAAGTTGTGAGGCACGTATTTTATCTTCTCTACCATTTTCTTTGTAGGGATAATTGAGTGTTTGTTTTGAGTCTTAAACTATCCAACATGATTAAACTTTTCAAGACTCCCATGATTCTTTCGAGTTTCTTTGTCCTCGGTAGAACTGTTTGTAACTACTGATTGCTTCACTATTACTTGTTGGTCCCAAACTCTATGCTTGTAAACGAGTGATTGAAACCTTCAAACTAAGATTGTTGATTCAAACTATCTGAAATCTATCCTAAAATTGGAAATTCTATCAAAGAATAGTTCACGCGATGTCTCAAAATCTAATTTTGTCTTGAAAACTGTGTTAACCCTGTCAAACTCTGGTCTTTTTTTGCGCAAGATTTTAGCTTCCTATGCATTTCTTTGTGCGAGAATGCACATCTTTGCACATAGTCTAGCATTTCCTCATGCAAGATTTCATTTCTTTGTGCGAGATTGTCCCCTAGTTTTCAAAGTAGTGAGCTTATTCCCGTCTATCGATCAATTTTCTACCTAATTTGGTTCTTGTCTGGGGTCTATCTACCCGTTCTCCTATTGTCCATTATCTGAAACTGGATGTCTTAGGTTGAGAACTGAGCAATTATAACTTAAAATCATGTTGTCTCTTTTTTATCTATCCTTTCCTTCTGTGCTTTTGTACCTTGCGACGTGATAGTCACATCTTGGCTGTTCTAGCCCCACTCTTGATGATTCATGCCGGGTGCATTTCACATCTTGGCTATTCTAGCCTTACTCATTTTTTTTCTCTATCCTAGAGATAGAGTTCTAAGCATAATCCCAAGTCCTCTCTCATTACTTAATCTTCATCTATGCCTGTTACAACTAGAAGTGGTAACACATTCCCCATACATGGTACCAAACAAGGTAGAGGTAGATCTCACAATCAAGGAAGAGGTTGTTCCAAACCTATCATACAACCTGAGTGTCAAGAGGGATCCTCATGTTCCTCCTCACCAAGAGTCTTAAGAGAGAGTCCTCCTTAATCCCCATCTCCTATTAGTTGGCCTAGGGTCAGACAAATGTTTCGAGTAGACATTAGTCCAAATCAAAATCTAGTGTTCCAAGAGTGTTATAACTCATTGTTTCACAGTCATCTTGACTTATTGTTTCAAGAATAGCTTAATCCATTATTTTGAGATTGGCAAAACTCTGAAGGGTCACCATCTGAACTTGACACTATTGACCCTATTGATCCTATTGTCACAACAAAGGTCACCTTTGATATGACCTCTCAGCGTACTACACACACCCATACTAAACTTGTACCCATTGCACACTCGAACACTGACAAGATGGAAAATCCATTTCACATAGGTGAATATAACAAAGGTTGTGACAAATCTCATGATGACCAACATCATGGTCAATCTCACAACTACCAACATCATGGTCAATACCACGATGACCAACACTAACATTAATCCCCAAGCATTTTCAAAATTCTTGGTAATGACGATGAGGAGATAACCCAAAATGACATAGATGCCATGAAAGCCAATAACAATCTCCTCAAAATGAAGGAAATCATCCTTTTAGAAGAGAAGGAGAAATAGTTTCTCAAACTAGCCAAACGAGGGGCCAAGTTACCCCTAGACTTCAAGCTTGAGAGACTTATGGCTAAAAAGGAAGAGACTGAGACTACTAAATTGCAAAAGATGGTCTGAGACATGCAGGACCAAATCAGCCAACTTGTGAAGGATAAGGATAAACTGGCACAATAGTTCACACTAGAAAACATCTGTCCTTTCCCCTTCGATAAGAGTCTTCACATGCCTCCTTTTCCCAAAGGAGTAGAACTTCCCATATATGATAAATACTTGGGTACTACTAATCCCCAAGATCATTTGAGAGAGTTTGGTGCTCTTTCTATGGAGTTTATGCATGACCATACTTAGTTTATGTGTCTCTTTCCATGTGGCTTGGGTGAGTTAGCTATGGAGTGGTTCTCTTAATTCCACCATGGCATCAAGACTTTTGATGAGATTGCAAATCTTTTTCTCCAACATTATTCACACAATATTCAACATCCAGTCAATATTCAAGATCTTTGTAATTTGAAACATCGACAAGGAGAACCTTTCTTATCATTTCTCCAGAGATGGAGACAACTCTATAAAAAGTATCCTCGCAAACTACCCAAGTCTGAGAAACTCAACATCTTCTTAGACAATCTTGTCCCTGATTTTGGATATCAAGTACAACTACAAGGTCCCTTAACTTTTGATAATATGATTAAGAAAGTTTTGAGGATAGAAGCATTTATGGTCAAGAAAGGAGAGTTGACTTTGAACAAGGATAACAAACAAGGGTCTTCCTCCTCCAGCAAAGATAAAGGTAAGTTTTTCAACAAAAATAGAGATGTTGTAAATGATGGAGTTGTTGACAATGTGACCCCAAAACCTTCAAAGTCTATTTTCAACCTTACCTCTGGTTTACAAGTAGCCAAAGCCATTGAAAAGGCTATGATGGATAATCAACAACCTTCAAGATTTTCCAGAAACAAACCTTGGGCTCCTTGACCCAAGTGTGAGATTACTTCCTTGGGAGAACCTCTTGATGTTGTCTATAAGACTCTCGTGCAAAATCAAATACTCTCTCCTTTGGAAAATTTGCATCCTTATGATCCACAACTACAACCTCCTTGGTGGAATGAAACTGCATATTGTGATTACCATCAAAACAAGGGTCATAAGACTTCTACCTGCATTCAGCTTAGACATAAAATTCAATATTTCATTGATAATGGTGATATTTTTGTAAGTGGTCATAATAAGAACTCAGATCATCAAGCATTTAAAGACCCTTTTCCTCCTCAAGAGAAGGGTGAATCCTCTAAGACCAAGAATACCAATGCTAAAGTCAACTACATGTATATTGCTAATGAAAATGTCATTAATATGATTGAAGCTGTTGAGATCGAATACTATGATGTGATCACCATCAAAGGGATTGAGGGTGCTCCTAGACCTAAGACTCCCTTTGTCTTGCGAGGCCCCACATCTCATTCTTTCAAAATAGAACAATCTCAAGATTGTGTGAATGTCATTACCTGATCGCATGTGAAGATCACTCTTAAGGGTCCCGAGCCTCCTTCATCCACACTGAAGAAACCTGTGGATAAAATTGTTGTTGGTCCTGCCAACAAAACTTCAAAATTGGTCACAATGCCTAGTACTTCTAATTACAACATATTAGACTAGTTGCAATGTAACAACACTCAAATAACTATCTTTGAGCTATTGAAGATCTCTCCTGCTCATAGGCAAATCCTGGATAAAGCCCTCGCTGAGGCAAATATCCCAAAGGATCTTGATCTTGACAGATTTCAATCCATGGTGGGTCACTTGACCTCACCTCATTATCTATCCTTTTCTGAAGAAGATGACCATTTGATAAGAAATCCACATAATGCTCCTTTGCACATTGAAGTCATGATAGGCCCAAAGCATGTCCATTGTGTCCTCATTAACAATGGTGCTAGTCTTAATATTTTCTCTGCTAACCCACTCACCCAATTAGGCTATGGTGAAGATTGCATAGATGCCCACAAGAAAATCACCATCAAGGCATATGATGAAGAAGAACACAAATCCAAGGGTCTAGTTGTGCTGCCAATTCAAGTTGGACATGTTGAGAGAGATGTCATTTGTCAAGTCCTAGATATTCCTCTTGCATACAACATATTGTTGGGAAGACTATGGATTCATGAAATGCAAGAGATTCCATCCACATATCACCAATCCATTAAGTTCCCATTCCATAGAGAAAAAGTAACAGTACCTACCAACATGGGCTATTCTTGCAATATGCTCACACAATCTATTGACAGCTTTGTCCCAACTAATAGAGAGTCTACTAAATTCTATGATGCCAAACTCAAAGAAATGGAATAGACTCTAAAGCTTAAAGATACAGGCATGGGGGGGTATAAGATTGAACCTGTGCTATCATTAGTAGCTCTACCTCCATCTCTGCATTCTTATGGGAGACCTTCTGAGAGCAAAAAACCTTCTGCTATTTCTCCTCAAATAGTCTATGATGGTGCCTTTGTATAGGCCAAAATTCCATTAGAGGATGAAGATGAGGACAGAGCTATTATAGCTTGGATCTATAAAGGAAATGATACATTTGAAACAATCACTCCAACTCGTGATTTAGAACAAGAATCTTACAGTGAAGCTTTCAAGATCATGAAGCACTTTGGCTATAAAGGGAGTGGCCATATAGGGGTGAACAATAATGGATTGATTGAACCAATTGAAGCCATAGGTCACTGACCAAAAGACACTACTGGGTTAAGCTTCAAGAAAATCCCATTTTATTTAGGGATAAAAAATTTTGTACCAAAACCAGAATATCAACCAGAACTTGAAAGCACTACTTTAGCTGAAAAATTAGAGGACAGCTCTAACAAGGATATATTTCCCTATCCCATTCCTCTAGATCTTGCCACATTCTTTGTAGAACCAGATGATCCTATTATACCTATCAATTTGGTAGAGATGGATAGTGATTCTGATGACACAGCTTTAGTACATCTACTCACATATGACCAATGGAGAACAATGCAAACCGACAATCCCAATTTTTAGGGTGAAAAATACATATCGTCATCCTTCAAAGACCAGTTTGAACAAGATCAACTTCAACAAGCCATTAGTACTACAAGAGATGAAAATGAGTCAGATGGTACAACAAGTGTTGATGGAATTCCTATATCAAACATCATAGACTTTCATGAGTATGAGTTTGACTCTCTGTCCAATGCAAATTTTGATAAAGATGTAGACATGGTGCATACATTTGAAAACCCTCTTGAAGTAGGTAAAGGGTCTAGTGTTAGAATGCATGAGTTAGATGCCATCAGTGTTGAATTGTCCTCTATTTCTGATGTAAGGTCTCGAAGGGATTCAAACACACCTCTAGATGAGATTTCTTTAGGTCTCAAATTGTTCATCCATGCTTTTGATGACTATACTATGAATGCACTTGAACCTGCCACTTCTTTTCACTCCACCATCCTGAGCTAATAAACTAGAACTCCTCCTCCTCATCCAATGAAGTCCTTACATTCTAGAATGATTACGCTCATGTCTGTTACCTCAACACTGTCAAACCTATAATGTCATCCACTAGTGAAGATGGTGTTAGCATGACTAAGGCCAACATCAAGTATCTTAGTCATAAAATTAAAAGAAAAGAGAATAGGCACTCTGATGGTGAAAACCACATTAGGGCAGTGTCAGAGCCAAAAAAAGTAAAAATAAAAGATGTATCTAAGGGTGAAAACCTCTTTGAGGTGCCCAAGGATGAGATAATTGATACACTTCAAAGCCATTTTCAATAAAGATCATTAGTGCTGATTGAACTGACTCAACCAATGAATTTGGGTACAAAGGCTACATGACAAATCATTCATTTGGCACAGTCACTATTTGCAGAAGAGAAAGAAGAATTTACTAGTTTCTTTCAAAGCAAGAAAATCAATTTTGCATGGACCTATTATGATATGATTGGATTGGATCCCAATCTGATCATGCATCACCTATCCATTGCACCAAGTGTCAAGCCCATCAAACAGAAGCATCAAAAGATGCATCCACATGTGGCACTTTTAGTCAAGGCTGAGCCAGAAAAACTTCTCAAAGCTGGTTTCATCAGGGCCATTGACTATGCAGAATGGATTTCTACTATTGTTCTAGTTTCTAAGCATGATAAATCCATTCAAGTCTACACATACTTCTGGGACCTGAATAAAGCATGTCCTAAAGATGACTTTCCATTACCCAATATTGACATGATTGTGGACATGACCGCATGATATGAAATGTATTCTCTGATGGATGGTTTCTCTAGTTACAATCAAATAAAAATTGTGCTCGAAGATCAAGAAAAGACTTCTTTTACATGTGCTTGGGGAACTTTCTATTAGAATTTCATGCCTTTCAGACTAAAAAATGTCGGAGCTACATATCAAAGAGCTGTCACTACTATTTTTCATGACATGATGCACAAAACAATGGAAGACTATGTAGATGACACTTTGGCTAAATCATGCAATGGAAAACACATCTTGTAGAATTAGGCCCTATACTAGATTAGATGGAACAATTCAGTCTCAAACTCAATCCAAAAAAGTGTGCAGTTGGTGTTACTTTTGGCAAGTTATTGGGTTACATCATTTCAACTAAAGGCATAGAGGTTGATCTCTAGAAAAAGTTCAAGCTATTATGGAAATGCCTCCACCAAAGAACATTAGTCAGATGAGAGGACTTCAGGGAAGACTACAATCCATTCGATGCTTCATTGCAAAATTGGCTGATAAGTCACAACCATTCACCAAGACTTTACATAAAGGTGTGACTTATGAATGGAATGAAGAATTTGACAAAGGGCTCAAACAGATCAAACAATATCTTGCATATCCACCTATACTGATGCCTCCTATTTATGAGAAGTTTCTCATACTTTACATTTCAGCTACAAATATATCTTTGGGTGCTCTTTTGGCTCAAGATGATTAGAATAACAAAGAAAGAGCCATTTATTACATCAGTAGAAATTGGTCTCTTATGAAATGACCCATTCTATTATTGAAAAATCTTGTTTAGCAGTGGTGTTTGCTTCACACAAATTGTGGCACTATATGGTCACTCACACTACAAGACTCATTGGTAAGATTGATCCATTAAAATATCTACTCAGTAAAGTTTCCCTCATGGGTAGACTGGCAAAATGGGTCATGATAGTCAGTGAGATTGACATTGAGTATGTAGAAATAAAGGCTATCAAAAGACATGCAATTATAGATCAGTGTGTAGAAGCTCCTCTCAAGGATCATCAACCATTGAACATTGAGTTTCCAAATGAGTCCATCATGCTTCTCACACATCAAACATGGAGCATGTTCTTTGATGGATCATTCACCTAGCAGGGGTCAGGTGCCGAAATACTATTCATTACACCACAAAGATATTATCTGCCTAAAGTATACAAGATGTTGTTTCCTTGCATGAACAACATCACTGAATATGAAGCTCTGATAAATGGCATGAAGATAGCTATTGAATGGTGTGTGGATGAGCTTAAAGTCTTTGGGGACTCCCAGTTGGTCATCAATCAGGTTAATGACATCTATCAAAAAAAAGATGATAAACTGGTACCTTATAAATAGATGGTTAATAATCTCAAAAAGTACTCTGCACACATCACTTTTTAGTAGATTCCAAGAGAAAATAATAAAGAAATTGATGCCATGGCTACCCTTGCCTCTATGTTACAGATGCTATAAAATGACTTCAAACATGAATTCCTGGTCGAGACATTACGCTACCCAGCCTATGACACTCCTGAATCTAGGATGATGTGTTCAATCATTAGACATGATTCATCCTACTACCATCATATCTATTCCTACCTCTATGACTAGATTATTCTAGACACTTACCCCTAGAATGAAAAATGTCACCTAATTCATAACGCTTCATAGTATGTCATCATAGCTAACAACTTGTATAGGTGAGGTCTAGACGGTACCCTCATTAGGTATCTAGAACCCAATGACTCCAAATGTGCGTTAGTTGAGGTACATGAAGGTATCTGTGGGTCTCATTCAAGTGGCCTAACATTGACCCGTAAAATTATTAGAGCTAGTTACTATTGGCCAAATATGGAGAAAGAAGATACACAATATGCCAAGGCTTTTAAACAATGTCAACTTCATGGAAATCTAATTCACACTCCTACCAAGGAGCTCATTCCCTTCATCAGTTTCTGGCCATTTTAGCAATGGGAATTTGATTTGGTGGGTTAGATCCATCCTTCTTCCTCCAAAGTGCAAAAGTTCATCATCACCACTATAGATTATTTTACTAAGTGGGTCGAGGTAGTCCCTCTGACTATAGCCAATGACAAGTCTGTAGCTATGTTTATACTCAATTACATCATCAATAGATATGGTGTACCCTCCTCAATAATCACTACCAATGGGGGGCAGTTCAAGAACAAGGATCTAAAATAATTATGCACCAAGTTCAAGATCATTCAACATTGGTCTTCCATCTATTATCCCCAAGGTAATGGATAGGAAAAAGCATCTAATAAGACAATCCTTAAGATCTTGCATCACACAATTCACAAGTCTGGATGAGACTGTCATCTCCAAATTAATCTGGCTCTATGGTCTTACCACACAAGTATAAGAACATCAACAGGGGCCATGCCCTTTTCTTTTTTTTACAAGGTGGATGTTGTGCTACCTATTGAGGTCAAGATTCCTACTTTGCGAGTCTATCTAAGGGGCCTCATTACTGATGAAGAAACTAGAATATCTCAACTACAAGAGCTAGAATTACTAGATGAATGTCGGCAAGTGGCATTCAATCTTCTCTGAGCATATCAAAAGAGGATGTACAAAAGCTACAATAAGAAAGTCAGACTAAGGGAATTCCAAGTTGGTGATCTTGTCTAGAGAGAGAACCCTAAGAATCAACAACAACGGATCTAGGAGGGAAAGTTTGAACCAAATTGGCTTGGTCTATATGTTATCACTACAATGTTTGGGTTTGGTGTCTATCAAATCTCTACTACTAAAGGAGAACAACTCAAAGAGCTAATCAACACTCTACATATAAAGTGATTCTACAGCTGAGATATCTTCTGCATGCTCCTGTACATACTCAATTCTGAAAAAATCCTAAAAATTGCAAAATGTCTTGAAAAAATGATCATCTTAGTGAAAACCTGGTAAATAGGTGCTTTGATGTATCTATTATCCTAGTGAAAACCTGGTAAATAGGCACCTTGATAATATTCAAAAAAATTAAAAAAATTGAAAAAATACAAAAATAAAAAAAAATAAAAAAGTGAAAATATAAAAAAATTGAAAAAAAGAAAAAAGTGCCATTGATGAAAACCTAGCAAATAGACATCACGGTAGCAAAAATAGAATCTCTGCCAAGAAGGTGAAAACTTGGTAAATAGGTGCCTCTTGTTCCAAAAATACCTATTTCAGCACCGCTTGGCTCTGTACAACTGCTACTTGCTTTCCTGCTTTCCTTCTTTCTTGCTTTAGTTTGCTTTTCCATTTCCTTCTTTGGTTTGCTTTCCCGTTTCCTACTTTGGTTTGCTAGCTCATGCACTCACTCTCAGTTATCTTCAAGATTATGCTTGACTCTACATGGATTGAAACTGGTCACACTTGGGGGAACCTTCCTGGTCTATGGGGCATTGTCCTATCATTTTTGGAGGAGCTTCCTCGCATCAGTCACCAGTGGTTCTCACTACATGTGCCTACTGATGCTTGGCTCTAGGATCTCTCTCCTTGAGACAATCCCTCATACATCAGTCACCAGTGGTTCATACTATGTCTACCTACTGATGTTTCACTCGCTCTTAGATCTCTCCCCTTGAGGATTTCCTTATATTAGTCACTAGTGGTTCTCACTGTGTCTACCTACTAATACTTCATTAGCACTTTGATCTCTCCTTGAGATTCTCTCTCACGTCAGTCACCAGTGATCCTCACTATGTCCATCTACTATCGTCATCCTGTTAAGACTTCTTGCGTTGTATACTTACGATTCGATGTCAATCCGCTTAAACACAAACTGAAACTGAAACTAGATTTTTAAAGTTTTGAGACATGCTGAGCTTTTCTTTTGTGTGCTTTTAATTTTTATATTTCATTCCTCCTCGAGAAACTCAATGATGTCTCTCATGACTGAGAGATGTGGAGACTGGGGGCATGATGTGCTTTTCTTTACTTTCTGTTTGCTAGTTTAGTTCCAATGATCAAAAGGATCTATATAAGAGGGGTGTCCACTATGAGAGCCTTCATCTCATGTTGGATGGCCATGTGTACCTTGACTCCTTTTATATGGAAACTTTGGTGAGGTTGGTTCTTTTCATTATTTGTTTGAGTGACTTCTTTCTGCTATAAGTGAAATTTACGATGCTCATCCTGCAAAGTAAATGTAAGGGTCAATACAAGCACCTTTGACATGCTTGTCATTCACTTAGTAAAAGGAGGAACTCTTGCTTGTCTGGTATGTTTGTACGCAAGCAACATTCAGGTCATTCTAGCAACTATGCTCTGATGGTTATGTTAACTTGCTAAATCAAAAGGAATAGGTGTTCGGGGCATTCTGGCTTCTTGTGCCTTAATGCTTACACCTCGTTCTAACAAATCTAAGACTAATGTCATATTCATATTCTCATGATTGCAATATTAGTGAGGGTTGTATGACATCCTATGATCGTCCGATACTAAACATTCTATGATGATAATCTAATGGGTCCAACAACTAAGTCCTAGGGATTACATCTAGCTTAGGCTTGCATTTTCATTCTAGAATTGCATAGCGACTGTGTTTTGATGCTCACTTCATCGTTCTCTTCTAGATTTATTCACCGAGGCTTCTCATATTATGTCCTGGGTTCATCTTGGTTGCACAAGTGTCTGATCCTCACTCTCGATCTTCAGACAATCTTTTGGTTAGTACTTGTTGTGTATTGCGATATCCTGCAAGAGATGATTAGTACAATATGCATTAAATTTCCATTGCATTTCGAAAGAGCATTTCCATATAACATGTGCATCCATGATAAGCATAAATCATATCATACATTACATTTATCCATCATTGCATTTCACATTGCATACATATATCCAATAAAACATGTATATATTCATTTGTATATTCATAAAATGAACCATGTACATCTCATATCTATCCATACATTCATCATATAGGAAACATCTCATAAAACATAAAATCCAAAGTAGTATATAACATGTACACTGACATTGATTGATTGATATATATATCAATCAATGTCAGTGTACAAAACAATGGTGCTACTCAAGCATAGATCTGTAAAAAATGGACTACAATGTATCATCATGTAACTCTTCCCATCACCACTTGGAGGAGGTGGAGGTGGAGGCATGCCTCCCTATGGAGGTTCCTATGGAGGTGGTGCTCATGGAGGTGGTCCCTGTGGTGGTGGCCCCTGTGGAACTTCCTGTGCCCCAGCATACTCTAAAAATGGCAGAACCTACTCTGCTAGATCTGGAACTACATTGACATATGCTACATAATAATATGCTTCTTGTGTAGCCTCATATCGAGTCTCTATCTAAGCCCTTGCCAATGCCTCTTGTAGCCCTCAGATCTCTTGATCTCTCTCTACCACCCGGGTCTCCTGCATGATGACCTATGTATGGAAGTCATCTCTCTCTCTCTACACCTATTGGGTCCTCTCTCAGCTCTTTTGCAGAGCCTCCTACAGCCATGTGACCTGATATCCTGGGAGTGGTCCCTATGCCACCTGATCATGCATGATGGTGTCCTCAACCTATGCCTCCTTGTCAGGAGGCTGCTATTGTGATGTGTCTCTAGTCCTCTGCCTAGTGGACCTATCATGTGCACTACTACTACTTGCACCAGTATCTATCCCCATCTACATAGAAGGAATGGAATTTGTTAGGTCCTCGGCCATGATATATACTTCTGGGCCACCTATCCTTGTACTTTTCCCTACTTTTGTGCAAGCTATTTTTGTGCAACCTGCTACTAAGCTTCCTACTATTGTTGTGGTTTCTATTGCACTACCTATTGTACCCTCTAACCCAAGCCAACATGATTTGTAAATATAGGGTAGTGATGTGCCAATATGTGGTCTCTGTAGGCTGATGTCATCCTTGCTTTTAGTACTCAAAATTTTAGATGATCAAAATTCAATCAAAAACCTCTGATTTGTAACTCTAGTAGTCCCAATAAATGCATCAACAATAATCAATACTAAGGTATTAATGATTTTCAATCCTTCTTCTCTTCGAGCTTAAAGCTTCAGGTGGGTACTACCTTTCTAGATTGGATTCTTCAAATATCACAACTATGATCTATATAATTGATACAAATCTAATCATATAACCCATACAATTTAAAGTAAATCATTTTAAATGGATTGATGGTGAAAACAACTCCAAAACAAGCATAGACCAGTGCCTAATCCTAGGGCATCAGAGTCAATGAGTGAACATCTACAAAAAATCTCTCAAATCAAACACACCCAAACCCCAGATAATATGCCTTGCAAATTACCCTTTTATGCATAAATCATATCATTCTAATTCATGTATGAACACAGAAATCTCAGAGACCTCACTCAAGATTTATCCCTTTCTTGAAAGGAACTCAAATTTCAACCCCACTATCTACCTTGTAGAAAGATATGTCTAAAATGCCTTTCAAATTTAAACACATAGAGAAATCAAAGCCATACATGAAGACAATAAGAAATATACATGGAAATTTAGTATATTTTATTGATAAACCTCTAGTATCAGTACATTAAAAGAAAATTGATTCTTGAGAATCGAATCCTGAATCTATAAACTCCTATGACAATATCTATTTTTCACCACCCTTTGTGTGAGAGAGAAACAACTATATATAGAGAGACCACCTTGGGATCCTTGAGAAAAGGATGCAACAAGCTATGGGTGGCTCTGATAGTGACTTGCACTAGAATACAAAATTTTTAAAGTTTACAATAGAAAAAGGAAGAAAGGTGCCAATTCTATTTCTTCTTGGAGTTGAAGTTCCATTTTGAATTGCACCTTTGTCTGCATGTATTTAGATGTAACTGCTGAAGTTTGTTGTATGAATGATGACTGGCTAACCGGCTAACCTACATCATCCTTTGTTTCATCAGGTGCTCTCCCTGTGCTCATAGATCAGGTGCAATGCTGGAACTCATTCATCATCCAAGTCATCTGTGGTAGGCCTACTCACCTCAGGCTTTGTCATGCTATCCCATGTAGTGACTTGGTCTTCTGTTGGCCACGGGAATTGTTGGATGCGTTGTAACTGCTTCTTTTTCCTTTCCCATCTTGCATCAGCAATTGTTTTTACATCTATGATGAACTTGCTGATGTCTATTTCTGCTCTGATAGCCTCATCCAAAATTGTGTTAAAATGATCCATATGAACATCATTCTTATCCTTAAGAAAAGCCTCTTTCTTAGGTAGTAAGAGGTCAAAATCTAACCTCCATGTATCCAAATCCTTTATTTCTCCCTCCTCTATCTTGACCTTGGGAATGAACTTTTTGAAGTCAGGCCCAAGCATTGCCATCTTTGCCTCTACATGGTTTGCTTTTCCTTTGAAGAAAGATGACACAACACCAATCTTGGCAATCTCAACTCCCACTTGTAGTACTATCTCTGGGATGTCATTTCTTAGACCCTATATTGCTGCTAATCTCTCAAATAATGACTCCCTTGTGGACCAAGTTGTGTGATATGTATTCAAAATAGAAACAAAATTGTTTACTTCAGTTTGTAAACCAGGCAACTTATTATATGCAATATATACTACCTCTACCTTATCTTTCAAAACTTTTATTCTATGTTGCAAAATTGTAAATAAGGACTGCATTATACCCTCAATTTTCGCCTTGTTTATTGTCTCTTCTATGGTAGCAACTTCTTCTTCACTTATACCTTGAACTACTTGTAATGTAGGCTGCTCTGGTGGTGTAGGGGAAACTTTAGGCATGTTGAAAATTTGCAACTGCAAGTCCTCTACACACTTTTCATAGGGATTGTATGACTTACATTTTGGAATGGTCCTTGAGTCACTTGATTTGAGATTAAGGTTTGGGTGTTAGGAAAAGGACCAACAGACTGATTATTTGGTATTTTCCCACTGACAATAGGGATTGAACTACTAGCATTTGTATTCATATTGGTATTAAGGAAAGCTATTTTCCTCTTCATCTCATCTGTAGTTGCCTCTAATTCTAGCTTTTTTAGCTACATGGCCAAATCTTCCTTGGCCCTTCTAACCTTCTCTAGATCCAAACTAGCTTAAGATATTGTAGCAGGACTAGCATCATTTCTTTTGGATTCATTTATGCCAATCCCCACTACTTTTTTCTTTCCTTTGTCAGATACACCTATCCCTTTCTTCATAAGATCCTCATTTCTTTTTATTTCTGAGGGATACAACTATCTCAATACATGGCCCTCACCTTCAAACTCATTGCTCTCAGGATTTGGTTGTTTATGTTCACTTGTTGTCTCAAGACTTGGACCTCTCCAAAAAATTCACTATTTACACCAGTGACCTTCTGTTTCAAACAATTTGCTTGAATATCATTGTTCCTTGTCTTTCTAAGGAGTTCTTGCTTCTCCAAGAGTAATTCATAAATTTCTTTTTCCCACTCTTTTTGTCTTTTCTTGATTTCTAGGAATTGTTCCTGATCGTTTCTCCTTAAAGCCAATAAATCTTCCCTCAACTTCTCAGAATCATAAGATTTAGTATCAACAACAGAAACATATTCTACTTGCTCTAAATTTTCTCATGTAGGGAAGAAACCAATATCCACAAATTCATCTTTCTGAGGGGGACTTACAGACTCGGGGTCTATTCTTCTAAGGAATTCAAGATTCGTAGAAAAAGATGGAATTTCATTTTGGGCGAGAATTGGAATATATTCCTAAGATGGTCGGGGAGAATTACTACTAATTTCCCCTCTTCAGGACCATTGCTTTCTACTAGGGGTATGTAATTCTTCACCCATCTTGCTTTCTGGATGATCCCTATAATAAGACCTAGTATTCCTAGGTCTACTCATGTTGCTTGGGATAGGATAATCTCAAATCTTTTCAAAAATTTTACTAGAAACTGGTAACATAGAGCTTAGAGTCACCACCCACACATTTGCAGAAAATAATTTGATAAACTGGTCTTCAAATACAGTAATAAAACCATCAGAAAAGCTATTACTAGGCTTATTGTAGAAATATGGTAAGTCCCCAACAGAGTCACCAATTTTGTTAGTACTAAAAATTGTAGATGATAAAAAATCAATCAGAAAACTCTGATTTATAACTCTAGCAGTCCCAATAGATGCATCAGCAATAATCAATACTAAGGTATTAAGGATTTTCAATCCTTCTTCTCTTCAAGCTTAAAGCTTCAGGTGGGTACTACATTTCTAGATTGGATTCTTCAAATATCACAACTATGATCTATATAATTGATACAGATCTAATCATATAACCCATATAGTTTAAAGTAAATCATTTTAAATTGATTGATGGTGAAAACAACTCCAAAACAAGCATAGACCGGTGCCTAATCCTAGGGCATTAGAGTTAATGAGTGAACATCTATAGAAAATCTCTCAAATCAAACACACCTAAACCCCAGATAATATGCCTTGCAAATTACCCTTTTATGCATAAATCATATCATTCTAATTCATGTATGAACACAAAAATCTCAGAGACCTCACTCAAGATTTATCCCTTTCTTGAAAGGAACTCAAATTTCAACCCCACTATCTACCTTGTAGAAAGATGTGTCTAAAATTCCTTGCAAATTTAAACACATAGAGAAATCAAATCCATACATGAAGACAATAAGAAATATACATGGAAATTTAGTATATTTTATTGATAAACCTCCAGTATCAGTACATTCAAAGAAAATGGATTCCTGATAATCGAATCCTGAATCTATGAAATCCTATGACAATATCTATTTTTCACCACCCTTTGTGTGAGAGAGAAACAACTATATATAGAGAGACCACCTTGGGATCCTTGAGAAAAGGATGCAACAAGCTATGGGTGGCTCTAATAGTGACTTGCACTACAATACAAAAGTTTTAAAGTTTACAACAGAAAAAGGAAGAATGGCACCAATTCTGTTTCTTCTTGGAGTTGAAATTCCATTTTGAATTTCACCTTTGTCTATATGTATTCACATGCAACCACTGATGTTGGTTGTATGAATGATGACCGCCTAACTGGCTAACCTACATCATCCTTTGTTTGATTAGTTTCTCTCACCGTGCTCATAGATCAGGTGCAATGCTAGAACTCATTCATCATCCAAGTCATCCAAGTCATCTTTGGTAGGCCTACTCACCTTAGGCTTTGTCATGCTATCCCATGTAGTGACTTGGTCTTTTGTTGGCCATGGAAATTGCTAGATGCTCTGTAACTGCTTCTTTTTCCTTTCCCATCTTGCATCAGCAATTTGTTTTACATCTATGATGAACTTGCTGATGTCTATTTCTACTCTGATGGCCTCATCCAAAATTGTGTTGAAATGATCCATTTCAACACCATTCTTATGCTTAAGAAAAGCCTCTTTCTTAGGTAGTAAGAGGTCAAAATCTGACTTCCATGTATCCAAATCCTTTATTTCTCCCTCCTCTATCTTGACCTTGGGAATGAACTTGTTGAAGTCAGGCCCAAGCATTGCCATCTTTGCCTCTACTTGGTTTGCTTTGCCTTTGAAGAAAGATGGCACAACACCAATCTTGGCAATCTCAGCTCCCACTTGTAGTACTATCTCTAGGATGTCATTTCTTAGACCCTATACTGCTACTAATCTCTCAAATAATGACTCCCTTATGGACCAAGTTGTGTGATATGTATTCAAAATAGAAATAAAATTGTTTACTTCAGTTTGTAAACTAGGAAACTTATTATATACAGTATATACTACCTCTGCCTTATCTTTCAAAATTTTTATTCTATGTTGCAAAATTGTAAATAAGGACTGCATTATACCCTTAGTTTTGTCCTTGTTTATTCTCTCTTCTATGGCAATAGCTTCATCTTCACTTATACCTTGAATTGGTTGTAATGCAGGCTACTCTGGTGGTGTAGGGGCAAATTTAGGCATGTTGAAAATTTGCAACTACAAGTCCTCTACACACCTTTCCAATTTTTTCTCTTTCATTATCAAAATTTCTCTATCCTTAACCAATGAACTATAATCATTAAATAGTGCTTGATTCCTCTCTAACAATTGTTTGGTTTTATCTTCATTTAGTTTGGCAAAATGGGTCAATACTTGTGAAATTTCAAGGTCTCCAATATTATGAATTGAACAAATCATTTTGTCACTATCCATCTTCTCCTAGATGTTTAATAGAGCAGGCTTCTGATCGTTTGGATATAAGCTCCACATTGCTAATGCCTTATTCTTAGGGTTGTATCCAAACCATTTTACTAAATCCCCCACCTGGGTTTCTGAAGTGAAATTTATATTATCTTGTTTCCTAATTTGGTCAATTATGAAAGCTGAAGCCAAATCCCACCCAGGTACAAGCAGTATATTTCTAGCCTTCACTAGTTGTCTAGCTTCTTCTAGGGTCAATGTCTCTGATTATGGATCATAATCCTTTAGGATTTGTAAGGCGTCATCTAGTATTTGGCCATCTTCCTTGATTTTCACTGTAGAAGCCACTTGTTGTTGCTTTCGCCACAAAAGGAAGTCCTTGAATTCATTTAACTTGATAAAATTGTCATCCTTCAAGAAGGCATCCCGCTCCAACATCCTCTCATCTTGTCCTAGGATTAGAGGTAACTCAACTACCTCTGTTACTGCTTTCTGTTTCCTTTTTTATTCTCCAATCCTCTACTTGAGCTGATGATCATGTTCTCTATCACCTGGAAAGAGATATTTTACTCTATCTCCCTTCTTTTCTTTGGTCTTAGCCCTTGAAGACTCTCATATTTGCAGCTTTTGTTTTTTCTGAGGAGGCTCATTTGTGTCTTGAGAGCTAGGAGGCTCTATCAAGTCCATTATCACATTTTCTTCTCCTTGTGGGGCAGCAGGAGAGCCTTGTTCCATAGCAGGGGGCTATAAATTGGATAACCTCCATCACTATCCTCATAATTAGATTTTGAGTGTTTCTCCTTCTCCCTATCCTTATCATCAATTTGATCCTCAATGGAATTGACCAATATCTGGTAATTGCCCATCATCATGTCCAATCTTTGTAAGTAGAGCACAGTAGGATAGAAACCTCCAAAGGGCATTCCCTTGGTTTTCAAATGCTTCTCATACCTCATTAATTCATTGAATTGATATATCCTCCTTTCTACTACATCATCCTCAACAACATTCCTGATTAAATATTCCTCAGGATACTCCTCATGTCTTTTGTTAATGGGGATGGTAGGGGTATAGTATTTTCTGGCCATTACAATAAAACCCTCTATATCAACATACCTGGGTGATGTAGCATTCATTATGAATTGGCCCAACCAATCATTCAGTTTGGAAAATGCATTCTTTCCAATTATGAAATTGCATACACAAAAATATCTAGGGGTAAATGTACCCTTTCTGAGGGAGGCTAGATGCTCCTTATCAGTCAATATCAACTACCAAATGATTTCCAGGAAAGCCACCCTTGGCAGAACAAAAAATGGTAATATGTGAGGTGGCTGGGGGCATCCATAAACTCTTATTATAGTGTGGGTCCTCTCATAATAAAAATCTCCCCAATTGTGCCCTTTAGGCCATTTGTCAACAAACTGGCAGGGTCTTTGTAGTTGAAGAGCTTTTATTGGCAATCTGCAAAGATCTAGTCCTAGTTCCAGCATGATTGGTCTTACCATCCAATTTTGAAAGGCACAGAAATGACAATTTGGGCAAGTAGGGCTCCAAGCACCTATCCAAAACTGTACTGGATTAGGCCATCCCTTCCACATCATTTGAGGACGCAAGTACTCCAGATTCATAAACTAGTTATTATAGAACAAGATAAAGTGCATTAACAAAGAGTAATGCAAAAAATTGGGGGAATCCTCCCTGTTTATTATTGCCTTAAATCCCCTATACATTTTATCAATAACATATGCAACGTAATCATATCCTTTGCTGGTATGCATAGTCTGTGAGTCCAATACCATCATCAAAAGGTTAGAAGTGATCTTGTCTGGCCCACCATCTACTCCAAGTACTCTACACAGACCATATGAAATATACTTCATATAAAAGGCTAAATCCTTATAAAAATAAGGGGTTGATCCAGGGACTGGCACAATGTAATTCATGTTGCCTTTTTTGACATGATTTTTAACCTCCTTGGCTATAAGGACAGATTCCTAGGTATACTTGTAATCACCTAAAAATGGACAAAGATCAAATCAAAGAAAATCAAGTCAAATCAAAGAAAATCAAGGACATAATTAAATCACAATGCCCATTTAGCCAATCAAAATTAAAATCAAGTCTTAATTCGAGATACATCAAAATTGAGAGTGTTTTAATCAAATGCAATCAAATCAAAATACAATTAAATTAAATAATTGTATAGTCTTGGATTAAATCAAATTCAACCCATTCAAGGGGTACATGGCTAAACAAATGAATTAAATCAATTAATAAATCTCAATTACTCTTAACAACCCAAAAAGAGAGGAAATCCAAGCAACCAATGAGATTTAAGGAAAGGCATTCAGATGGATCAAGCCAAATTGAATCTCAATCACTCAAAGTGAAAGAGAATCTTGACCATCCATCTCGTCTACTTGTCCCAAGCTTTGAGGACATAAAATTTGCATTGTCTTCAAAGGGTGGAACCAAGGACTCAACCAAGGTTTAATCATGATCAAACACAACTACACTCCCTACCATTGGAAAATCTATAAAAGGAAGGCCTAAATCCTTCATAATTATCAACCACACATCTAAGAGTTGCATTGAACCTCTTGCAATTTGAGCTTAGAAAGGCATTTGAGAGTATAATTAGCATTTACTTTGATAATTTTTAGCAATAGCTTGTTTATCTTTATCATTCTCATTCTAGGACTGTCATTAATGGGAGCTTGCTGAGAGCTATTCATTAAGAATCTTAGTTAGAGAGCCATAGGATGCTCAATTGATCATTATTTTCTAAATAGTTGCTCTATAGTGGTTGTATTTAGTTACTATTTCAATTATTGTTCAACCTTAATTCTATGAAGATACTTTTCTTAGTATACAAAATGGCACCCACCGTGGGGCAGAATGCTTTACTATACTAACTGTACAGAAATTTATCATTATTTTCAAATTTGCATGTGATTAACTCTTAGATTTTTTAGGAAGTAGCGCTTTTGACAGGTTAAGCAATGCTTTTTCCCAGTGAAACAATGCTTTTGATCACTGTCCTAGTGCTTCTGTGACAAAGTTGTGCACCTTTGGACTGATCTACAACACTTTTACAACTTCTATTTTTGATCATCCTTTCTTTCAGCACTTTTACAGGGTTAAAAGAGCGCTTTGCTCCTGACTACTAGGCACTTTCATCAGATTCCTGATTGCTTTTTCCATAATTTTAGTGCCTTTGCCAAATTTAGTAGCACTTTTGAAAGTTATTTGTGTGCTTTTGCATTTCACTGATAGATTAAAGTAGTGCTTTCAATCAGATTAGCTACGCTTTTAAACAATAAAATAGCACTTTTAACTAGTTTAGGTGCGCTTTTGTATAAATTCATAATTTGATTAATCTGATTGTGGCAAAATGACTTTCTGTATTCTGTAGGATGATAGGGCATAAAAAGGAAATAAAACCAAAGAGAAAATTTAATCAAGAGGGCAAAGCATTGGCTAAAAAGATCAAGAAGGAGAACTTTGAGCATATTAAAGCGGTTCTTGAAGAATCACAAGAGGAAGAAAACCAAGTATATCAAAATTATCTTAAGGTTGTAGATTCTTACAAGACAAAATTTGTATCTCTCAATTGGATTTGTACTCCTTAGTTCGAGTTTTTCCTTAAAAAATTTGCAAATAAGGTGCTTAAGGTTCAATACATAAGTCTTTGCTTCTTCAATTTTGATTTGGTTTCCCTCATTGTGATTGGTTGTGTTGACTAACTTTCTGGTGAAAAACACACTTGGGAAGAGTTATTGCCAAGGTAAGGTAAAAAAAATGGAATCAATAAAAAATGCCTCTAACTTCGGTTAGCTACAAAGAATAAGGTAAGCCTCAACTAGTCAATATTTTCCCTTAGCTTGTGGCATTGGTGCATTTCATAATCTAGTAATTTGGATAGCTAAAAGGATAAATCAAACACTAAATCAAAACCCCTTGTTTGTGGAAGAGAGTAGAAATACTCAAATCCCTATAGTTAGTGGGTGAAATAAATTGAACAAAATTGTCTATTGTGTTTGGGAACCAAAGGAAAAGTTAGGGATAGGCTCTTCACCTTTTGGTGAACTAAATTCCCAAAAGCTTGACCTTAATTCCATTTTCCTTGCTTTGAATGAACATGCTAGAGAATTAGTGGGCTCACCTCTCGAGTTGTTCCTTAACAAGGCCGGTTAGAGGGATAGTCAAATGTGGGATACGCTTGCTTTTGCCGCGGGAATCCAACCCACTCTAAAATGAAACACATGCATCCTTAATGGGGTGTATGACAAATAGATTTTAATTTTTCAAACTTTGTCTAGTAATCCTCATGGATTGCCCAAAATCATACCTTGGTGCATATGGGAAGCCCCTTAACATACTTGGGGGATGAGAGATTAAAGTCTATTTGAATGGAATCAATACTAAATCCTTGATAAAATAGAAAGACCACCTTCTAGAGCCATGTTTACGAACCAAATCTTGTGCTAGGTAGGTGCTTGAAGTGTCTTTTTGTGCAAAACCCGTGACAACATTTTTCAAATCAAACATTTTGTGTTAAGAGGGTAAAAAGAGACAAGTGAATGCATGATTGTTGTGTTTGAAATACATAAACAAGTGAGAGATATCCATTGAAAACTCATCTTACATTTTTAAATCTCTTCAATATAAAATCAATAATTCTCGAATCAAAGATCATTTCCACTCAAACCCTTGTTGGATGCCAATTTCCACATGGTCCCACACATATAGGGCAACATTACTAGGAGATAGCACTCTTTTTGCAAACCAAGGACAAGAAGTTGAGTACCAAAGTGTTTTCAAGGACCCTAATCAAGAGGAAATTTTTCCAAATCTATTTGAACCAAGACTTAAAGAGATGCCAGATAGAAATTCAACATATCATAATCACAATACCAAAAATGCCAATTATAATCCTAAAGGAACACTTGAAGAAAGGGTTGAGAAATCTACCCAAGACCTAGATTTCCTAGAGGTTATGGAGAAATTAATAGACAAAGATAAGGAGAACTTATTCTTAAACCTAGCCCAAAAGGGAGTAAAGCTACCCTATGATTTTGATATTGATCAACTCAAGAAAGACCAACACCAAGATGATCCCATGAATGTTATGACTAGGCAGATAAAGGCCTTCCAAGAGAAAATTGATACCATGAAGAAGGCAACCAAACCTAAGGCCTTTTCCATTGAAGCTTTGTGTCCTTTCCCTTTTGACAAAAGTTTAGCTATGGTATCTTTTCCTTTTAATACCATCTTTCCTAAATATGATAAGTACATGGGTAAAATAGACCCATAGGATCATCTAAGGGAGTTTTGTGCCCTAATAATAGAGTTCATGCACAATGATACATATCCAATGAGACTCTTTCCTAGAAGCTTAGGAGGTCCTGCAATGGAGTGGTTTTCAAAACTAACCCCTAGAATAAAGTCCTTTGAGGAGTTAGCCTCCAAGATCGTAACCCATTACTCTTATAACATTGAGCATGAAATCACAATGCTCAAGTTATGTGATACCAAATAGAAAGATGGAGAGTCCTTTTTAGGATTCCTACAAAGGTGGATGACCATTTTCACAAGGTATCCAAGAAGTATCCCTAAGAAAGAGAAGATAGAAAACTTCACCAATAATTTGACCTTAGAAATGAATTATAGGTTACAACTTCAATGTCCCTCAACATTTGAGAAACTCATCAAAAATGGGATCAAGATTGAAGATGTTTTGGTTAAAAGAGGTGAAGTCAAATTATTTAAAGATAAAAAATCCAACAAAAACAACAACAACAACAATAATTATGTGCCTAAGTATTTCAATAATCGAGGGTCCAACAATAATAATGATAAATCCAAATCATGGATGAGGAATAACAACAAAAACCTTGTGAATGATAGAGTTGTGGAGGCCCACACCATGAAGTCAACCGCTTTTATCCTACCATATGGAGAAAATTATTCAAATAATGCTAATCAAACAAACAAAGCTCCATATAATTCCAATAATTCCAACCCTTCTAACAATAATGCTAGTGGGGACAAATCAAAATCATCCTACTCCAATTATAATAAAAATAAATTCACCTACGTAGGTGAACCTTTGGAGAATGTATTAAAGACCTTGGTTGCCAATAATGTCATCACATTACTTGATATGAAAGATTATGAACCTGAAGTTAAACCTTATTGGTGGAATGCATCCCATCATTGTGAATATCATCGAAATAGAGGTCAACCAACAAATAAAGGCATGAGGTTAAAACACTTGGTGCAATATTTAATTGACAAGGGAACCATTCAAATTGAAGGACCACAAAATAATGGAGATCATACGGCCTTCAAGAACCCATTTTTGAATCATGAAAAGGGAGAGTCATCAAATACGAATCAAAATTAAAAAAAAGGGTAATGAGAAGGTGAACTTTTCTCACACAAATGATAACATGATAAATACTCTAAGAGAAGAGGATCAAACCATAAACGTTATCATAGTGAAAGATAAGTCAAGGGAAGTATCATCAAATGTTGTCACTAGGGGGAAAGCATAAAAAATTATCCTACCTACCAATGTTCCAAAAGTGGTGATATCAAACCAAGCTTCAACATCATCATCAAAATAATACAACTTGGTTGATCAATTACAAAGAACTCTCACTCAAATTATCACCAATTCATAAGGATATCTTGGAAAAAGCCTTGTTGAAAACAAATGTGCCTCTAAATTTGGAGGTAGACAAATTCCAAAATATGGTAGGGCACCTAATTGCACCTCATTGCCTATCATTTTTTGAACAAGATGACATGTCCCTTAATCATCCCCAAAATTTTCCCTTACATGTAGAAGTGTTGATCCATAAGCATAGGGTGAAAAGAGTCCTTATAGATGGAGGAGATGGTCTAAACATTTGTACCCTTAGCTTGGTGAAATCCCTAGGATTTTCTGAGGAGGCTATTGATCCTAAGAAAAAGATAACCATAAAAGCCTACGATGATGAAGAAAAAGCCTCAAAAGGAGTCATAGTATTACTTATAAGAGTTGGTCCCATGCAAAAAGAGACCATATGCCAAGTGTTGGACCTAAAGTTGACTTATAATATCTTGTTAGGAAGGCCATGGATCCATGAAATGCAAGTTGTTGCTTCAACTTATCACCAATGCCTAAAATTCCCATATCTAGGGCAAGAGATAATGATAAGTGGGGATCTAAACCCATTCCAATACTATAATAATGTCAAACCTATCAATGACTCCTTAGTCCCACATAATATTGAAGGGCCTATACCTAAGAAAATGGAGCAAGGTCAAAGTTATAAGTACACCTCTTGGTTGAAAAGGAAAGAAAAGATAGAAGAAGAAGTCATTATTGAAGACACAACAAAACTCATTAACCAAACCACCTCGACTAAAGGAAAAGAGAGGGTTAATGAGGATAACATTATTGAAGAATCAAAAGAAGATCATATCAAAGCTACTCAAGTATACACCAAAGAGGCCCATTATCAAAATATGGACCAAATGATGAAATTTTTGATAATAAATGTAAGATCAAGAAAAAAGGCATAGGTGAATACTCCTTATATATGATGGACCTACCTTTATCACCCAAGTCCTTTGGGAGACCCTCAAATCTATGCCATAAATATAATGAGAACTTTGTGAGGGCAAGTACATCATCCACCATGGATGAAGAAGACAATGAGATCCTAAATTGGCTGTACAAAGATGAAGAATCAAGTGCCCATGTCAAACATATCCAAAATATAACCATTCCCACACATTAATAATGGAAAGGATTTTCAATCATGCAAAAGATGGGATAAAAAGGTCAAGGATGTTTAGGCACAAAGAATGAAGGGATCATTCAACCCTTAGAAAGTACATGGTGAGATTCCAAGGAGAAAGCAAGAGTAGGGTACCTTGAGGAAGGATACACTCAAAAACATCATCCTAAACTTTATAGCCAAATATTACAATTAGAGTCTCATAGTGATGAGGATTCTAATGAATGGGAATGGGAGACCCTATCAGATGAGTCATGCCAAGACAAGGGTATTGATGTTATTCATACCTATGCTTCTACCAAAAATAAAGGACCAATGATAGAATCAACTTCAAATCAAGCATCTAGTTTGATCCAAGTGGTTCTAAATGATGTACCAAGCATAGAGATAGAAATCAATCAGTGGGTAGGCAAACCATACGTTCCTTCATGGAGACCTACTATGGAAGAGTCAAATGCCAGGTTTAATCCACATGACTTTTATCCAATAGAAACCCTAGAGGAGTCTAGTGAGGGGGACTTTCATCCTTCTTCTTTAGAACATTTAGAGGAAGCCCATGTTCGATATTTTCAAGATACAATGTATGAACCCTCCAATAATGAGATATATACCTTAAACCCGATCGAAACAAACCTAAGTATTGACCCATTAAATCTCATTCACCCAAACTTAATTGAATGGAATGCCATTGAACCAACTACCTTGCCAATTTTCTTGAATGAAAATATGGTGTCCCAATACCTCAACGCGGTTGAACCTTCATTTATTAGAGAATATTAGGAAGAAATGATCAAAGGGAGCATCCAAACTTCTAATCTGAGAAAAAATGAATAAATAAAAGAAAATAGAAAAGGAAAAGAATCAAGTGTTGAAAACCACATTGTGGCAACACTTGATCAAGAAAAAAGAAAGAAATAAAGGATGTTTCCAAAGGTGAAAACCCAACCGAGGCACCTATGGAAGGGAGTTTGGATGTTCTACCAGAACACTATGAAGAAAGATCTCCAATTTTAATTGAGCCAACATAAAAGATAAACATTGGGTTAGAAATAGAGCCGAAGATCATCCACTCAGCAGCATCCCTATCTAGCAAAGAAAGGACATAATTCATCGAGTTCTTTAAGGAAAGACAAGTTAACTTCACATGGTCTTATGATGATATGCCAGGTTTAGACCCAAATCTGATAATGCATCACCTAAACATCAAGGAAGGAGAAAAACCCATTAAGCAAAGGCTAAGGAAGATGCACCCTCATATAGAACTACTTGTCAAAGTAGAGTTAGAAAAACTATTGAAGGTGGGATTTATAAGGGCCATTGATTATGCACAATGGATCTCAAATATAGTGCTAGTATCAAAAGTAGATAAATCCATCAGAATCTACATGGACTTTAGAGACTTAAATTTGGCATGTCCTAAGGATGATTTCCCCCTTCCAAGTATTGATGCCATTGTAGATTTAATAGTGGGGCACTCTATGTTCTCACTCATGGATGGATTTAGTGGGTATAATCAGATAAAGATAGCACCAGAAGACCAAGATAAGACCACTTTTACATGTGCATGGGGTACATTTTGATGAAATGTCATGCCATTTGGGTTAAAGAATGTAGGAGCGACCTATCAAAGAGCAATGGCTACAATATTTCATGATATGATGCATAAGTTCATGGAGGATTATGTGCATGAAAGACTAGAAAAATCCCACTCAAGAAAAGAACACCTTCCAATTTTGGCAGAATTTTTTGAAAAGTTAGAAGAATTCAAAGTGAGACTCAAACCAAAGAAATGTGCTTTTGGAGTCCAATCCGGCAAACTCCTAGGCTATATTGTATTTGTAAAAGGGATAGAGGTGGATCCCGCTAAAGTGAAGGCTATCATGGAAATGGAAGCACATAAAAACATTAGTCAGATGAGATCTTTATAAGGAAGGATCCAATCCATTAGGATATTTATCTCCCAATTAGAGGAAAAATGTCATAATTTCACCCAACTTCTACATAAGGATACAATCTTCTAATGGGATGAAAAATGTGAAGAAGCCTTTAATATACTAAAGAAATATCTCATGAATCCACCAATCTTGATGCCACCTATCAGAGGCAAGCCCTTGATCCTATACATTTCAGCAACGGAGAATTCATTGGGGGCACTTTTAGCACAAGAGGATGAAACAGGAAAAGAGAAGGCAATTTACTACATTAGTAGAACCTTGGTCAAATACGAGCTGAACTATACATTTATGGAAAGGGCATGCTTGGCTATAGTTTTTTCTTTCCAAAAATTATGCCATTATATGCTAGCCCACAAGATAAGGCTCATTTCCAAAATTGACCCATTGAAGTATCTAGTTAGCAAAACAACACTAAATGGAAGGCTAGCAAAGTGGGTAATGGTACTTAGTGAATTTGACATAGAATATGTTGATAGAAAATCAAGAAAAGGGAAAGTAATTGTAGACCAATTAGCAGAAGCACCACTTCATGATGATCATCCCATCCAAGTGGAATTCCTGGATTCAGAGATTGTGAAGGTGGAAGCAAAAACATGACAGGTTTAGTTTGATGGTTCCTACACTCACCATGGATCAGGAGTAGGCATACTTCTCATCACACCTCAAGGTTCTACTATCCCTAAGTCTTTCAAATTTCTATTTCCATGCACCAACAATATAGCAGAGTATGAAGCATTGGTTATTGGAATCAAGCTAGCATTAGAGTGGAAAGTGACAAAATTAAAGGTTTATGGAGATTCACAATTAGTCATAAATCAAGTCAATGAAGAATATCAAATGAAAGATGAAAAATTGGCACCCTACAAAAATATGGTGCAAAGCCTCAAGAAGCATTTCATACTCATCACATTTGAACAAGTGTTGAGGGAAAAGAACAAAGCAATGGATGCAATGGAAACCTTGGCTTCACTTTTGCAAATGTCAGATCAGAGTGCTAGATACGAGTTCTTGGTAGAAGAAGTGATTCAACCCATGTTTGACCCTACCCACCCTCACACCAGTTGCTTATTAACTACAAATGAATCACCTTGGTATGCACCAATTTATACTTACTTGAAAGATCAAATCCTTCCCATAGACCAAACCAAGAATCAAAAGAAAAGCTTCATTCACCAAGCTGCCCGATACACCATAATTTCTAAAACATTGTATTGAAAAATTCTAGACGGAATGCTCTTTAGATGTTTAGAAGAGGAAGAATCAAACTTAGCCTTATGAGAAGTCCACAAAGGAATTTTTGGATCACACTCAAACGGATTATCCTTAGCCAAGAAACTTCTAAGGATAGGATATTTTTGGCCCACGAGGGAGAAAGATGTTTGTAACTTTGCCAAAACTTGTAGAAAGTGTCAATTCCATGGAAACTTGATACATACGCCCGCACAAGAGCTTCATCTGATGACAACACCTTGGCCGTTCTACCAATGGGGTTTAGACCTAATAGGCATGATTTATCCACCATCCTCGAATGGCCACAAATTCCTCATCATGGCAACTAAATATTTTACTAAGTGTGTGGAAGCTGTACCCCTATCAATTGCAACTGGAAAGTAGATTATTTTGTTTATCCTCAATAATATTATTTGTAGATATGGCATACCTCTTGCTATTATAATAGATAATGCAAAGCATTTTAAGAATAAAGACTTAATAGAATTATGTACCAAGTTTCACATGATTCATCATTGTTCTTCAATCTATTACCCTCAAGGTAATGGACAAGCTGAAGCGACCAATAAAAACATTTTGAAGATTTTGAAGAGAATGGTGGACAACTCAGGGAGAGATTGGCACATTAAGATAAACCCAACCTTGTGGGCTTATAGAAAAAGCATAAGAACGCCAATAGGGGCTACACCTTTTTCATTAGTCTTTGGAGCAGAAGCAGTTTTGCCTTTAGAAGTAGAACTTCCATCTTTGATGATATCTATGCATGGTTTGATAAATGAGGAAGACTATAGGGTTGCAAGGTTGCAAGAACTATAACTCTTGGATGGAAAATAGAAGCAAGCATTTGATCATTTGAAGGTGTACCAGAATAGGATGTCAAAGGCATACAATAAATATATCAAGCCAAGAACATTCCAAATAGGGGACCTAGTTTTGAGAAAAATCCCAAGAACCGAGTAGAACAAGAAAAGAAAGGAAAATGGGAAGCAAACTGGTTAGGACCATTTCTCATTATTGAAAATTTTGGGATCGACACATACAAACTAGAAGATTGTGATGGTGAAGAATTGCAAGAGCCAATAAAAAGCATACATCTCAAGAAGTTCTATACATAAGGTAGATGAAAGAGTATAAAGAGTATCAGAGCAGGAGCATCATATTTATTGTAAATAGTGAAAAGAGATCTTGGAAAAGACCAAAACATTGGAAAGAAGAAAAGATAAAAAATAGTGGAAAATTGAGCATGAAGAAAGAAAAAACATTCATATATGATCCTCAAAAAAAAAAAAAATCAAAAAAGAAGAAAAGTACCTTGGTAGCAAAAAAAGAGAAAAAGCTTTAAAAATAGAAAAAAGAGATAGATCCATTCAATTGGTGAAAACCTAGTAAATAGGCACCATTGAAAGTCCAAGTCAGTCACATACCTAGAAGGTTGCCTTGTGATTATTGCATTCACCAACATTTGTATATATTGCATAATAAAACCCTACAGTTGCATTTGCAAATACCTCAAGATTTTGGTCACCTAATTGAAAAATTGTCCTAAGTCCCACAAATGAAATCAATATCCAACTGGGGGAAATCTACTCAAAAGGAGAAAGGATTCATTAAAGCAAGCTTTGTTCAATCAGAGAATCAATTCATCACACTGGAAAGAGGAGCACTTAATCAAATCTACATCCTAATCCAATCAGAGCCAAAAATGAAAAATTTGATCCAAGAACTGAAATGATCTTACCTTTTATTAGGATTAAAAATTTGAAATGGATGGAACTACACTTGAAATACATGATTTCATCAATTGAGTTAACACTTAGAAAAAATTTTGCAATGTTTTTCTAAGTGTTAAAATTGCAAATCAATGAAAGTTTTAGACTAGGCAAGCTATGATGAAAGGATGATATTTTTCTTGATTTCTGAATGACTGTCTTAAAATCAAAGTTTTAAATTATGTATTATTTTTCTAAGGATGTGATCATCAAAGAATCATCGAGGACTTGTATATAGGATAAAACTGAGATTTCTACTTGTTTACGCAAACGAATACCTTGGCTATTCTGATCTTCAATATCATAATACCAAAATCCACTTGCAACATAGAATCTGACAAAATTGGTATTCACACTCTCATGATTGGCTTCAATCAGTGATAGTTGTACCGAAGAGAGATGGGAAAGAAAAGAAAGAGGTGCAAAAAGTATTCATATCATCATAGTTGAACTAGTGATGGTTGTACTAAAATGGGATTCAAAAAATGCTCAATGATGATAATAAGCTCCAAATCTTGAATAATGACAGTTAGTTGCATTCATTTTAGATTAAGTGCATTGTATATATTGTTTTTCCTTAGCTTAAAATTGCAAAAGGGTAAATCAAAAAAAAGGGGGGTGTATGCAAATCAAAGAATCAAAAGATCATCAAAAACCAATTATATAGGATCGAGTGTGTTGGAAATCAAAAACAAAGTGCATTGCATTAGGTTAATGGTGTATACACCTAAATATGGTCATCTAGACTATTAGCCCCTTTTGCTAAATCATAAACGGCTTGTTCTTGATCAAATCCTAGTTCTATCATTTATTCGATTATTTTCTATGGGCTAACCATCTTATCCTAAGTCTTTATTTGATTAAAAGGAATATTTCCTCCCCTTTTAATAAATAAAAGCCCCCACTTTTCCTCTTATCCTAAGTTGCACAAATAAAGTATTATTCTTATTTTATAAAAAGGGAAAAGCACTTTTTGTCTCATATGAACACAAAAGTCAACTCTTATTTTCCTATTGGAGGATACTTGTGCACATGGATTGCTCCTCTTTTAAGCTCCACCGTTGATTAAATCTTTTGCCTCTTAATCTCCATGGTCCATTCCTTCTCATTTCCTTTAAAAGGAGAGCTCTCTTCTTCATTCTAGATCCCCAACTTTTTATGCTAACTTTATGCTGCAGGTTTTCTAGGTCACTTTGGAGCTTTTGGAGATTTGGAGCATTCTTAGCATCTACATCTCATTCTTGCATTCTACATCTCATTCTTTCATTCTTAGCTTAGCTTCATATTTATGCTTTCTTAGATTAGCTTCATTTCTATGCTCTAGATTAGCTCACATAGATTAATTAGCTTGGGTTGTAACACTTGCATATTTCCTTTCATAGCTTAGTTTTCATTTCCATTTCTAGCATAGCATTGCATTGCATTTTCATTCTTGATTCTTGAGGATATTGACATTCTTGCCCTTGTCTTCATTGAATCTCCCATTGCATGGTTTACTAGCAAGGTTATAGGCTAAATAGCTCTAGCTGAGAGCATTCTTAAAAACCCTTGCACTCCATGCCTAGGGAGCTATGGATTGATTTGTGAGGGCTCATTCTTGAGTTTCCTTGCATGTAATGATTCATAGAAGTGTGACAAATTTATAGCACACAAATGGCATTAATTAAACTATTATTATTAAGTCTTGCATTGATATAGATGTGTCTAACATTTGAGTTATTAGGATCATACATTATTAGTTTATCATTATCATTAATTGACATACATTTGAAAGTTCATTAGAAATATTAAATTGCATCCATCAAAGTGCATTGCATTAGATAGAAATCATTTCATTGATTAAGATCTAGCATTAAAAGCATCTCATTCATAATAATACCATTCATACATATATCATTGAAAGACCATCATAACATCACATTTACCTATCCAAAAGAATGCATTCATTAGATTCATCATCCATTCATTATCCATTATACACATCAATATCAATAAAGTAATATCATTACACATGGCATTCATCTATTCTATGTCATACATAAGACAATCATTTAACCATCATTACGACATATGCATACATGTGAACATTAAATGATATAAAACAAATCATATAGAATCATATAGATGCATATCATACGAAACATCCAAAAAGACATCCAACACATGATGACATCATATATAGTCAAAATCAATCAAAGAAAGTATCAGAGTTCATAGTATCATCATCATAAATAAATCAAAAATCAAAGTCTATAACCTGATCATAAAAAGAAAATATCTCAAGATCAGTGTTAATCAGATATCAAAGTATCAACATAAAAATAACATCAACTGATCAAAAATGATACAACACAAGTCCAATGTCTCGATGAATAACAAGGAAAAGAAAGCTCATGAGCATATAGGAACACTCAAGCAATGGAGTCACCAACACCATCAGTGTATGCACCCTAAAATGGTCGCTTAGACTTTGGGCCCCATTTATTCAATTTGTCAAAATCAATTCCTGAATCAATGATTCCCATATATTCAAATCAATCTTTTTGATCAAATCATAATTATTTCAATTATTTCAATTCTCCCTAAGGTTTGAATATTTCATTAAATTTTATTTAATTAAAAGAAATAAATCCCTTTTTAAATAAATAAAATAATGTTATTTAATTAAAATTAATATTCCTTAAATGAAATAATGTTATTTAATTAAAATCCATTTTTAATTAAATGATTTTATTTTATTTTATTTAATTAATATTCATCTTTAAATTATATAATCTTATTTTATTTTATTACAAGAGATATTATTCTTTTAAAATAAATAAAATCCTCTCAAAAGATCTTTTGTGATGAAAAAGGAAATAAGTGAAATAAAAATAAATAAAATAAAGAAATTTCCTTTTCTCTCCATACTTTCTAAAAATCAGATTTCTTTCCTCTTTTTACATTAATCCCACATTGATCTTGGAGATGCAATATCTTCCACAATTTCTTATATAAGGAGCCCTCTCCTTCTCAATTAAAAATCTAGAATTTTCATATTATCATTATGCTGAAGATTTTCTTGACAATATTAGAGCTTTAGAAATCATCATTTTAGATTGCACATTTAGTTTAATTTTCATATAGATTGAAGTAGTTTATTTCTTGTATTGCATATAGATTAATTTCAATAAAATAGTTTATTTCTTGCAATCATATAGTTTAATATTCATTTCAATAAATTAGTTTATTTTCTCACATTTGCAATCATATAGATTAGTTTTATTTGCATGCAAGAACTCGATTCAATGGAGATTAGCATTCTTGCTTCTCCTCCTTGAATCTCTCGTTCTGCAGTGTACTTGCATGGGTTCAATCTGAGAGCCCCTCATAATAATTCATGCACTCCACAGATAGAGAGTTGTGAATCGATATTCGAGAGCTCATTATTGTGTATTCTTGAATGCAAGGATTCACAGAAGTGTAACCATTTTCTATCACACATTTTTGGTGCCCTAGACATGTCAAGAGGCTTCATAGCATCGTGTTTCTCTTTTTTAGATATTAGATTAGATCAAGACCAAAGGTGAAAAGGATAGCGAAAGACTAGAATGAATGGAGGAGAATAGATATGAAGGCTAGACATGAAAGAAATGAAAGCAGGATCATCGTAAGACTGCTCTCGAGATAGCCAAATGTATGTGTATAGATCAACCTTGTCAAGATCAAAGAGAGAAGATGGAATGGATGAGATATGTAGAAGAACTATGCATGATGCTTGATTGCCAGGTTTTCATGATGGTACTTATCCAAGGTGCCACAAGGGAGTGGTTTTCACCATAGGATGAATTTATTTCTCTTTACTTTTGCTACCAAGGCGCCTGTTTCCAGGTTTTCACCAAGGCACATTTTTAATTTTTTAATTTTTTTCTCTTTTTTCTTTTTTTTTTTGAATTTTATAATTTTTGGAAGAAGGCAAGCTTTTAGATAATTCTCCTTGAAAGGATAAACCATGATATGCCAAGGAGTCAAAATTATATGCTCAAAGATGCTGATAGGGAAAGGAAGATGGAAGAGAAAAATGGAGGATACGGTTTTATGTAAAGCGAGTGAAGTTGGAAGATAGGAGGAATATGCAAATGAGGAAAAATGATAGAAGGCAAGAAAATAATGAATGGAAGGATTGTGAAAGAGTAGATGGAAAGGAAGGAAAGATCAACATCAACGCACACCTTGGAGGGTGGCGAGAGGATGGAGGAAGCTTGAATGAAGGAATATGTGAAGGAATATGGCGAATGTTTAGTAGAGGTTGTGATTCAGGTGCATGGAATGGAAGAATGTTTTTGGAAGAATATGAGGTGGAAGTCTTGGAAAGCTTGAATGTCAACTTCACTTTTTGTTCAACATGAGACTCTCTTACGAGAGACTTTGGAATCCATATAGCCTTAGGCTTTTTATTTCCTTTTGATGACTTAGAGAGAATATCTTGAATGATGGATTTTGGAACCCATACTTGTCTTGTAGTTTTCTTCTTAGATATCTCTTTTGACTTTATGCCCCCATGTCGATTAGAGGAGACATGGTGATCTTCTTTCTTTGATGGATTCTTGTATTATTTCTTTTTCTTATATTGAACATTCAAGTTACTTCCAAAAGACTTAGGACATGTGGAAGAAGAAGGATAATATGACTGGTGTAGATGGGTGGATGGATGAAAAGGATTCAAAGGTATGCATCTATGTTGATCTTGAGGAAAGATAGGAGATGGAGGGACATAAGGGCCCAAGATAGATAATGAACTAGGAGAGTTAGGAGGGGAAAATGAAGGGACATAAGGACCCAATATGGAAGGAAGATGTGAAGTCCTTAGTAGTGGTGGAAGAGGTCCAAGGATAGAAGTGGAAGATGCAAAAGGATAATCAATAAGTTCATCAGCATCTATATGACAACCAAGGATATTAACATCTTCAGAGTGAGCATTAGAATTTTTAATAGGATCCTAGACATCTTGAATAAGAGCATTTTCTTTGATAGGTTCATTCAAAGCTTGGGAAGACTTAGGAAGAGTAGAAAGAAGTGAACATGGAATGGTAGAACAAGAAGATGGAAGACTTTGATCTTGACAAGGATCTTTGGATAACACAAGTGTAGAATTTGTCTCTTGAATAGGTTTAACATTGGAAGTAACAACACCATTTTTAATAACCTTAAGAGAAGTATCATCTTTGGAAAGTGCAAGCGTGGTAAGGTTATTTTCATTATCAATAAGTTCAGCGGTGTGGGTAGTAGCTTGATCTTGCTTCGAAGAAGACTTAAGACATGGTGGAATAAATGAGGAAGGGCGTAAAGGACCAAAAAAACCATGACGCGGATAGAGAACATCATGAAAAGGAGTGGATGACATGAAGGGTTCTTGATCTTGATCTTTCTTTATATTCTTTTCTGTATCAGTTTTAGAGTCCTCTTGACATGAAGCCACTTCTAAGGACAAGGGAGCAGGTTGGAGTTGTATGGAAGACTTTGGTAGAGATGGTGAAGGAATAGCTGAAGTAGGCATTATAGCACATAAAGGCTTAGGCTCTTTAGATTTAGCATTATCGGAAGTATTTGTAGCCAGGTGAAGGTTAGGTTGAGTATCTTTAAGAGGTGGCCCTTGAGGATAACTATAGGGAACTGCATGGAAAGCATTAGAATTTATGTCAGATGCAGGATTTGTGAAAGATTTGGAAGACTTGGTGACTTTAGGAGATGTAGGGGTATTGGAAGAAGTAGGGGATGGAAGGGAACCATCACAAGACAAAGGTCCATCATTAACATGATCTTTCTCAAGAGTGTGATTTTTATTTTCAACATGAGATTTCTTAGAGGAAAGATTCTTATAGTATTTATGTTTATAGTCAACACATTGAGCTTTCTCTTCCTCAAATGAAGTAGATGTATC
This sequence comes from Chamaecyparis obtusa, assembly GCA_027943335.1. NCBI lineage: Eukaryota > Viridiplantae > Streptophyta > Pinopsida > Cupressales > Cupressaceae > Chamaecyparis > Chamaecyparis obtusa. The sequence continues at coordinate 1,108,611 of BSBK01000774.1, read as the reverse complement.
GTCTAGGTATTGTTCATAGAAATCATCAAAGTCTCTTTCAAAATCAGAGTCATATGGATCACCATCATAATCTATCCAATGTGATGAACCTTTTCTAGTATGCATGAGCACACGATGAGGAGGACTCTTAGGAATAGGGGTTTCATAGGTATCATTACATTGTCCATCATCATAGTCATCGTAGTCATCATAGTCATCAAAGATGGGCATGTCACTCTTCATGGAAGAGGTATCACAAGGGCTATCATATTTCTCATCATGGTATGTCTTGAGACAAGGAGTAAGACTCTTGGGAGAAGTAGAAGAGGAACGAGATTGTGAAGAAGAGGAAAGTGAAGACCTAGTGGAGGAAGAAGACTTGGAAGATGATGAATGTGAATAGTTTCTAGAAGAGTCATGGCAAGACTTGGAAGGTGAGGAAGATGAATAATGTTTAGAAGAGTCATTATAAGATTTGGAATATTTAGAAGATGAAAGACTTTTGGAAGAAGGAGGCCGTGCAAGATCATGTGTATGATTCTAGCAAAGGCGTCTGATTCCTTTAGTCTTTTTCCTATTTTTATCTTAAGTTTATCACCTTTTCCATATTTAGAAGAACTGTTAGAGGAACAAAACTCTTTGAATTAAGCAATGAGTTCAATATCATCAATTTTCAAAAGAGGTTCCATAGCAAGATAGTTAAAACTCATGGTTGTAGAAGAGGAATAAAGCACAGGAATGACAGAAGAGATGAATAGAAAAATGTAGACTAGAAAATAAGAGGAAAAGAATTAGGAAGATGAGAAGAATTTCCCATGTGAATAGAAGACTTTAGAGGAAAAAAAAAATGGGAAATGTGGAAGAAAGAAGAAGACTAAGAGTCATCTTTTGTAATTGATACCATAACGTTCATTAAGATGTTTGAGCAACACGATAGCACCTAGGATCTGACTCAGACCAACCAAGGAAGGCTAAGAATTGAAGACCTTTGGTGATAAGATGACCTCACAAAATGTCAACACCAAACTAGGATAATCAAAGTTCTCTATTGTCCAAAGAGAAATGAAAAGATAGAAATATCAAAGGGGCTTTACCAACACTGTCAAAGAGGTGCTTTAAATCAAAGGTTGACTACCCTTGCACTTTTGAATCAGGAGGTTGGACTAGGCCAAAATATAATTGAAATTTAATTTGATGGCAATGGTTTGGACAAAAGAGCACTAAAATTCTCCAAGAATGTAGCTAACAATTCTAGAGATGTTCTTTCTCAACAAGAATAGTCCTCTAACTTGACAAGTATTCCCAAGGTGACAACAAGGTAGAAGATCGAGCAAGCTGTAAAAAAGGTTGGTGCTTCAACTCAGGAACTCAGTTTTTGTGATCATTTTCAAAGATCAAGCAAATACATCAATAGATTTTTATCATTGATCAGGCACATAAGATAGAAATCAAGGGATTTCAAGCATGCAAACATCTTCAAACAATGAGCAAGGGGAAAAGCAACCTTGCACATGAACAAGAATAGTGACTTAGTATGCTACTCCTTAAAGATGCTACTTGTGTATGTTCTTGAAGATGTTTTAGCAGGCACTCAAAACACAACAACATCCTAGAAAGTTTTCTACAAGGATATACATGGCTTCTCTAAAGGGATTCCTTGATATATGAAAGGTACGTGAGGCCCAAATCCATAGATGAGAAGAATCAAAAATCACACAGCTAGGGGGAGACGGTAACCCAAATCTCCTCCTTCACTTCTCAAAGGTATAAAGTTCTTTGAGGCTTAGCCAAGAGTGAAATCTAACTCATTGTCAAGAGAGGTGTCTTTGGATTCACCTCCTGATATTTATAATCTGTCAGAACACGGGAGTTAAGGTCATCCCTTGAGGTGATGAAATCCCCAAGTAGGCCTTCTAAAAAAATGAAAAGGTAAGTAATTCACTATCAAAAAGTATTAGAAAGCACTAAAGGTGGTACATTTAACCCTTCAAGTAAATGTGAGGTGAGTCCACAAAGTGGTGCATTTAACTCCTCACACAAACTCAAACTGAGTCCACACCCTAGAAAACTAGTGAGTTCTAAAAAGCATAAAAGGGTTGCCTGGTGGAACAATTAATGCTTCTTTCTATGTAGACCCCTCCCCTTTAATGTGGCACTGACCTTGCAACCACGGGGTGGAATGAGAGGCTAGAAAATGAGCGAGTCCAATAACCCAAGATAGCAATCTAGATCAATCACAAGTAATCTAAGACTACTAATCAATACTACTCATAAGTGCAAGAGGGTTTGAATCATGGAATATTTAACTTTCCAAGTAAACATGAAGTGAGTCCACAAAGTGGTGCATTTAACTCTTCATGTAAACTAGGAATGAATCCATGCCCTAGATTACTCAATGAGATGTTTTGATATTGGAACCAAAAATTACTTAATGTTTAAACACAAACATTCACTTAAACACAAACTTGTATAAAAGAAAATCTATGTTCATTCATTTCCCATTAAGAGCATCAAAAATGTGTTCTATGAAAGCATGTAACACTCAAGCCAAACACATGAGAGATTCATTTTATGCCCAAATCAAGTGTTATAGATATTTTAAGAACTCACCTTAGGTCCAAAGATCTACACTCTAGCATTTAGCACACATCCCGAAAAAAAACCCTAAGATGGTTAGATATGAAAATCAATTGTTAGGAATTTGATTTAACATTGCTGTCTTCAAGACAATCTTTAAAGATTGATTTATTTGACATATAAAATCACAATATTAAAATTTTTAGAAAGAATGAAGTTTTTATCCAACATCAAGAACTACCATTTTCAAAAATTACAAGGTCTTATGATTCCATTTGGTTCCTCAACCAATAACCTTTTCAGACTGCAATTTTTTTGTCATAAATCAGATTTAAAACAACAAACCTTGCCTAGGGAATCACATATCTTTCTCAAAAATAATCCAAATGAAACAAAAAAAATTTAAAAGAAGCTATTAATTAATCTAGTTTCAAAATATGTAAGCCATTTATTTTTCTCATTCATAAATTATTCTCTAAGAGCAAATCATTGCTTGCAACTCCAATGCATATTGTTAAAAACTAGTTTTCACTCAAATGCCTGTAACTTTCACAAATCTACATAAAAATGACTCAAACAAAAAGGAAATGAAAGCTAATTAATGTATCTTTCCAATGAATATTATTATAGGTCCTGATTCTTCATAATTTGTTCTAACCATACATTTCAATCTGACTATATTCAGAGAATCTCAAATCTACAAATACCCACTTTCACCAAAATGATCATAACTTATTCATTTCTTTATAAAAATGAACCAAACCAAAATCATGAGAAATAGGATTCATCATTCTATCTATCTATCTATTACTATATTACAGGGTTTCCAGTTTGTAAATGGTCGTACAAGGCCTGGAACCAAGATTCAAACTGAAAAACCAATCAAGAATGAGGCCAGAAATTAATCTTTTCTACCCCACGGTGGGTGCCAAAAATGTGTGATAGAAAATGGTCACACTTCTGTGAATCCTTTCATTCAAGAATACCCAATAATGAGCTCTTGAATATCGATTCACAGCTCTCTATCTGTGGAGTGCATGAATTATTATGAGGGTCCCTCAGATTGAACCCATGCAAGTACACTGTAGAATGAGAGATTCAAGGAGGAGAAGAAAGAATGCTAATCTTCATTGAATCGAGTTCTTGCATGAAAATAAAACTAATCTATATGATTGCAAATGTAAGAAAATAAACTAATTTATTGAAATGAAGATTAAACTACATGATTGCAAGAAATAAACTATTTTATTGAAATTAATCTATATGCAATACAAGAAATAAACTACTTCAATCTATATGAAAATTAAACTAAATGTGCAATCTAAAATGATGATTTCTAAAGCTCTAATATTGTCAAGAAAATCTTCAACATAATGATAATATGAAAATTCTAGATTTTTAATTGAGAAGGAGAGGGCTCCTTATATAAGAAATTGTGGAAGATATTACATCTCCAAGATCAATGTGGGATTAATGTAAAAAGAGGAAAGAAATCTGATTTTTAGAAAGTATGGAGAGAAAAGGAAATCTCTTTATTTTATTTATTTTTATTTCACTTATTTCCTTTTTCATCACAAAAGATCTTTTGAGAGGATTTTATTTATTTTAAAAGAATAATATCTTTTGTAATAAAATAAAATAAGATTATATAATTTAAAGATGAATATTAATTAAATAAAATAAAATCATTTAATTAAAAATGGATTTTAATTAAATAACATTATTTCATTTAAGGAATATTAATTTCAATTAAATAACATTATTTTATTTATTTAAAAAGGGATTTATTTCTTTTAATTAAATAAAATTTAATGAAATATTCAAACCTTAAGGAGAATTGAAATAATTGAAATAATTATGATTTGATCAAAAAGATTGATTTGAATATATGGCAATCATTGATTCAGGAATTGATTTTGATAAATTGAATAAATGGGGCCCAAAGTCTAGGCGACCATTTTAGGGTGCATACAATCAGTACCATCACGATCAGGAGCACTATCTGGTGGATGGCTCGAACTAGCCTGTAGCCCATGGTGACTCATAGTAGCCATAAAGGAAGTCATCACTGAGCTCATCTATGCAACCTACTATTGAATAGAAGATATCTAAGACTGGAGGGCAACAACATCTGATGTTGAAGCTGGGGCATGACCCTGAGCTGCAGAAGACTATGGAAGTGGAGTATAAGAAGATGGAGTAGATGAAGAGAGATCACCCAAAATTGAAACAAAATGAGAAGAAGAAGGATGTGATGAAGATGAAGGCATCGAGGTAGAAGCATGTGCCCGAGCTGTAGGAACAACAAAATGAACAATAGGAGGAACAACAAGAGGAATTACTTGCTGAGCAGGAGGACCCTATGCCTGATCAAGCAACACTTGTGCAATATCTACATCAAAAAATCTCTGTCATCTAACACAAGGCCTCTATACAGGAACTTTGGCAACCTGATGTAAGAGTCTATCAACCCATCCACCTCCATCCTGATCACTAACTCTAGGAGGAATAGGAGCAGTAGCTAACACTGGTATCTGTATATGACCTTCTCTAGCTCCATGATGACCCCGTCATCCACGTCGACCCCTGATCCTACCATGACCGCCACCTCTGTCATCATCTCCATCATCATCATCATCACCCTCATCCCCACCAGCTCCATCATCACCATCTAATAACTCCTCAATGCTAGGAATCCTCTCAGCAAGATCAGTAAACTTGGGAAAAGGATACCTATGTAGCCAGGCACCATACTCATCTATAATACTAACATCCATCACCTATGACCTAGGATTCCAGGGATGATACCCCAGATCCTGAATCTCTCAAACAACTGTACCATAATCAATAGAAGGGCCCCATAATGATCTCTCGGCCTGCACATGAGCATACATCACTATGCCCTATGACATATCCTGAATGCACCCATACTAATGGAAAACATGGCGGAAGTAGAATCTCTCAATAAAAAAAGTGGAACAACCAATCATCCAACAAGGACAAAACATATACGAAAGCTCTCCATCATCGTCTGGCCAAACCTCACAGCCAAGATAAGGCCTCCAAATGACAGTATCCATGTCATATATTCAACGTCGCTAGTAATCTAGCTTACCCATATGGGCCTACCTAATAATACCACTGTACATCGATGCAAAAGGCCAACCAGATGGATGATCTCATGCTGTCATAGGATGTGACACTGGGAGGTGCTCCCAAGTCCAAAGCTATAATAAAATAGCTCCAGCAGTCAATGTAATAGAACGTCTATACATGAAAGTATGCATCTCATGATATAACTATGCTAACAAGAAAGAACCCCAATCAAAATGATGAGGATCTGCCATCAAATCCTCTATAATAGGACCCCAACCAACAGAAAACCCATGACCATGTCGGTCAAGAAGAAGGAAACCACCAATCAAAGTACCAAGGATAGTTGGTAACATAGGGAAAGAGACAAACTGAGCCCACTGAATATGCTGATCACCAATAGAAGGATCACCAAACACTCAGCGACAAGTTGAACCATCATAAACAATTTCATAATATACAAGCTCTCCTCAAGTCAGCAACCATAGAAGATGATACACATCATCAAGGGTGATGGTCATCTCATCCATAGGAAGATGGAATGTGTTATGGTCTGAGTGCCAATGCTCAGCCATAGTAGTAATGAGACCCCAATTCACTCACAATTGAGGAAGATATAGAAGGAAAGAAAGGTCACACCGAGCAATGTGATGATGGTCGACAACACTCAAAGAAGGTATCATATTGTAGGACAAAGGATAAGAACTATAGATACGTAAAGAACCGAGCTCCAACTACAAGAAACAAGTTAAAACACATCATAAAAGAAATCAGAAATTATTGGAATTATTCTAAGTCAATCAAAAATTTATCAACACTTATCAAAACCATAATCAGATTTCATGTTTCTACTCAGATAAAACATAAATTTTATCTTCACCCATCATCTGAATCTAGATTGACAACAGGTATACTAACTATAACTAAACCCTAACTGACACATTATAACTTGTTACAAAATATCAAAATTGGGAACGTAAACCTAATAATCAATTAATGATGTCGACAAATTGCAACTTGGCCAAAAATCCAAAAATTTGAATTTTGCAGAGCAAAAGTACTAGTTTATTGAGCAAAAGCGGTAAACATCAAAAGCACTGCCTAAATGGGTGAAAGCACACATAAATATTGTAAAAATGGTGAAAATTTTGAAAGCACCCAAATATACATCAAAAGCGCTCTTAAAAGATGTAAAAGTGAAAAATTTGATCAAAAGCACACAAAGAAGTTGTGAAAGTGCTAAAACTAAGCAAAAGCGCACAAACAAATGGTAAAAGCGCAAAAGGGCTTAAAATTGGCAAGTGAAAATGCCAAGACTATTTGCAGAAGCACAGAGGAAAAGTGTGGAAGCACACATTAGGAGGAAAAAGTGCCCATAAAAATGGCAAAAGAGCCCATTTAGCGAAAAAGGGAAAAACCTAGTTTTTTAATTGGAAAAAATTGGAAAATTTGAAAACAAATGCAAAAAATAGAAAAATTGAAAAGGTACAAGTACTCATCGAAGGTCCTGAGCCAGGTAGATGTTGATATCGACAACATTTCTCGAACCGATGCTCAAAAATAGGGACAAACATCGTGGAAAGTAAAAAAAGCAAATAGTGAGAAAAGTCAAAAGTCAATGGTAAAATGAATAGTAAAAAGGGATTTTGACCCCTTTATATAAGTTTTTGACCTAAAAGGAGGTAATTTTGACCTATGCAAATACATTTTTATCAAAATTGACCTAATAAAGTGATGTTATCATCAAAATAATTATAACCAGGGCATTTGATATTGAACAGAGTAAACATCGATATCAGAAATTAAAATAAAATTCATCATACATATGAACTATATTTACATAACAATCAACATTACTCAAACAAAAATCAATCAATGGTCAAATTTATATGAATTTTATTTCATTTCCAAGGGGGCATACCATCGGATAATTAGATCAACATCAACAGTAACATCATCATTGAATCAAGAGACCGATCATTAAATCAAAGTGAAAGCTTTTATCAGAAATTTTTCATAATCAAATGAATGGGGCATCCCATCGAAATCAATTATCAAATCAGGTATCATATCAGGATTTTCATCAAATCAAGCAACATATCAAGGATCCATCATTAGAATGACCATCATATCAGAATGATCATCAGAACCACATCAATTATGAGTTTCATATCAATCATATCTACATCAATCTCATATCAAAAATCAAGAATCGACCATCGAAAGACATCAAACAAACATCAGAGAATCGACCATCAATGAATTAGGACTTATCATCAAGCAAGATCAGAGTATTCTTTGAATCGACATGCTTCACATGTCGACTCAAAGAGGGGCATTTCTAATCACCTAAAAATAGACAAAGATCAAATCAAAGCAAATCAAGGACATAATTGAAGTAATTGAATCACAATGCCCATTTAGCCAATCAAAATTAAAATCAAGTCTTAATTCAAGATCAATCAAAATTTAGAGTGTTTTAATCAAATGCAATCAAATTAAAATACAATTAAATTAAATAATTGTATAGTTTTGGATTAAATCAAATTCAACCCATTCAAGGGGTACATGGCTAAACAAATGAATTAAATCAATTAATAAATCTCAATTACTCTTAACAACCCAAAAAGAGAGGAAATCCAAGCAACCAATGAGATTTAAGGAAAGGCATTCAGACGGATCAAGCCAAATTGAATCTCAATCACTCAAAGTGAAAGAGAATCTTGACCATCCATCTCATCTACTTGTCCCAAGCTTTGAGGACATAAACTTTGCATTGTCTTCAAAGAGTGGAACCAAGGACTCAACCAAGGTTTAATCATGATCAAACACAACTACACCCCCTACCATTGGAAAATCTATAAAAGGAAGGCCTAAATCCTTCATAATTATCAACCACACATCTGAGAATTGCATTGAACCTCTTGCAATTTGAGCTTAGAAAGGCATTTGAGAGCATAATTAGCATTTACTTTGATAATTGTTAGCAATAGCTTGTTTATCTTTATCATTCTCATTCTAGGACTATCATTAATGGGAGCTTTCTGAGAGCTATTCATTAAGAATCTTAGTTAGAGAGCCATAGGATGCTCAATTGATCATTATTTGCTAAATAGCTTCTCTATAGTGGTTGTATTTAGTTACTATTTCAATTATTGTTCAACCTTAATTCTATGAAGATACTTTTCTTAGTATACAATACCTATTCGCCAAGGCTTGTAAATTAATTTTTGTGGCCATGTGGATATTGATACCAAAGGCCCTCATGAATGAGCTCCTATCCAAAGTGACTAGGGCTGAATCATCATGCTTTTTGATTGTTCTAGATAGGGGGTCATAATAGCTGGCTAATGCAATTATTAAATCAATGTCTAGAAAAACATCTGGGACTATCAATTTGGCTAATCCTGACGTCTAGGGGTTTGACACAGGAACTGGACTCTCAACATTTCTATAGAAATATTTAAATAGATACATTCTAGAAATCTTAGGTGTCTTAGCATCTCTTAAATGGCTCAAATCATCAACGAAACTTTTTTCACTAACCTTTTTGTTCTGTGACGATCCCGGTAGCAGAGTGAGAAACTCATTTGAATAGATTTCTTTAGCCTTTTCCTTAGAGCCTTTGCTAGTAGAAGCCCCACTGGTCGATAGTTGACTCATTCTGACTGCAACTGTATACTCTTCTAAAAACACTGAAACTATAAATTCTCTGCCTGCAAATAGCTCAAAAATTCTTTGTGCCTTAGCTTCAACTCTCTAGAATATTTGGTAATTTCACAATGATTGACAATCAGTTATTTATGCTAGAGAATTGAATGCACTTTTCCCTTTCAAGATTTCAAGTTCTGCAAATCTTGTCACCTCTGCCATTACTTGGCATGCCCTAGACTTTAATTCACTAGTTGTAGGATAAGATAGTGATAGGTAATCAAATTTAACTTCTAGCGATCTAGCAACTAGCAAGCCAACCATAATCGCTGAAAGATTTGGTGCTTTTTCATATTATTCAGAGATTTAGCAGCCAAAGGGAAATCTTTAATCAAAATGTTATGAAATAATTTCCAGCGACTTAGTGACTATATAAAATTGTATTTTCCATTCTGAGATCTTGCGACTATAGTCTTTCATAAGTCTTATCTCCTCATTTTATTATTATGAGACTTAGTGACTACCTTTGATCTCTGAATCTCTTAATGATCTCTCTAAACCTGGGTTTATCCGGTGATCTGGAGAATAGACTAGTCTTTGAATCTCAGAATCATTTCTTAACCTTGAGTCAAATCTAACACTTGGGTGACCAAAATAATTCTCCAAATCTCTAAGTCTCCAAGTCTCTAAATATTTCTTCCAGTGACTTGGAGACAAGCCTTCTCGCAATCTCTAGATTTTGATCTTTTAACCGCTTGTATTGGGAGATCTCACGACTGGTGGTGAGTCTCCAAATCTCTAAACCTTTCATGCTAACTGCTAAACTTTGTGAGATTGGGTGACTGTGGTATAAACCTTTGATTTGTTCATCTGGTGATTGAGCAACTATAGTTTATTTCATATCCATTGAGAAACTATTAATCTTTTGTTTCTCGGCTAGCACTTAACCTTTAGTCATCTTGAGATTGCACGACCAAGGTTATCTCTTTGTTTGCCAAATGATTTTCTTAACCTGAGTTTAATTTAGAGACTACACGACAAAGCATTTCTCACAGTCACGGCAAGATTTCTTAACTCATGGTCTGATTTGGAGATAACATGACCACTACCCGATTTCAAACATATCGATGGCTAAAATCTATTCAATGTAAACCCTTTTCTTAACCCAAAATCTTCTGGCAATCTCATGACTGAAGACATCTCACAGTCACTAGATATTTCTCTTTACCTTGGGTTTATTCAGAGACTATCCAAAACCCTTTGTTTGCCAAGTCACCAAATATTTTGCTTAACCATAATCAAGTGTGAAATATAATGTTGGTTGTTGATTCTTCTTTCATCCTTCGGTTATCATTGAGTCACTGCATCTTTTACAGCCTAACCGCTTCATTGTGAGATTAAGAAACAACTATGTTGCTGGATCGCTAAGTGTTCAAAGAATAACTGCTAGGAATCAGAGAACATGTGACTATCACACTCACTAGGTCACTGGATTGTATACTTAATTGCCAGAGAATTAAGAGATTACGAGACTTAAAAGAAACTTAATTGTCAACCTTTATTTAGAGATTTGGAGACCAATTAGTGAGTCTCCCAATTGCCAGAACTTTGATAACTTCATTATTCCATAAAGAGATTACCCGACTGCATGCTTTTCACATCTAGAGACTTAGCGACTATAGTTCACTTTTGGAATTTTTATCAATATCAGTCGTTGAATCTCATGATAAAAGGGAATATTCTCTGGGCTTATAGAGACTATACGACAAGACATTTTTTGAATCACTAAATTAAAAGGAATATGCCGAATGTGTTCTAAGATCAAGTGACTAAGCGGTAACATAAAGCGCACATGCTTAAAGGATCACTTAAGTCACTTGAAAAAGTAACAACAAATTAAAACCCGACCAAGCGTTAGTAGGGTATTCTGGATTTTTACAAGGAAATTGACCTAGCACCTAGGGTTTTCAACATTAAGGATACAAATTTGGCATTTTGGACACAAAACTTGCAAGATAAAAGATACAAAGACCTAGAAAGCTACCAAGGAAACAAGGGAATAAAGCAATCTCAAAAAAATTTGAAAATATGACCAACACTTGCATCGACCACTCCTGCCATATAATCCCATTGAGTGGGAAATACTCGTGCCTCAATCATGCACCTTCCCTTATCTAACCTAGTATGCCAACTCTTTTTCACCTCATTGAAAAAGCAGGCATAAGTGCAATACTCCTGTGATATATCCTAGGGCCTACTGAACTGCCTCAAGACCTGTGAAAGCAGGAAGCGCTCAATAATTGCAATGGTGCACCCGATCAGAGGATGTGAGCAAAACATGTGTGGGAGCTCATGTCAAGCATCATCCCAAACCTCTGTGCCTACCCATGGCTGCCAAACCACTGCAACCATATCATTAATCTAAGATTGCTACTACTCTATCTTACCTAGTGCTGGCTGGGTCATCAGTCCTGCATACATATAGATATAAGGCTCTAGTGGCTGCCAGGTATCATGAAAAATTGACCTGCATATAGGGAGATGCTCCCAGGCCCATATCTGTAGAATGAAGTTTTTTGTGGCCATATTCCTGGAACCCTGATACACAATCTCATGCATCTCACGGTACATTTGGGCCAATATGCACTGACCCCACCCATAGTGAATTGACCACTCCAAAATCCTCTACAGCATCCTGCCCCAACCGCACTCCAATCCATGTTGCCTTTGATTTGGCATAAGATAGTAGCCCATAAATACTGCTAGTACCACCACCAATCTATGATCTATACCATACTGGCTGATCAAATCATCCCATGGGATGACCCGACCCATCACCAGCTCATCCTAAAAGATGTCCCTCAGTGCCAATGTGCCTACTCTCAGCTGAGTATCATGATTACTTCACATGTGGGCCATGGAAGGGCACTCTCAGAATCCTGTATATGTCCTCAGGAGTGATGGTCATCTCCCCTTGTGGCAAGTGGAATGTGTTCATCTCCAAGTGGAAATGCTCAACCAATGCACCTAATAACCCATGATTTACTCGGATGTTGGGTATATCATGTAAATATGTCAATCCTAATGAATCAATGTGACCTCCCTCCGCATCATCCAACCGACACACTAACTCCCCTATAACTGGGTGATGATATCTAAACATGATGTCTAAGAAGTCAACCTATAATATAAGTGATGACACTCAATCAATATCTTAATCATGATGGTTCTCAAAGTAAAGACAGTAATTGGAACTATGAACCTATCCTAAACTGCCTATTAGACGCTCCACTTGGATGAAGTTACACAATTGTGATGCAATTTGAACAAATGCTCTGGAAATCTTGCAATAGTTCTCCGCATGAGGAAACTACTTCCTCACACGAGATTTCCCAACCGTGCGAGACTTTGTCTCTATTCGTGCAAGAATTCCTCAGTGAGGGAGGTTTCTCTTGTGGTGTCGACAGCCACCTCGCGTGAGTTCGCATAGGTGCCCTGGGCAAGGAAGCCTTCCTTGGGTCTTTCCTCGCATGAGACACTCTTGAGGTCAGTGTGAGGAAACCATTTCCTCGCGTGAAGTTTGAAGAACACGGTTCTAAAAGCCTAAAATATAGCCTAAATTGACTAAAAAGTAGTAAAAACTTGAAATGCAAGATGGTTTATCAACTACTTATAGGTGGGTCGTAATCCACTCGCCGACTATGATGTCAAGAGTGCTTGAATCAATGTGATCACACTGGAACACCCTCCATTTCACTCTGAGCTCTCTAATTTGCTAAAGGCAAAAGTAAATAATGAATTGAAAATGACCCCTCTGGGCCTTATATAGCTTTTGACCTAATTTTCAAAAGTGCTAAATTTTGCGCAAAAATTTCACCCTTGGCTAAATCGACCACTCTAAATCCATTTTCAGAATCGAAATCGAAATTGGACAACTCTATATGGCTCAAAATCATGTTTTACATTTCTCGGACCAACACGATTGGATGCTTGTGCAGTCAACCTTCTAGCATCATTTTCTTGCCAGAATCTCATCTCATCATCATTTTTTTTGACTCCATCTTTTTCATCAAAAGTCAACTCTAGTCAATTATAGTAAACCATGGTCAAACTTGGTCAACAGGACCTTCAGATCACTCTAGATCATTCCTACATCTCCTTGCTTCTTCCTTAATCTGTTCTGAGTTCTTCTGGATCTCTAATTTTATCGTTATCTGCAACCTATTGCTGTCAATCATCTTTATGACATATCATCTTTTGATTTTTCTCTCGAGGGGGAAGGATGATTGCATCATTGAATCTTGTCGAACCAGTCTCAAATCAATCTGATCAAATCAAAGTCCTAATCGCTCGGGGCACCCCTTCACTAGGGGCATCTTTTCCACCTCGTATCTTGTCATCTATCTTTTAGGTATTTGAGTAATCTAACTCGGATCCTCGAGGATCAAGCTTCATTTTGGAGATGGTTCTCGAAATCTCATTAGGTATTGGGGAAATCTAACCCTAATTCCTAAAATTCAAGGTTCATTCTAGAGAGGGCTCTTGAAAACTCTCTTTGACCATTATCTGGGCAATCTAACCCAGGTCTTGGAGGACTAAGCTTCATTCTGGAGATAGTCCTACAATCTTCATCAGTTATCATGTAATCAATGGGTATTAGGGCAATCTAACCCTGACTCCTAAAGATTGAGCCTCATTCTGGGGACAGTCTTATCTCAAGTGTTAATTTGACTGATGTCTTCACAATCTAACTTAGGCTTTGGAGAATCAAGCTTCATTCTGGAGATGGCTCTACAACTCGATCTGATCGGTGTCTTGGAGATCTAACCTTGACTTCCGAGGGTTAAGCTCCATTCTGGAGATAATCCTAAAAACCTCATCAATTGTCACATCAGACTATTATTTGAATCAACACACTATTCACACATCAATTCAAAGAGGGGCAAAATGTAATACCCCAAAATTGGCACCTTGCAATCTTAATCAATTTTGGTGCATTCCTTCAAATTTCTACATCATCAAAGTCCTATTGTACTAGGCAATTATGTCTCCTAATTGACTTTATTTGACTGAGTGTCAAATGTAAAAAAACCCTAAATTTGCATTAATCAAACACTATATTTAGTTCCTAAATATTTTACATTTATTGGCTAAATAATCCCTATGATCAATTAATTTAATTATAAAGTCCTAGTGCTTTTAATTAAATTAATTCCATGCCCTTTAGCTAATACATATCAAAAGGAATTAATAATTATTTGGTTATTTAAATGGATTATTCCCATTTGAATTTAATTATTCAAAAAATATGAAAAGTCACCCATGTGGCCATAATTCATTTTCTTAATTAAATAATCCCTACAATTTGTTTCACCTCCCACCATGGAGATGAAGAGTTGACCATTTCTTTCCTAGAAACTCTTCACTCTCCACCCCGACTCTTCTATATTATAACCCTCTCATTCCTCACTTGAGGAGGTAATTTTTGAGCATCAAATTCCTGTTGAAATATTGCCTCACTCTTGCATTTTTAAGCTTTGATAATCTTGCATATTAGAGTAATTCCATTTTAGCATAATCTTGCACTCTCATCTTTAATCTAGTTTTCTTATTATGTTCTTAGTTTAATTTTCATTTCATTTCAAGCTTCTTAGATTAATTTGCATCCTTATTCTTAGATTACAATTGCATTCTCATTTTAGCTTAATTGATTTCATATACAATCATTTTCTTAGCATTTAAATCCTCGGTTTTAGCTTGGTCTATGGTTGTTGGGCTCTCAATTCTAAGAGCAATTCACAACCCCATCTAAATAGGAGACAAAAAGTTGATTCAATTGAGTGTGCGAAGTGAACAATTCATGTTCATCTTCATATATGATCATTGAGAAATGACCATGTTGAGGTCTATGGCTGAATTCGAAGTCCATATTCATCATAAACACTCCCAACCCTCATTCTAGTAGGAAATAGGTATGGGAGGAGATCTCTTTCTTGATCCATCAGTCTACTATGCCACATTAGCTTCTTGCTGGTGATTTCAATTCCCTTTTTTTTCCCTCATAAAAGATGGGAGGTTTGAATGATTATTTTGATAGTATGATTCACCTGTCAAACTTCGTTAATGATATGGGTATGGCCAACATTTAACTAATTGTGCAAAACTTCAGCTAGTCAAACCACAGGAAGGGTAAAGGTCTCATTCAAGATAGACTTGTCAGTTTTCTTTTCTCTACCAATTGGGACATTAGGTTTAGCTATGTTTTAGTAACCCTCACTATGACTGTCTCTAATCATAATCTTATCCAATTGGATTGGAATAATAGAATACAAATGAGACAGAGTCCTTTTCTCAATGAAATCATGTGGAATACTCACCATGATTTTTTAAATTACATTCAAAAATTTTGGAACTCCCCTATTATTGGGACTCTAATAAACTAGGTCTAGATTTTGAATATTATCAAAATAATGTAAAAGTGTGGAATAAATTCACATTTAGGAATATATTTGAATAGAAAAAAAATTTAATGAGAGAATAACTTCTATCTAGGAATAAATGGCTAGAGGTGACCTCTCTGTGTAGACTCATGAAGAGGAGAAACCTTTAAGAACCAAATGGAGGGAGAATTTTCATAGGGAAGAAATCTACTAGACACAAATGTAAAGAGTTCAATGGTTGCAAGAAGGAGATTGTGACTTGGCCTTCTCTCACTTATTGGCTAGCACACATAAGAAAATAAAAACTATTCTCCAACTAAGATATGATAATAATAGTATTTTTATTGGTGATGTCAAACTACGCTTTTGGCCTTAAGTTACTTTTGCATGAATTTAAGAGACGATGGCAAGGCTACAGACAAGAACTTGAAAGCTCGGTTGCTTAACTGGCTCCCTAGGATTGTTACTATTGCTAAAAATGTGTTGTTGTTGGCCCATGTTTCCTAGGATGAAGTTAGGAATGTCTCTTTCTCCCTGGGAGCTTTCAAAGCCCTTGGTTTGGATGGTTTCCCCCCATCTTTTTTTAGGATTTTTGGGATATTGTTGGTCTGAATATGATTTCTACCACTAGGGACTTCTCTGGGATGGGAATACTATTGAAAGAGTTAAAAAAACTCCTTTTATTTCCCTATTTCCAATGATTAAAGAAAACTCATCTTCTTGATTTCAGGCCTATTAGTCTTTGCAACATGATCTATATTTTTTTTCTAAAGTCCCAGTTAACATAATTAAATCCATTCTTGATAGCCTTATCAACTATAACCAAAAAGGCTTTGTACCTTAGTGGTAAATCCTTGATTCTTCCATCACCACATATGAAGTTATCCAGACAATGGAAAAGTGTCATCAACCAAGAATGTTGTTCAAATTGGATGTATTTAAATTCTATGATATGGTTAGATGGAATTCCTTTTTAAAGTTTTCAAGAAGTTTTGATTTGACATAAAGGTAATTGCTTTGATTAAAGACTGTGTGACTATTGTTCACAATTAAATTTTGGTTAATGGTGTCCTGAGGGGATTCTTTATCACCTCTAGAGGTATTAGAAAATGGGACCCCTTGTCTCCTTATCTTATAATCATGTTGGCCAAGGTGTTGCAGAGAAAATTTCTAAGAATGGTTGACAAGGGTAAGCTCCTTGGAGTATGTCCAACCGCCACCCTACCTCCTATTATTCTATAGCAATTTTTTGATGGAACCATCTTGTTTGGTACAGCCTTAGTGATTAAACATAGAGATTAGAAATAATTCCTCAATCAATATGCTAATGTTTCAAGACATGCCATCAACTATATCAAAAGTAACATTTATTTTTCCAATACTCTTGATAGTCTACATAATGAAATCAATAATATTTTAGGTTGTCAACATGTGAGCCTTCCTAGTACTTATCTTGGGCTCCTAATCATAATCATAGAGGCCACCAATACCTTTTGGAATTATATCCTTGAGAGGACTCAACACAAATTATCCAGATGGAAAGGTTGTCTTTTGGGTAGTGCTAGAAAGTTGCAACTACTTACGACATCACTTCAAGGGATCTTGGTTTATTTTCTCTCTCTTCTGAATCTCTAATTCTATGGCTGAAAATTTTGAGAGAATACAAAAAATATTTTGATGGATAGGTATCGAGGAAAAAAAAAAGGTGGTGTTGGTTAATTGGAATACTATCTATGAACCAAAAAGCATGGGAGGGCTAGGCATTAGAAGAATCCTTCATCTCAACAAAACTCTTCTAGAAAAGGTGGGGTGGAATCATACTCTACATAAAGCCAATTGGTGTGATATTATGATTGCCAAATATTTGAATAGAGAAATGTTCTACTATTTTCTTATAATTTTGGGGCTTCCCGCAAAGTCTAGAATATGGAATAGAATTCTCAAGGGAACGAACATCATCCAACTAGGCCTAAAGTGGTAGTTGGGGGACAATCACATGATTCACTTTTGTGATAAAAATTGGTTGGAGTATACACCTCTATCCTCCCACCCAAGATTCCTTGGCATTTGTGAGATTTCCAAGTGATTCTTTGGTGATTGAGTGGTTTACTATCTTGAGTGTCCTTACTCTTGGTATAACATATTTCTCTCATGTCAGGATCAATATAAACTATAGCGTCTAGCTTGGGACTTGATTTTGAGGCTTTAGGAGGTGAGAATTCCTATATTTCATAGAGAGGACATATTTTTTTGGAGAAGAAAAACCAATGATGAATTCTATGTGATTTTTTCCTATCACTTATTTCTACGGAGGAGTGATAATGAAAAACTATGGAAAAGAATAGGGATCCCTCAACTTATTCCTAAAATAAACATATTTTTGTGGACCACTATACATTAAAAAATCCTTGCGCAAGATAACCTTGTTAGGAATGGTTTTTGGCTGCCAAACCATTGTGCTTTATGCATATATAATGAGGAAACTATTTATCATTTTCTCATGCACCGTCCATTTGTGTAGGACCTTTGGTGCAAGGTACTATATTTATTCTGAATTGATTAGGTTATGACAAGGATATTCAACACATTGCCTTCAATTGGAAGGAGACTTCCTTCAACTCCCTAATCAGGCAATTATGGAAGCAAATGCCCCCTCACCTATGCTATGAAATATGGAAAGAGAAGAAAAATTAAGTTTTTCAAGGTATGGAGTGCCCTGTTGATGCTGTCTTCAAAATTTTCCACAAAATGCTCTCGGATAACCTAGTTGTTACCACATGGCCATGCCCTTCATCCCCCCTCTAATTTTTATATTGAAACTTCCAAAAATTGGGACGTTCAGGACTCTTATGTGAAGTTTGAAAACTCTAAGAGGTTGAAAAGGAGAAACACCAAATGGACCCCCCTAAGCCTGGCTAGTCCAAGCATAATTTTTACGAAATTGTGAAACATGGGAAAGGTGTTCTTACCACTAGTGGACTTACCAGATCAAAGTGTAGGAAAGGAGTGATAGATTGTAGAATTGTATAAACAACATAACCAGGGGAATGGGTCTCCTCTAGGATTTCAAGTTTTCATTCTCTATGGGTATTAAAGTTTATCAATATAAGGGGATTAAAATATCATTTTTAATGCTATCAAGGGAGTCTCAAAAATCATTTTTTCTATTGATGGTATTTTGTGAGATGTTCATAGTCTTCTCCTGGGATTTGACTCATTTAAAATCAATCATGTATACAAGGAAGGAAATGTTCTTTTGAAATCTCTTTTAGTAGATGGATACAACTTGAGGGGATTGAGATGCTACAGAAATTATCATCCTCTCTTGATAGATATCCAAACCCTCTTGAGGAGGGAGTACTCAACCCCTACTAGGGATGAAAATTGAGGACCTACTTTGTTATGGTGCTTCCTATTATGTACTTTATGGGTTTTGGTCTTCATTTTCCCTAATCAGGTCCATATCGAGTAAGAGTATTGAGCTTCTAAGACTAGTTTGAATTTGAAATTATAGTAGATGACATAGAATTATGGTTTGGGGATGTGAAAATTTCCTCAACCAATTTGACATGAAATCCCCCTAGAGTGTACTATTTTCTCTAGGTGGCCTTTAATGAATCATGAAAGTTACACCAATCTAAAGGTAGACCCTATTATGATGAGATGATATTTTAAGTGAATTACACATAGTCACTTAAGAATTTATTATTAAATCCCTTTTGAAGGAACATATTCCTTATACTCTATGTTGAAAAGACTCTCTCTTATGGGAAACTATAGCCCATATAATATTATTTTATGAAGTTGATGGCATAATGATGATGCCCAACAAGAAAAAAGGGGCATTTATCTTTCTTTTAAATTAGTCTGTGATAATGGCAATTTTCCCTAACTATATCAATGGTTTTAATTTTCTCTATGTAGTGGCCTATACTAGTCATTGTGCTACAAAGATGGGTGGGGATTGTGATCTCATTGAACCTCATAAGCTATATGCTTCAAGAATGATATCATTCTATGACATATATGCAAATAGGGGGGTTTCTAATTTTATTAAGTCCATTAATGGATTTTACAAGGGTTTTTCTATTCAGTTTATCAATTCCTAGGAGGATAAGGAAGTTGCTTTTAGGGGCATATCCTTTGAAATTAGTGAGGTGATTACCAATGCAGTTGGGTTACTATCAAGAAGTGGGAAATGGAAGAAGACTAGTTGGATGGTTGACAATAATAGCCTAAACATATTTTTTAAAGGAAATAAGGCATTGGTCAAGATGTAGGATGGATATGAGAGGGAATAACTGCCACCACCATGGGACCATGTTTGTCTCATTATTATGAAGTATTTCATTCTTGAAGGGTGCTTTAAAATTTATTATTACTACCACATTCCCCTCCTTAACCATTTTAAGAATCATGACACTATCTTGTTTCCTTTTTTATTTCTCAATTCACTTAGAATTCTATGTTTGATGCAAAGGAGACTATGCATACTTGGAATAAGAAATCTACCCCCCTACACTAGGGCCTCATTTTTAGGCTTTATCACTTTCAGTTATCACTCTTCCCACCTTAGCCTATTTGTTTTTATGAGCTCCTATTTTATAGTGCCCCTTGCAAGTGCTATTGAAATTTTAGGGCCTCATAAAAAGAAAGGTATTTGTCACTCAGGCACCCTTAAAATTGCCTCCTATCCTAGCACCCTATAAATTATTAATTCTAAGATGGCCACTCCGAATGCTTGTGTCTTGAAAGGTAAAGGACCCAAGCTATCCACCTCCAAAAAGAGGGGGAAAAACCCCTCCCCCCACCAAGAAAACCAAAATTTGCATCCAGGAGGTGAATAGTGAGGGGGATAATGAGGTGACAAAGGAACACAATACTCCACAAAGATCTAATAAAATAGCCACAAGGTCTATAGAGAAGGGGAAACAATTATAGTTGATTATGATTTAGAGGAGAACACGGAGAAAGAGAATGAGAAAATTGAGAACATTAGTGAACAAAAGAATACCATGAAAGGTGAGAAAAATGAAGCTAATGCGATTGGCAACTCCAAAAAATACACTACCAAAAATCCATCTATATGTCTGATAACCCGAAAGGGGAGCCTATTGACCTTGTAGGGGACATGTTGCTAGAGGAGGAAATTTTTATCTCACTCAATCATAATGTGGTTCCTACTTCTAAATGCAAGATTTTGAAGGGTGAGGTTGGGATCATGAAAAAAAAATTGACTAAAAAGGAATGAAAGATGGGGAGCATATAAAGGTTGAGTCACTAGGTTATGTATGGATATACAACTTCTCTTTTCTCATTGTAGCATAAGGTTAATGGTGAGGAAGGTGACAAGGGGGAAATTACCTATATCTATTTAAGTTTCTCATGGATGATTGGAGCCAGGTGTTGTACCAATCAGGCTATGACATTAAATCCCCTTGGTTTATTAAATCCTAGGGTAGCTATGGGTAATACCCCCACCCTAGTGGGGACATTATAAAGATATTTTTCTTGTTGTTCTGGTCTTTTATCCAAACTCTAGTTTCAGGAAGAACATGTTACTTAGTTGTTGATTTTGTTGTGTTTTTGGTTTTAGGAAAAATATTTTTAGGTTTTTTGATATTATTGGTACTTATATGTATAATGATGTTACTCATAGGTCTTTAGGTTTTCCAACCACTACTTATGGCTAGTTTTTGGGTAGTGTTTCTACTTGTTTCTTTTGATGTTCATCTAATGTTAGTGTGCTACTAGTTTTATGCCTTCAGGCTATGGTTTTTTAAGGGCTAACACCCTTGTTTTGTTGCTGATTAGTATCAAGACATTAGGATTAGGGTCATTGTAAGTAGAATTATTACTAGTGTTGTGGTCCCATGACCACGCTCCCCTTTCTTGGCCCTTATGGCCTCAGGGGCTCCCCTTCTACTTTTTGCTTGCCTTGTTTTTTGTCATCTTTAGGGTTGGTGTCTTTAGTTTTTCTAGTTTGTTATCCTTTTCGGCCTTGTCAGCCTTTTCGGCCTTTAGGTGGTCCATGAGGTGCGAAGGGGTGAAGAGAAGGAGCGATGGTGGCTTTCACTATTTTTGGCCTTATCGATGGTTGTGGATGCCAAAAGTCTGACTCTCGCTCGAGTTGGCCTTTCAGTGTTCTCGGCCTATCAAATGTCTGAAACGTTTGACACGACCGAAAGCCCACGGAGTGGGGGTGATGACATCACCAGTCTCATGCCACCTATAAAAGGTGTGAAGGTCTTTTCAAACCCTCACTTCGCACATTTTCTCCTCTGTCATCTACTCGCTCTCTTTTTCACCACTTATCATTTTCACTTTGTGTGGCTCTCATTTCCTCGCTGGTCTTCATCGGGCTCTTCATCTTTTGGGTAGGTGGTCTCCTCCCCTTGGTTTTTTCTTTTGTTTATTGTTCCCTTTTTTGTTTCTCATTTTTTTGCTTCATTTTGGGTCTAGGGCTTAGTGTTTTCATCTTTTCGGTTTGAGTCTTAGTTTTTAGGTTACTTTAGGTCAGCCTTTTCAGCCTGAGGGATCTACAAGATAGTCTCCTTGCATCCCTCAGTGATTTCATGGTCAAAAATCACTATCAGACTCATTTTTCAAGTCCGACCCAAACCCTAGCTTCAAACCTTCAGGGTCTAAAAATCAAGGAGTATCTACCAGAATGGAAAAGCTTCTAAGTGTTCACGCTGTTGGCATTTCAATGTTTTCACACACTGAAACATCATGCTTCCCTAAAAATGCTGAAGGAAGCTCTTCTACCTTGTTCTTTCTCTCTCGAAGTGCTTTTGTCAGTGTTTCAGTGTTTTGGCACACTGAAATATCACATATCATTGGAACCATCGAAGGGTGCACTTTGTTTTTTTGCTTGATTAGTTTGCAGCTTTTCGGCCTTTTCGATCTTCGAGACTTGTTGGGGTTTCAAAGGTCTGATAACACTGAAAGTATCTACCCCTCCAGTTGGTTCTTTTTGCCTCCAAGTCACAGTTCTTTTGGCCCTTTCAATCTTGTCAGACCTGTCGGCATGTCCTATGTCCAATAAGCCTGAAATTGTGAAAGGGCCAAAATCTCTAGTTTTTACTTTGAAATCATGATTTCAGTGAATGATGGTGTTTTCCCTATTTCTTTTCTCTCAATATGTTACTGATTCAGGCCCTGTTCTCTTTTGCAAATATGGCTGAGAAGGTACTCGCATCACCAGCAATGAAATACCAATTTAAAGGATACCACCCACGTTCTAAAGTGATAGACTTGCACACTGGAATAACTGATACTGACATCAGGAATGTAAGCTGGAATGAATATCTGAACAAGTGTGCTCAATTGGTGGATTTTTTAGAGGATTGCATGTCATTGGTCCACTTTTCCTTGGTAAACGCAGTGGCACATCTGATCTCTATCCAGTCAGCGGAGCTCATAAATACACTTGCTAGTCACTATGTGCCAGATGAGTGCATGGTTAGAAATAGCATTAGGGAGGTGGTCTTGGACCTAAGGACTGATAATATTGAAGATGTTTTCCACCTGCCAAAGGGAGTAGACAAGTTCTTCAACTTCTATATAAACAAGGGGATGCAATTTTACAATAAAGATACCCAAAGGGCTCACAATATTGTCAACAATGAATACCTGATGTAGCCATTGCCCAAGAATAGGCTGGATAGAATTGACATGAGGAGAGGTTATATGAAAGAAGATATCCAGGTTACTATCACAATGATAAGCAGGGTGTATGGCCTGCCCAAGTCCCATCAACTAGAACCCTAGATGATCTTCCTCATCCAAAAGATTAAAGAAAGACAAGCAAGGTTCGACTGGGCCTCTATTCTAAGTAACCAGTTGGATGAACAGCTAATTTAGGTAAAGATAGATCCCCAATTTTACATGACATCTTATGTTGCATACTTACTAGCCACCAGGGTAGTGTATCCAGGGTTGACTAAGGTCGGTAACATTGGGGAACAAAACACTTGGCCTTTCACTTTGTATCCTCAGTTGGTGCCAAAGGACTTCCTCACACACAATAGCCCAGAATTTAGGATAGTTAATGATGCCTTCATTTTTGCAGTCATCCACTCCATCGAGGGTGATTTTTCTAAAAGGTTATCAATAGAAGTAGCAACCAAAGTATAGGCCATTGGTGTATTTTACATTTAATTCAGAACTTTCACATACATTTCAGAGGTAGGAAGCACTTTAGCACCCAAGAAGCTCCCAAGATACCCTCCTGATAGGGTAGTTCTATTGGAGATAGCTAGGCAATTTTCTGATGCTCACGAGCATATCAAGCATAAGAAGAAACACTGCTGGAGCTTCCCTATTTCAGTTGGTCCTCATTGTGTTTTGGACATGAAAGTTTGCAAGTCTTTGGTCAGAGAATGGGATGAAGTCCCACTAGCAACCTACAGTCTGGTAAGGCCACATTTCAACCCCATTGGTACTTATAGCCACATAATGGGAAGAAACTACATCCATGAGCTGCATGTTGAAGATCATTGGGCCAATTGTGTAGATGATTATGAGGTGAGAATCCATGACTATTTTTGGATGAGCATAGAGTTGGCATAAGGTGCCCTTTCCCTAAAGATTCCATAGAAGGCATTAGATGCAGACTTTGATAAAATCATGGATTCTATATATAACGCAGATAAGGTGTATAATAGGGCCATCTTAAATGCAGAAATAGATCAGGATGAGAATGATAGCATGGACTTTAGGGCCCAACATGTGGTCAAGCTGACAAGGTCATGGGTTGCTTGTCCTTTTCCTATGCAACCACTTCCTATAAAGCAACTCCCTGAGAAACTATCTCGAGGAAAGAAGAAGGGGGAAAAGATACTGGAACCTCAGTTTAAAGGGGTTGCCCCTCTAAAGCTCGAGATTGTATATTTCCATGAGCGCCCCATCGCGTATGGTCTAGTTAGACACTCCAAAAAGGTGAAAACCAGGATGACTAGGAGCATTGCTTCATTGGAGGTGCCTTCATCAAGTGACCATGGTTCTCCCAGCTCAGAAAAGAGAACAAAGATTAAAATAGTTGGACCTAAGCTGGCCAGAGTAACTAAAGGCCATGTCTATAAGAGGAAGGCAAGATCAACCCCCACATAGATGGATACTCTGGAGGAAGGTGATGAGGATGTGTTGGATGAAATTCCCCTCATTAGGAGGACACAGTCAGCAAGATTTCTAAAGAAAAGGAGAATAATGGAAGATGATCCTAAGGATGCTGGAGGGGCTACTCAGGTAGAGCCAATAAATTTGGATGCCCTAGGTGATGATGAATTCAACATCTATGATTTTGCAGGCTTGCATGGGATCAAAGAAGCTGAACAAAAAGCTCCTATGTAGTTCACTAGCCTTTTTAGTGGCATAGGAGAAGAGTTACCGCAGGCACCTCAAGGGCAAAGAGAGGATGAAATAGCCAAAGGCCAGGAGGGGATTGCCGGACCTGAGAAGGAATCTTCTATTAAGATCATCTCAGAGGAGGAAACAAGTACTCAAGTACCTTTAGATGTGTTTGTTCCACCTCTACCCCTATCTCACCCTTCCACACTTCCCACCATTCTATTTCAAGAGCCTCCCATTGTCCCATTTCCCACTCCCGTGCTAGATACTCCACTGCCTCAACAACCCTTTTCTTCCCATGTTCCTTTCCCAACTCCAACTCCACCAACCCAATTTACCACTCCCCTCGCATCTTCTACACATCCCCCACTCAACATTCCTCCCCAAGTTCATATTGAGTCGATACCCCAGAGCTCACAGGAACCAAAGAAAGAAGTTGAAGTCATCGGCAGAGAAGGGGGAGAAGAAATTCATATTGGATCTGAGGAAGAAGGTGATAAGGGAGAATCATAGATAGAAGAGGAGATACATATAGAAGAAGATAGGCCTCAAATAGATATTGAGGAGCAAATAGCTAATGAGCAACAAACGGTTGTTGAGGGAGAGCTAGAACAAGGTATTGGGAATGAGTAGGAGATAGAAGAAGAAGTTATAGTGGAGATCAGGATAGGACATGTGGGGACTTCTACTACATTGGCTGCTCCCTATGAGCCATTTAATGCATCCTCAAAGCCCACTTGGTTTACCAAAGAGGTGCAACCAAGGGTTAGGGTATATACAGATGAAGAGGTTGATATGACCACGCTAGGGCACACCTTCCACCAAATGGCACCAGTTCCCCAGGCAAAGAGAATGTCCTATGTAATGCAAGACCAGGCAAGAAGGTGGAAGGCATAGGTGGCTATCCCCACAATGAATATTAGTGCAAAGGAGATCACTCCAGAGGAATATGTGTTAGAAGAGGTGGACTTGGGAGAACCAACCAGAGAAGGTAGAAAAACCTTGGCTACCTTGGGTCTGAAGCATGCTTTGGGTTTTATGAGTAAAGATGAGGAAAGAATATAAGTATTGGAAGAATAGAATGAAGCAATGAAGAAATTAATTTTTAAGACGGCAGGTCCAATTGACCCAAATAACCCTGAAGCCTCATTATGGGAAATTTTGGAGAAGAAGGGGGATATAGACACTGACATTCCACATTCTTTTGTATAGGCTTGTGCAGATTGGAAGCTAGATTTTGAACAATTCGTTAGCTTATCTCTTAGGTGGATTTTAAGGCCCTTTTGAGGCATTTTGGCAGGAATAGTTTCATTGGTAGAGATCATGAGTTAGGAGAATGGGGTAGAAGAAACCATTTGGAATTGGAAAAAGGTATTAGATGAGCTGACAATGATAAGAAAGCAGCACTTCCAGGTGCTAATGAAGATTTATGAAGGAGCAAAATTAGATAAATTTGAAGAATGGATCCAAGAGATAACTATGGCATTGGCCATACTTGAGAAGGAGCTCAAAAGGTTAGATAAGAAAAGGGATGAGGGCATGCTATTTGTAAATGAGTTACAAAATTTCTTTGAGGGGTTAGATTTAGATCTGTTTGATGATGATGATGACAAGACTATGCATCCAGTGAGTGATATTGTCAATCAATACTTGAATATATTCTAATGGATAAAGACAAAGGATGATCTTCAGCAAATGTTTTATCAAAGGAAGGAGATTCAGAAAATGCTACCTCGTGAAGATGAAATAAAGGCTTTTGCTAGGGGATTGAAAGACTACGGAGATAGACAGAAGGAGATTCTCCAAGGCATTAAGATGCCAGACTTAAATGAGGTGTTGGAGGTGGTGGATAGATTCAAGAAGGCACATCCAAAAGTACCTTCTAGCTAGTGGACCTCTAGCTTAGATCTGTCAGCTCCCATGTATAGAGAATGCAGTTTTGGTACTTAGTCATTTTTTCAGTGCAAGATTTTCGGCCATTTCAGCCATGCAGATTTTTCGGCCACCTAGAACTCTGACAACTCTGACAACTCCATAGTAGTAGAGATAAGGTTAAGACTTAGCCAATTTTGGGTGTTGCATTTTCGGACCAAGTGTCGGGTTTTGGGCATTTTTTGAGCACATCCGAGAGTTGACTCCAATTTTCTCAGAGATCACTTCTCAGTCATCTGGGCTTCTTTCTTGGGATTGTTTGGGCATGATTGTTGGATCTCCTTTAGTCAAGACTACGAAGAGCAACTAAAGCCAATGATCCAGGGGACAAACATGAAGATCAATACATGCATGAACTAGTTCCAACTCATTTTTGACATGTCTAATGCTTGTTTTGTTCAAATATTTCTAATGCACAAGGCCTAACTCCATGCTAGGATAGTTTAGCTAAGCTTTAGAAGTAGTTTATTTAATGCAAAGCTTTAGTTTAGTTCTACTTTGAAGTTTGATTGCAGCAAAACCCTAGCTGCGAAAATAAGAGCAGAGCTCTATAAATTCTAATAAAATGATGTAATTAGGGTCAACTTGATCATTAATATAAGATATACAATTGGTACGTCATTCATGGTGTGATTCTTCTGCTATCTATGCAAAATTTGTGAATGTGTGATTTTCTCATTCTTTGTTTCAAAGAGCCAATTGGTTGTTTAGTGATTTTAAGTCTGCAATCTTTTAGTTCAATGTTTGCCGGTATTACATTGGTATGTTGTGATGATTTTTTTAGAAGATTATTCTTTGGTGCCTAAAGATTAACTTGTCTCACGTGTGCATGCATCTAGAGTGGCTTCATGATCTAATGAGTTTGTACTTATCATACGTCTGCATTTATTCAATTTCTGTCGATGATTGCATCCGTTCAACTGAAGATTGTGACATGATCTAATCTCTGTTGTGTGGGTTTTCTCATCTTCTTGGTTCTTTAATTCACATGGTGGTGTTATGCTAGCATATGTCCAATAGGTTTTCTTTCAAATCTCTTGTTACCTTACATCTTCTAACTCTCTTTGCAAGTTATTTCAGTAGATCAATTAAATCGGCATTGCTTTCATTCTTAAAATTTGAAAATCATATAAAAAAAGAGATATCTTGGTTTCCTAAAGTTTATTTTACACTTTCCCTTGAGAAAAGAACTAGAAAAGGCCTCCTTGTTAAGAAAATTCATATTTGTCTTCCATTGAGTTATCCAAGCGATTGAGACCCAGCCAGAAGGAACCTTGAGATTGATTCTATTAGTCTTCCAAGAGGGGAAGTTGCTCATGCAAATTCCTAGCCGTTGTCTTCATGTAAAAATGAAACTCAGCAAAAGTGGTGGTAGAAGGACCCTCAAAATGGACACCCCAGAATATTGGATCATTCTCCCCCATGAGATTTCAATGAGTCCTTAGATCTTCACCCAACAAAGGGGAGTTCCTTGAACTTACAGATTTTTGCAAACCTCACAGTAGCAAAACAAAGCATGGAGAGGACACCTTAGATCATTTGGATCTTCCTCCAATTCCAACCATTGCTGCCCCACCTGCTACTCTGCCACCACCAGCTCCGATGGCATTTTTTGCAAATGCCCAAAGTTCACCACTAGACTTGCAGGGATAGCTCCATCAGCTGCCCAAAAATCCTGAAAAGTTCTACCCATGATTCATCTATGGAGAATCCAGGATAGCAGAAGAACACGCCCATGCATTTAAAGAATTGTTCAACTGGAAAGAGATTTCTCATCAAGATGTCATGTGCCACCTCTTCCCATACACTCTGGGAGAGTTTGTATATAACTGGTATTTGAACTTACCTCGAGGATCCATTACTACCTGGCAGGAGTTTGAAACAAAATTCCTTAATCAATTCAAACTATATGTGGATCTGGCAACTCTCCATCACCAGTTCATTTCAGTCAGAAAAGACCTCAACAAATCTATCGCCATGTTCAACCACCATTTTTACAAGATGTATCAGAAGCTTGAGGCTCCATACATGGTTTCAATCAGCACTACCATACAAGTATATTTTCATGCCTTGGACCCACTAACATCCATATTCCTGAAGAGATTGCCTCCGGGAGACATCGACACTCTGGAAAAAGTGTGTAATGAAGCTATCTTGTTCACTCAACAAATTGACCCACAAGTGGGAGGAATGTATGGTGTCCCACCTATGTTGACAAATGTGGTCACAATTGGTCCTTTTGCAGCAAACAATCAAGTACCAATGCACCAAACCCCAAAGATCAACCTGGTGCCAACTCCATATGTTGCTGCCCCACCACTGACCATCACATACTCGGGGTATGACACACATAGGGCTTCCTTGTGTGAGCAAAAGGTCACTATCCCAAATGAACCAGACCAAGCCTTAGTCAATGAGTTAGATGCCATGAAGAAGACACTGTCCCAATTAACTGGGGAGATCACACAGATGAAGCTCAACCTGACTCCAAATCAAGGAAATCCCCCATGACCAGCTGTTGCCCTGAATAATTACTCTCAAAATCAGAATCATAGCTATGGAAATTATAACAACAACAATAACAATAGTGGGGGAGGTTATGGGAATAACCCTCAAGACAAATGATTTGGACAATAAAGGATGAATAGGACTTGGAATACATGCCCGAACAATGGTAGTATCCCCATGGATAACTCCAATTTCTTCAATTCGTTAGAAACCAGCTACACCCAAGGTCCTAGTATGCATCGGCCAGATTTTGAGTATAGGGGGGAGTATGATAATCAAACCTAGGATCCTAAGATTTCCCAAGCTCATTTCAGTGCCATGGTATTTGAGTCATATGATCCAAGTTTGGAGGGAACTTTGGTCAATAGCACTTCAGAGGAAGAGTTCATCTTCCCATTCAACCAAGAGAGCCAATCAGAATAATCTAAGGCCCATGCTTTCCAAAATGGCAATAGAAATACCCACAATTTGAGAAGTAGAAGGGAGCCCCTAACAGATGGCATTCCTCCAAGTATGCAGCCCACTCCACCTAATCTGAGGGCTAGCAACAACCATATACCACTGAGGGGACCTAATACCACTGCTGTCCAGACAACATCATATCAACCGGCCGCATCAAAAGGCTCAGTCGGGGCCAATGAAAGGTATAGTGTGGTAGAGCAACTGAAAAGGGTCAGAATGAACATGTCAATGTATGACATGTTGCAGAGTTGTCCCACTCAAAGGGAAGCCCTCCTAAAGACCTTGGATCATTCCAAGCCAGCTTCCCCAAGCAATAATGCCAACAATGTGTCTGATGTGAATGCAACAGAGGCAATGCTGACCATGTTCAAAGATAGGGTCGAAGTGCCTCCATTCTTGCTCAGCCTCAAAATAGTCGGGAAAAACCTACACAACTATTTGATTGACTCAGGTGCTTCATGTAATGTGATGCCACTATCTAAATGCCAGAGATTAGGAATGAATCCTCAGCCAACTAACCGCGTGGTGATCCAGCTTGATGAAACTAAAGTCAAAGTCATTGGGGTTTTGAAGGACACATAGATTCAACTAATGACTGACCCTAGGATCTAGGATTGCATCAATGTTCATGTGGTGGACATCCTAGAAACCTATGGCATGCTGCTCAGTCAAGAATGGACATGATCTTTGAGGGGTTGGTTCTCTACTGATTTTACCCAACTTTGGCTGCCATGGAATGGGCTCAATAATCAAATTAAGATTGATGCAGAACCTAAACTCAAGCAGATGATAACAGAGTATAATGCCCTGAACTAAGTTTTTTTCTCACAAGCTGATTTAGGAGTATATCATTTTGACAAAGCCTTCACATTCAACCTCAAAGGGGAAGAGGATTTTGATAATAGCCCAATGCAAGGATTGATAGATGCCCAGATTTCAGATGAAGCCTTCATAGAATTCATAATAGGCATGAAAAAGAACATGAGACACCTTGGCTAAGATGCCGACCCAAATATACTTATGTTACCAGGTTATTGTCACCTCTATCAGACCAATCATTTAGAATTTACCTACCAAGACTGTCAGTAGGTGGTTATTCAGGTAGTCAGCTAGATGTTAGATGCACCCCAGATTATTGGAGACACAACGAAGGGCTTAAAGGAGGGGGATCCTGTTCCCTTCATAAACAACCTGAGGTCCCCATAGTAGAGGGTATTTTGCAAGAAGAATGAAGTTCCTTTGATGATGGATGCTTGCCCCTGTGCGACAAAATATGGCGCGAGGCCTAGGCAAAGAAAAAAATGAAATGGGTACCTCTATCGAGAAGGGAATACCCTGACAAAGAGACATCAGGGACCCTAGAACCAAAAGACCTATCTCCCCCCTAGCTTCTGGTGAATCCCATGATAAGATACCTCCATCAGAAGTGACTGCAGAACCCCAAATCAAGAGATCCTTCAATAAGAATCAAATGGTCTGGAAACTTCATTTTGACAGATCCAAGTGTAAGCTAGGAGTGGGAGCAGGGATTGAGTTAATCAATCCTCGTGGGGGCTCATATTACACCACCTACCAGTTGCATTTCCTTTGCACTAATAATGTTGTCGAGTACGAGGCTCTAGTTCAGGGTCTCCTCCTTGCGCATGAGAGGAATGTAAAAGCAATTGCCATGGAAGGCGATTTAGAATGGATCATCTAGTAGATCAAAAGCTAGTATTCCTGTATGGATAAATGATTGATCTCATACCACAACCATGTTTGGGATTTAATTGAAGATTTTGAAGCCTTCAGCATTCGAAGCATCCCAAGGAGAAGGAATACTATTGCCGACACTTTGGCAGTGTTTGCAAGTTCCTTGCAACCGCTAGAGAAGTCTAAGTTGAAAAAGTTATCCATAGAACTCGTGGCTATGCCCATTGTCCCTGATAACATAAAAAATTTCCAAGTATTTCATGACAATCAACAAATCTTGGAATTCATTATGAACACTGGGATCTTTAAAAAATAGAACATTGACAAAGAAGAAGGTGAAATAGAGGAACCCGATGACTTGGGGATTTTGAACTTGAAAAAAAATTCCATTCCGAAGGGCACGGTAGCTTTTGAAAGGATCTTTGATAAAGATGAAAATGCTTGAGAAAGAGGAAAAACCCTAGTAGTAAGTGGAGATGATTGCGAGCTCTACAACTTGGGCACACAACTCGAACCTAGGGAGGTCCATATAGGCAAGGTTGGCACACCAGAGGAGAAGAAACAGATGGTCGAGCTACTCACTAAGTACAAAGACATCATAGCATGGTGCTAAGAAGATCTGAAGACCTATGACCCCAGCGTCATAGCCCACAACATCCCACTAAACCCAGATGCTAAACCTTTCCGCCAAAGGCAAAGATTGGTCAACCTAGTGATTGAACCAATGATCCAAAAGGAAGTACAAAAATTGCTTGATGCTAAGATAATTTTTCCCATCAGACATTCAACTTGGGTAGCCAACCTGGTCCCCATAAGGAAGAAAAGTGGAGAGGTTCAGCTCTACATGGATTTCAAAAATCTAAATAGATCTTCTCAAAAGGATAACTATCCTTTGACTTCTCTGGATGAAGTGTTGCAAGTAGTCAATGGTTCTCAAATGATGTCCTTTCTGGATGGCTACTCAGAGTACAACCAAGTCATGGTGAAGGAAGAAGACTGCTTGAAGATGACCTTCACTATGAAATGGGGAACATTTGCCTATCGTTGCATGCCATTCAGTCTAATCAATGCAGGAGCTACCTTCCAACGGGCTATGGATGAGGCATTCAAAGGTCTGGTCAACAAGTGCATCGTTATATATATGGGTGACCTCACAATTTTCTCTAGGAATCGGGCGGACCACATCGGAGATCTGTGAAATTTTTTGAAGAGGTGTCGATGCTATGGGATTTCCTTGAACCCTAAGAAGTGCATTTTCGAGGTGACACAAGGTAAACTCCTCAGGCACATTATATCTGAGATAGGTATCTCAATTGACCCTGAAAGGGTCGAGGCTATCCTTAAATTGGTCCCACAAAATAGTAGGAAGGAATTGAAGTTTTTTTTCAGGAAAATCAACTTTGTCCAAAAATTTATCAGTGGTTTTGCGGAGATAGTGCACCCCTTGAATGATATGTTAAAAAAGGATGCTAAAATTGAATGGAATGCTCCCGCTAAAGAGGCATTCGAGGAAATTAAGGTTTCCATTTCCATGGCTCTAGTCTTGGTTAGTCCTGATTATCTAATGCCATTTAAGGTCTACTCTTTTGCTTCAAAACATTCATGTGTTGGGATCCTCACGCAAAAAAAAGAAGGCAAAGATGAAAGGCCAATTGCTTTCATGAGCTTCCCACTGAAGAATGTAGAGCTCAAATATCCTAGTTTGGACAAATAGTCTTTCACCTTGGTCAAGGCTATCAAAAAATTCAGAAATTACATACTATGAAGTAAGGTCATTGCTATTGTCCCAGATCTAGCAGTCAAATCTTTATTAATGCAAAATGAACTCGGGGAACGAAGAGACAAATGGATGGAAATATTGTACGAGTTCAATATTGAGATACAACCGATGAAATTGGTGAGGGGCCAAGGTCTCACTAAGATGATAGCTGAAACAGAACAAGGATTGGTGTGCCAAGTGTACACCAGTGAAGCAATAATGACTGATGTATGGTATCAAGACATAGTCTACTACTTGCTGCAAAACTGTTGTCCAGATGGATTGAATGGTTCTCAACAGAGACCACTAAAGAATAAGAGCAATTCATACATGCTAAAAAATGGGAAGCTCTACAAATGTAATTATGATGAATTATATCTACAATGTTTAGACCGAACAGAAGTGGAGCTAGTTCTCACTAAATTTCATGACAAGTATGGTACGGGACATGGATTAGTAGAAGCCATAGCTCATCAGATACTAAGATCTGGCTATTACTGGCCAACTTTGTTTAAAGATACCCATGAACATGTGCACTCTTGCCATGTTTTCCAAACTAGCACCATTCGAGAGAGACACCCAGCGATGCCCTCAAAACTAGTATATGAGGTGCGTCCATTTTCCCAATGGGGGTTGGATTTCATGGGGATGATCAATCCCCCATCCTCAGTAGGCCACCGATACATCTTGACTACAACTGATTATTGTACACACTAGATGGAGGCACAGATTATGAAAAATTGTACCACAGAAGTGATCCCCAAGTTCCTGGAAGAGTTCATCATCACAAGGTTTGGCATGCCCTTTTTCCTGGTATGCGATAATGCTCTTTACTTTTCATCCATGAGTCTCATTCAATGGGCTTTTGAGAACCAGGTAATTCTTAAATTCTCCTCTAATTACTACCCACAAGGGAATGGAGTCACTGAGTCCACCAATAAGAACCTTACAATGGTAATCAAACATCTGTTAGATGATAATCCCAGAGATTGGCACACCTAGTTGAAATATGCTTTGTGGACAGATCAGGTCAGAATCAAGAATGCCCTGGGGACTTCTCCCTACCAATTAGTGTATGGTTTGCAACCCATCTTTTCGATGAACCTAAAAATACCAATCTTGAGATTCATGGATCAATACGTCGAGGGTGAGGATTGGGTGCAGATTCATCTTATGAATTTGTTGAACCTTGAAGAAAAATGAACCATGTCCCTAGAACACATAGCCAAACACCAGGCTATTGTCAAGTGATGGTTTGATAAAAGAGCAACTATAAAAGCTTTCTAAATTTCTGATCTGGTCCTAATGTGGGACAAAGAAAAAGAAAAACCAGGCAGCCACACAAAATTCCAACATTTGTGGATAGGCCCATTCCAAATAGCTAAGATCCTAGGAGAAAATACCTTTTGGATTAGTTCTCTCGATGGACAATTGGTCCCATTACCAATCAATGGCCAATTTCTGAAGTACTATTTCAAGACTTGATTGGTCCCTTGTGCTCTATTGTATATTCTTGTATTACATTGTTTTCATTTGTTTCGTTGGGTTGGAGTCAGTCTTGTCGTTTGTGTCTTTTCTTTGTTTGTAGGGGGGGTCTGCATTTTATTTTTTCAGTGGTCCTTTTAGGTAGCCTAGGACTCAAGTTGAGCTTCCCATGGCTTGAACTAGGGGGATAGTTCTATCTTGTAGTGAGCCAAGGACAGGGATAGGAGGAAAGATTGCTCCTTTTTCAGAATCCTTGGGAGCGTAGGCCAGATTGAAGCATCCTCAACGCTGAAACACATTTTAAAAGAAAAATTCCAAACCATGAGCTTCTCTAGGTGAGATTCTAATTTCCACCAGGAAGTGCCCACAGTCACAAAGAAATCCTGAAAGTCAGAACCCTTCCCAGACTGAAAATCAAACTGGAATAAAAAAAAAGAGCAAGAAAATGAAAGGGAGGAATGCATAAAGATGAGATAAACAAAGAGATGCTCAAAACCAGGATAGCACAGTCTAAGCGCTGCTCCAATTTTCCAAAAAAAAAAGAGAAAGAAAGAGCTACAGAAGGCATTTTGTAAAGCCACAAGGAGCATCAAAGCAGTTCACACAGGATAAAATTTTCTAATAGATGGGTGCTCTCAAAGGGACTTTCCCCAAAGCTTAAAGTAAATCAAGTCTAAGAGCCCTCCTATGAAGTTTAAGCACTTCTACTAAAGCTTGTCTACAGTCAGGAAAGGGTGACTTTGACAACCTCTATTGGGGCTATCAATGTCTACTTGGTAATAGAGCAAGGTCAAATTGACTTATGGTCTACTTTTGATTGATGGGCACTGATCTGGCAGTAAGAGGTGGATCATCGAGGGGAGCTCATAGCGAGAGTTTTCCAGGGAAATTGAACTCACACTCACACACACTGGATGCAAACATCATGGTTTTCTCAACCTTGGTGACATTAAAAGGCACACTCTATCTGATAATCTTCATACTTGTCTCATTGCGCATCAGGGACTATCTCAAGATCAGCTGGCTATAGGGAATCTTCATCAATTTTTTGTTTGGGCTATTTGTTGTGGTCCCACACCCACACTCCCCTTTCTTGGCCCTTATGGCCTTAGGGGCCCCCCTTTTGCTTTTTGCTTTTATTGTTTTTTGTCATCTTTAGGGTTGGTGTCTTTAGTTTTTGTAGTTTGTTGGCCTTTTCAGCCTTGTTGACCTTTTTGGCCTTTAGGTGGTCCGTGAGGTGCGAAGGGGTGAACAGAAGGAGTGATGGCTGCTTTCACTATTTTTTACCTTGTTAGTGGTTGTGGATGCTGAAAGTCTAACTCTCGCTGGAGTCAGCCTTTCAGTGTTCTCAGCATATCAAATGTCTGAAACATCCAAAATGATTAAAAGCCCACCGAGTGGGGGTGATGATGTCACCAGTCTTGTGCTACCTATAAAAGGCATGAAGGTGTTTTCAAACCCTCACTTCATGCATTTGCTCCTCCATCATCCGCTCGCTCTCTTTTTCACCACTTGTCATTTTCGCTCTATTTGGCTCTTGTTTCCTTGTTGGTCTTCGTCAGGCTCTTCGTCTTTTGGGTAGGTGGTCTCCTCCCCTCTATTTTTTATTTTTTTTGTTGTTCCCTTTTTTGTTTCTCATTTTCTCGCTTCATTTTGGGTCTAGGGCTTAGTGTTTTCATCTTTTCAATTCGAGTCTTAGTTTTTAGGTTGCTTTAGGTCAGCCGTTTCGGCCTGAGGGATCTGTCGGGTAGTCTCCTTGCATCCCTCAATGAGTTCATGGTTGAAACTCACTGTCGGACTCATTTTTCAAGTCCAGTCCAAACCCTAGCTTTGGACCTTCGAGGTTTGAAAATCATGGAGTATCTACCAAAATGGAAAAGCTTCTAAGTGTTCACGTTGTCAGCATTTCAGTGTTTTCACACACCGAAACATCATGCTTCCCTGAAAATGTTGAAGGAAGCACTACTACCTTGTTCTCAATCTCCCCAAGTGCTGTTGTTGGGGTTTCTATGTTTTCACACACTGAAACATCACATATCACCAGAACCACCGAAGGGTGCACTTTATTTTTTCGCTCGACCGATTTGCGGCTTTTTGGTCTTTTCGGTCTTTGAGACTTGTCAGGGTTTCAGAGGTCTGATAATGCCAAAAATCTCTGCCCCTCCAGTTGGTTCTTTTTGCCTCCAAGTCACAATTCTTTCAGCCCTTTCGGTCTTATTGGACCTGTCGGCATGTCCTATGTCCGATAAGCCCAAAATTGTGAAAGGGCCAGAATCTCTAGTTTTTGCTTTGAAATCATGATTTTAGTGAATGATGGTGTTTTCCCAGTTTCTTTTCTTTCAATATTTTATTGATTTAGGCCCTGTGCCCTTTTGCAGATATGGCTAAGAAGGTACTCACATCACTAGCAATGAAATACCAATTTAAAGGATACCACCCACCTTCTAAAGTGATGAACTTGCATGGTGGAATAATCGATACTGACATTGGGAATGAAAGCTGGAATGAATATCTAAACAAGTGTGTTCAACCAGTGGGCCATTTAGAGGATTTCACGTCATTGGTCCACTATTCCCTAGTAAATGTAGCAGCACATCCGGTCTCTATCTAGTTAGTGGAGCTCATAAATATACTTGCTAGTCACTATGTGCTAGATGAGTGCATGGTTAGAAACAACATTGGGGATGTGGTCTTGGACCTAAGGCCTAATAATATTGAAGATGCTTTCCACCTACCAAAGGGAGTAGACAAGTTCTTCAACTTCCATATAAACAAGGGGATGGAATTTTACAATAAAGATACCCAAAGGGCTCACAATATTGTCAATAATGATTACCTGATGCAGCCATTGCCCAAGAACAGGCTAGATAGAATTGACATGAGGAGAGGTTATATGAAAGAAGATATCTAGGCCACTATCACAATGATAAGTAGGGTGTATGGCCTGCCCAAGTACCATCAGCTAGAACCCTGGATGATCTTCCTCATCCAAAAGATTAAAGAAAGACAAGCAAGGTTCGACTGGGCCTCTATTCTAAGTGACCAGTTGGATGAACAACTGATTTAGGTAAACACAGATCCCCATTTTTACATGACATCTTATGTTTTGTACTTACCAGCCGCCAGGGCAGTGTATGTTGGGTTGACTAAGGTCGGTAACATTGGGGAACAAAACACCTGGCCTTTCACTTTGTATGCTCAGTTGGTGCCAAAGGACTGCCTCGCTCACAATAGCCTAGAATTTAGGATAGTTAATGATTCCTTCATTTTTGCAATCATCCGCTCCATCGAGGGTGATTTTGCTAAAAGGTTATCAATAGAAGTAGTGGCTAGAGTATAGGCCATTCGAGCAATTTACATTTGATTTAGAACTTTCACATACATTCCAGTGGCAGGAAGCACTTTAGCACCCAAGAAGCTCCCAAGATACCCTCCTGATAGGGTAGTTCTATTGGAGATAGCTAGGCAATTGTCTGATGCTCATGAGCATATCATGCATAAGAAGAAACACTGCTAGAGCTTCCCTATTTTAGTCGGTCCTCATTGTGTTCTAGACATGAAAGTTTGCAAGTCTTTGGTCAGAGAATGGGATGAATTCCCACTAGCAACCTATAGTTTGTTAAGGCCACATTTTGACCCCATTGGTACTTACAACCACATAATGGGAAGACACTACGTCCATGAGCCGCATGTTGAAGATCATTGGGCCAATTGTGTGGATGATTATGAGGTGAGAATATGTGACTATTGCCAGATGAGCATAGAGTTGGCACAAGGTGCCCTTTCCTTGAAGATTCTATAGAAGGAATTAGATGCAGACTCTGATAAAATAATGGATTCTATATATAACACAGATAAGGTGTATAATAGGTCCATCTTAAATGCAGAAATAGATCAAGATGAGAATGATAGCATGGACTTCTGGGCCTGACATGTGGTCAATTTGACAAGGTCATGGGTTGCTCATCATTTTCCTATGGAACCACTTCCTATAAAGCAACTCCCTGAGAAACTATCTCGAGGAAAGAAGAAGGGGGAAAAGATATTGGAACATCAGTTTAAAGGGGCTGCCCCTCTAAAGCCCGAGACTGTATATCGCTACGAGCGCCCCACCATGTATGGTCTAGTCACACACTCCAAAAAGGTGAAAACCAGGATGACTGGGAGCATTGCTTCACTAGAGGTGCCTTCATCAAGTGACCATGGTTCTCCCAGCTCAGAAAAGAGAACAAAGTTCAAAATAGTTGGACCTAAGCCAGTCAGAGTAACTAAAGGCCATGTTTATAAGAGGAAGGTAGGATCAACACCCACATAGATGGAAATTTTGGAGGAAGGTGATGAGGATGTGTTGGATGAAATTCCCCTCATTAGGAGGACACGGTCAGTGGGATTTCTAAAGAAAATGATAATAATGGAAGATGATCCTAGGGATGCTGGAGGGGCTACTTAGGTAGAGCCAATAAATTTGGATACCCTAGGTGATGATGAATTCAACATCTCTAATTTTGTAGGCTTGGATGGGTTCAAAGAAGCCAAACAATAGGCTCCTATGCAGTTCACTATCCTTTTTAGTGGCATAGGAGAAGAGTTACCGTAGGCACCTCAAGGGAAAAGAGAGGATGAAATAGCCAAACACCAGGAGGGGATTACAGGACCCGAGGAGGAATCTTATGTTAAGATCACCTCAAAGGAGGAAACAAGTACTTAGGTACCTTCAGATGCATTCATTCCACCTCTACCCCCATCTCACCCTTCCACACTTCC
Organism: Chamaecyparis obtusa; assembly: GCA_027943335.1. Taxonomy (NCBI): domain Eukaryota; kingdom Viridiplantae; phylum Streptophyta; class Pinopsida; order Cupressales; family Cupressaceae; genus Chamaecyparis; species Chamaecyparis obtusa. Next base: position 1,068,918 of record BSBK01000774.1, on the reverse strand, counting down.
CACCATTCCATTTCAAGAGCCTCCCATTGTCCCGCTTCCCACTCCCATGCTAGATACTCCGCCGCCTCAGCAACCCTTTTCTTCCCATGTTCCTTTTCCATCTCCAACTCCACTAGCCCAATTTACCACTCCCCTCACATATTCTACACCTCCCCCACTCAACATTCCTCCCCAAGTTCATACGGAGTTGATACCCCAGAGCTCATAGGAACCAGAGAAAGAAGTTGAATTCATTGGCAGAGAAGGGGAGAAGAAATTCATATTGGATCCCAGGAAGAAGGTGATAAGGGAGAATCATAGACAGAAGAGGAGCTACATATAGAAGAAGATAGGCCTCAAATAGATATTCAGGAGCAAATAGCTAATGAGAAACAACCGACTATTGAGGGAGAGCCGGAACAAGGTATTGGGAATGAGTAGGAGATAGAAGAAGAAGTTACAAAGGAGATCAAGATAGGACACATGGGGACTTCTACTACATTGGCTACTCCCTATGAGCCATTGAATGCATCCTCAAAGCCCACTTGATTTACCAAAGAGGTGCAACCAAGGGTTAGGGTATATGTGGATGAAGAGGTTGATATGACCATGCTAGGGCATGTCTTCCACCAAATGGCACTAGTTCCCCAGACAAAGAGAATGTCCTATGTAACACAAGACTAGGTGGGAAGGTGGAAGGCACAGGTGGTTGTCCCCACAATGAATATTAGTGCGAAGTAGATCACTTTGGAGGACTATGTGTTAGAATAGATGGACTTGGGAGAACCAACCAGAGAAGGTAGAAAAACCTTGGCTACCTTGGGTCTGAAGCATGCTTTGGGTTTTATGAGTAAAGATGAGGAAAGAATAAAAGCATTGGAAGAACAGAATGAAGCAATGAAGAAATTCATTTTGAAGACGGGGGGTCCAATTGACCCAAATAACCCTGAAGCCTCATTACAGGAAATTTTGGAGAAGAAGGGGGATATAGACACTGACATTCCACATTCTTTTGTACAGGCTTGTGCGGATTGGAAGCTAAATTTTGAGCAATTCGCTAGCTTATCTCTTAGGTGGATTTTAAGGCCCTTTCAAGGCATTTTGGCAGGAATAGTTTCATTGGTAGAGATCATGAATGAGGAGAATGGGGTAGAAGAAACCATCCTGAATTGGAAAAAGGTATTAGATGAGCTGACAATGATAAGGAAGCAGTGCTTCCAGGTGCTAATGAAGATTTATGAAGGAGTAGAATTAGATAACTTTGAAGAATGGATCCAAGAGATAACAGTGGCATTGGCCATACTTGAGAAGGTGCTCAAAAGGTTGGATAAGAAAAGGGATGAGGGCATGCTATTTGTAAATGAGTTATAGGAGTTCTTTGAGGGGTTAGATTTAGATCTATTCGATGATGATGATGACAAGACTATGCACTCGGTGATTGATATTGTCAATCGGTACTTGAATATATTTTGATGGGTAAAGATAAAGGATGATCTTCAGCAAATGTTTTATCAAAGGGAGCAGATTCAGAAAATGCTACCTCGTGAAGAAGAAATAAAGGCTTTTGCCAGGGGATTGAAAGAGTACAGAGATAGATAGAAGGAGATTCTCTAAGGCATTAAGATGTTAGACTTCAATGAGGTGTTGTATGTGGTGGATAGATTCAAGAAGGCACATCCAGAAGTACCTTCTAGCTAGTGGACCTCCAGCTTAGATCTGTCATCTCCCATGTACAAAAAATGCAGTTTTGGTACTTAGTCATTTTTTCAGTGCAAGATTTTCAGCCATTTCGGCCATGCAGAGTTTTCGACCACCTAGAACTCTGACAACTCCAACAACTCCACAGTAGTAGAGATAAGGTTAAGGCTTAGCCAATTTTGGGTGTTGCATTTTCGGACCAAGTGTCGGGTTTTGGGCATTTTTTGGGCATGTTTAGGAGTTGACTCCAGTTTTCTCAGAGATCACTTCTTAATCATTTGGGCTTCTTTCTTGCGATCATTTGGGTATGATTGTGGGATCTCCTTCAGTCAAGACTATGAAGAGCAACTAAAGCCAATGATCCAGGGGACAAACATGAAGATCAATACACACATGAACCAGTTCCAGCTCATTTTTGAGATGTCTAATGCTTGTTTTGTTCAAATCTTTGTAATGCACGAGGCCTAAATCCATGCTAGGATGGTTTAGATAAGCTTTAGAAGTAGTTTATTTAATGCAAAGCTTTAGTTTAGTTCTACTTTGAAGTTTGATTGTAGCAAAACCCTAGCTGCAAAAATAAGAGCAGAGCTCTATAAATTGTAATAAAATGATGTAATTAGGGTCGACTTGATCATTAATACAAGATATACAATTGGTGCTTCATTCATGGTGTGATTCTTCTACTTTCTATGTGAAATTTTTGAATGTGTGATTTGCTCATTCTTTATTTCAAAGAGCCAATTGCTTGTTTAGTGATTTTAAGTCTGCGATCTGTTAGTTTGGTGTTTGTTGGTATTACATTGCTGTGTTGTGATGAATTTTTGAGAAGATTATTCTTTGGTGCCTAAAGATTAAGTTGTCTCATGTGTGCACACATCTGGAGTGGCTTTGTGATCTGATGAGTTTTGACTTATCATATGTCTGCATTTGTTCAATTTCCATCGATGATTACATCCATTCAGCTGAAGATTGTGACATGATCTGATCTTTGTTGTGTGGGTTTTCTCATCTTCTTGGTTCTTTAATTCGCATGGTGGTGTTATGCTAGCATATGTCCAATAGATTTTCTTTCAGCAATTTCTTTCAAATCTCTTGTTACCTTACATCTTCTAACCTTCTTTGCAAGTTATATTAATAGATCAATTAAATCAGCATTGTTTTCATTCTTAAAATGTGAAAATCATATAAAAAAAGAGATATCTTGGTTTCCTAAAGTTTATTTTACCATTTCCCTTGAGAAAAGAACCAGCAAAGGCCTCCTTGTTAAACAGATTCATATTTGTCTTCTATTGAGTTATCTAAGCAGTTGAGACCCAGCCAGAAGGAACCTTGAGACTGATTCTATTAGTCTTCCCAGAGGGGAAGTTGCTCACGCAAATTCCTAGCCGTTGTCTTCGTGTAAAAATGATGCTCAAGAACTAGTATTTTGTTAGGATTACATTATGAGGTAGAATTATGTTTAAAACAATACATGAAATATGTTAAGGCTTCAATTTGGGACTAGGGTGAGATTTAAGGTTACAATAATGGATATGGTAAGGGTCTAGTTATAGTTAGAAATATAATTAGTTTTACGATTATGATTATGATTAATGCTAAATTTTTGTTTGAGATAAAATGATAAATAGGGCTACAATTAGGATAATTATTATAAATAGAATTATATTAAAGACATTAGATGAAAATTTTCAAGTAGATTTAGATTCAGTAATATAATCATTTAGCATAGGATTAGGGTTAAGTGTAAAGGGTAGATTTTAAGAGATATGTGTTTTGATAGGGTTATATTGACAATTAGACTTATATATAGAATTATTCTGGATACATTAGATGAATTAGGGTTAATATTTTGGTTTGGGTTAGTTTTAGACATATAATTAGGTTTCATTTATAGATTATGATTATGAAAATGATAATGATGATTTAATATAACTAGGGTTAGGGTTAATATTAGACATAGGGTCAAGTTATAGGGTCATAGTGACAATTAGATTCATTGGTAGAATTTTACTAAATATATTAGGTAATGATGATTTAATAGAAACATGGTAAAAATTAAGATTAAAAATAGGATTGAGTTATTTGTGACTAAGGGTTAGGATTAGGGTAATGACTTGCATTAATATCAAAATTAGGTGCTATGGTAAGAGTTTGTGTTATAGTTAGTCATATGATCAGGCTTAATTAGTTAATTAACATTGTCATAATGGATATGAAACAACATAATTATTTCATAATAGTTAGTCAATTTTTATGCTACATTAAAATAAGGACTATTCTTTATAGTTAGTCATTGAAATAAGAATTGTTGTTTATAGTTATCCTTTGAAACAAGAACATTTCTTTATCACTAATCCATATTGTTACAATAGATATAAAAACATGGTTTATGTATTATAGTATGATCCATGTAGAATTTAATATAAAAGTATGAGTTTAATTAGTTTTTTTATATAAGAAACAATATATAATGCATTAAAGAGCACCTTCACTTGAAAATCAATTATTAATGATAAAAATGAGACAATATCCAAATTTAACAATACATATATTGATGCAGGAGCATCCTAGGATTCTTGGAAATACTGTATCACCCAAAAATATGTTTGATTTGATCTTAGTTAGTAAAGTATTTTGCTTAGTTTTGGGAGTTTGGTTGCTCGGTTTTAGTGTTTACTAGGTTGCTCGATCTGTGAAGAACACTCGATAACTGAAGGTGTCAATTACTCCTAGTGCTCGATGATAACTACGTTGCTCGGTGATGCTTGGCGTGGTCGGTTCACTGGCACTCAGTTATTTCTCTACTACTCAGTAATCGGTCTTACCCACTGGTGTTCTTGCTGGGCTGACTGGTGCATTTAATTTGGGTCACATTCCTCAAGTTAGGGATTGACCATTGGACATGTGGGGACCTAGATCTAGTTTGTTGCATTCTTCTATGTGGATGTGATGACCGTTTGGGGGCCATCTTGGAGAATTTATTTATTGTAACGCTATTTGTAAGCTAGGTGATGTTTTGGCATTTAATAATTATTTGTAGGAGTTAATTGTTTCATCTAGCCAACTTGTGGCTAAGGATGAGTATTTATAGGATGTTTGGGTAGTTGTTTAAGGGAATAAAATTAGAAGCAGAGTTAGTAGCTTGCGAGCTTAGGAACATGAAGGTTTCTTGGAAGTTGTGAGTACAAGTTTAGATCTTTCCTGGGAGTCCTACCAGTGTCCTGTCGTGTTGTAGACCTGGGCTAGTTGAGTGGTGAAGTTGTGGAAAAGATTTGGATCCTAAAAAATCTTGTAGATTGTTACTTGCTTTGTATTTGGCTGTAACCAGGAAGGCCTTACAGTCTGACACATTGCATGTAATCAGTGAATTTATGAATAAAGATTTCCATTTTATCTCAGATCTGGTATTGTCATTATGTGATTCCACTATGTTATGGTTTGGTAACAAGGTCACAAAATCCTTAATTGGATTCTCCATCCTTGATTGCATCAAGTGGTATTAGAGCAAGGTTGATCTTGTTTATGGAGTGAAGGTTGACCTAGCAAGGCTGATCTTGCGAAGTTGATTTGGTTAGCGAAGTTGAGCTTGGATTGAAGATGCCTCTAAGGAGAGCTCGTGAGAATTCAGAGGAGGAAGTTGCTAGAGAATTCAATATTGATGATTTTAGGGCTTTGCAAAAACAAGTGCAAGACCTACAAGAGGAATTGAGAAAGAAGACTACCTTGAAAGAAGATAGTGATGATGAATCTGAGGAAGAAGGTCATTTTGAAGAAGCTATAGAAGAAGCTTGAGATCCAGAGGAAAATAGAATCCTAAAAGCTATGTCTAAGATTGGGAAGAGACCTAAGATTGAAGTTTCTACATATTCTAAAAGCCTTAGGCCAGAAGAATTGATTGATTGGATCAATGAGATAGATGAGTACTTTGAGTATGAAGAAGTGAAGATCCTAATAGATTTAGGTTTGCAAAGACTAAGTTGAAGGGTCATGCAAACATTTGGTGGAGAGAAGTTCAGTTGCAAAGAAGTAGGAGAGGAAAGGAAAAGATCACTAGATGGAATTGAATGGTTGATAAGTTGAAGAAGAAATTCATTCCGATGGATTATGAATTGGACATGTTTAAGAAGAAGCAAGTCTTGAAATAGACTAACAAATCAGTACAAGATTATATTGAGGAGTTTTATAGAATCCTGATTAGGACTGGTCATTCTGAAGCTGATAAAGAAAAGGTTGCTAGGTATGTTTATGGTTTGAGACTTAGTATTCAAGAAGAGTTACATATTGTTTAGATGACAACAATAGGATATGCTTATCAGATGGCATTGAAGATTGAAGAGAAGCTAAATAAGAAGTTTGAAGGAAGAAAAAAAATAGGAATAAAGGTGGTAAAACTGGTGAAATAGTTGTTGAAGGTAATGTGGTAGAAAATCCTATGAAGACTGATGTGGGAACTAGCAATGGTCATGGTACTAAGAATTCCAATAGTGGATAGAGAGGAAGATGGAAAAATGAGTTCACTGGTACTTGCTATAACTCTAGTGAAGCAGGTCGCAGAAGTTTTCATTATCCTAAGAAAAGAGTTGTATTAGCTTCTGAAGAAGACATTGTGAATGTTGTAGGAAAGGGTGAGTCTCTGATTACTAGGAGGATAGCTACATGTGTCCATGAACCAGTACAAAGGAGAAATCTATTCAGAACCATATGTAAGTCGAAGTATAGGGTATGTAATGTCATAATTGAT